>OX596274.1:15503346-16103346 GCA_951394225.1 Harpalus rufipes
TAAAACCAAAGATAGACACATAATTTACAATAAAATATACAAACATATCAAAAATAATAATAACAATTACATAACTATACCATACCATAACTACATTCATAACATACTCTAACATACCCAATTTCAATAACATTTTCAATAATAGTAAACCTAAAATACAACCAATACAAAACAAGGCGTATATACAAAATATCTTGCAAACACTTGAAAGAACACAACAAAAATAAAACAACTTCTGTCATAGGCCATAGCCATAGGTACACATTTATACAACAATTAGGGTTTCATCAAGTCAAGTAGGTTGATATTTTTGTAAATTACTTGACTTGACTTGAAAATCAAGCTTTTCAAAAATTTATTACTTGATTTGACTTGATTTTCTATCGATACTACTTGACTTCATCAAGTAATTTCAAGCAAATTCAAGCTACTTGATAACGAGCCGATTATGTACGAAAACGCGCGAATCAGTAGAATCATAACCTAGCTGTGTGTGGTACGGCATGGTGTGCCATATGCTGTGCTGATTCACTACTGCAAGTTAAAATCTGTGCAGAGGTTTAAAAAATTCACTCAATATTGGAATATATACTAGAATGACCCGAGAATATGTCAACAAAATTTGAAGTCCTAATCATTATTATTAAGTTAACTGTAGATGGTTAAACTATCGCACAAAAGACCAAAAAGCTATACTCCATTCGAAATAAGAATAATATTGGGACTTCAGATTTTGTCCACATATTCTCGACTCATTCTAGTATATATTCCATTAATGAATGGGTTTCTTAAACCTCTTAATATCTCGGAGAAAAATAAAGTTCCAAAATATGCCATGTTATTTAAATGGGAAAAAATCAAGTGCATTTAGGCACGGACAAATATTAAAATTAAGCGCAATCTTTGTCAGTATAATTTTTTTTATTCATTTGGAACCATTTTAGGGGGTGGTCCAGTTAAAATTCAACTTGTCCCCTTTTAAGGTCCACCATAATACATATACTATAAATAGTTTGTTAATTCATATATATTTTCAAATCTTTTCTTTTAATTTTTAAATTTGAATGTATGATTTATTTTTATGAATGAAAGTTTATATTTCAAGGTATATTATTGATATTGTTATAAAATATAAGGAACTATATGAGAATGGAATGTTGTCTTGAAGAACTTTTTCTGGTAACTAAAAAAATAATTACTTGATTTTTTCAAGTAATTGAAAAATAACTACTTGATTTTTCAAGTACTTGAAATTTAACTACTTGACTTGACTTGATTTTCGGCTACTATTACTTGACTTGAGATTGACCTGATTTCAAGTCAAGTCAAGTCAAGTCAAGTAACTTGAATATCAAGTCAAGCCGTGAAACTCTAACAACAATAACGACACTACAACTATAGACAATACACAGTTTTTACACGCAGACACCAACTACCATAAACTACTATTATGAGAAAGGTATGAAATATTGAAACACAGAAAAGCCAACAACTTTTAAACGAAACCATATCTTTTCTAGAACATCAAATCTTTGCCGCCATTACAAAAACAACAATAATTCCATCTATTTCCCATATTAACTATACGGCACACATGACCAGTTTATTTCCATTTCTTGGCCTTTTAACATGAAAATTCTTTTATATTAATCCTATATATCATTTTCTACAAACAACTTAATATTTATATAAAAGTGACAACTAACATTTTCTTCATAGACGGTAAGTCTTATTCATTATTATTTTTGTTGCACTTCCTCAATATATAACCTTACTTTTTTGGCACATGTTTGTAACAACATATATATGAATTGTTCTTTTATAATTTTATTTTGCCTTTATACAAATTGTGAAAATCTATTTCAGCTTTGACCTGAAGATGCCTAACAGGTCAAAAAGTTATTTTGTTAAAAAATAATAAAAATACAGTTTGCTTTTCTTTCCTATCACCAAACTTAATATATAATGCATACTGAGCTAGAGCCGTTCATCAACTTTATAACTCGAAATGTATCTGGCATTCAGATTTGTTTCAATAATAGCCTACTTCGCTTTAAGCTGATTATAAAATTATCGTGTAGATAGATATGAATGGCAAATTTAGAAAATCGCCGTTCGCTTATTTTTCTATATAAATGTTTCAAATTTGCTATGAATATTTTTCAAAGTTTTGTCTATGAGATAAAAATTTAAAATTAATATCTCAATGTACTCCAGAGTTTTGAACGACGATGTGTGAACGTGTGTAATTAAAATTAAATAAAACATAAATTTTATAGGTACTTAAACTCAGTCTAATAAAATCTATATTTGATAAACTTTAGTAAACAACGTCCAACCGGAAGTTATAGTTAACGAATGTCATATTTATCCATTTTCCAGTTTTAAAATAATTGTTTCATCACCAAGAACTGATTGTAAATATCCATGGTTACTAGAGACAATCCACTAAACAAATGATGGAGTAACAAATTTTGTTCAATATTTTTAATATGGATGGGTCTTCTACTACTTCTACTCCCGCCTTTCATTAATATCAATAAAGTTTATTATTATTATTATTAAGATTACAATATTAATTACAAAAATAACAACAATTATTTTTTTGAGACTTTAATTAGCTTCCAAAATCTCATCAGAATTTCCTGCCTGCAGCTCATCTTCGGAAGTCATCGCCCTCGCATCACAAATGCTGAAACGAATCGCGATTTTATGCGGACGAATTACGGATAAAAATAATTATTTCCTTAATGAGAGAAACCTTGAGAGGAGTCATTTCATTCTTTTCTCTTCATACGCTGATGTTGCTCTGTGATTAAATAAGTAGCGGTACCGCGATGAAGTCCCGGGAAGGGAAGGGCTAATGAAATATCATGTTTAAAATGTAAAATTATGGTTATTATTCGTAATTTATTAGCTGCTTCAACTGCAGACCACCTCCCGACAAATAATGTTCAGGAGAAAAATCTCCAACTAAGTGCTGGGTATTAAATTAAATAAATTTATATTGAATTTACACGCGAGCTGCTTGATTATATCTTAGATTCTTCATCAGATTTTCTTATGGTTTTCGATGCACTTGACTGTTTCAATTAAAAGTTAGTCTAGTACAGGAAATGTACCAATGGTGATTATTTATTAGATGTACGGATGGAATTTATTAAAAAAAATACTTTTTACCTTATAAATTGAAGTTATTTGTAAAAAATTGAAATTATATAATGGAAGAAACTATCAATTTATAGATGAAAATGTCAAAGTTACATTGAAATATATTAAGACTGTGATTGAAGGATAGATATAAAAACTTGACACAAGACTGCAGTCAAAGGATTATAATTTTATTCTAAGGCCAACGTTTACTGTAGAGATTAAAATATAAGTAATATAAAAACATGAATATTTTGCCATAAAATTTGTTAAAAATAATTATTTAGTTAATTTTTTTTGCAGATGTTGGCATATATGGAGCTGAGGTTCTGGATATCTGTTCGAAAGTTAACACTATTACTGTAATTTCCATTATAAGACGTTAATATATTGTTTTCATATACAGTAGAGCGTCAATAATCCGGATTAATTGGGACCGGACCCCATCCGGATTTTTGACGTGTCCGGATTTTCGAAATGAACCAATAAAATACTTTTTGGGTATCTTCAACGTCTTCGTTTTTGTTGCTGTATACAAACATCGTTCCTTTACAAGCAAATTTTTTTTTTCGTCAGAATCGAATCCGGATTATCGTTCGTTCGGATTTTTAACGTCCGGATTATTGACGCTCTACTGTATTTAGTTATTTGAACCGTATTAGGTATTATTTAGTACGAATTTGAAATGATAACAGAAATCTTGAATCATTCCTTTAAATTATAGTTTAAATTTTAAATGTTGTGTTACTAAGTAATATGTCTCAACTGAGCCAAAATTCGATTTTAGTGTCAACTGATCCAACTTGTATTTAAACCTTCGATCCCCAACAAGGAGGTATATTTTATTCAACAAAGAAGTACTATAATTTATTTTATTTGAAATCGTCACTAAAGTGCACAAAAATCGCCATTAAAACTTCAGAAATCGGCACTAAAGTAATACATTATAGAACGATTTCATACAAATGTAGTGAACAACCTTATGATAATTATTGGACATATTAGATAATTTAGACAAGTGTACGATATTTTCTAAGTTCACGTGCTTAATTTGTCACCAAGAGTGTGGAATTACTTATCCAGGAAAATAAACATGGAATTGTAAAATCACGAAATTTAGAATGAAAAATTATGATATTTGTTATCTATGTACATACTTACTAGCTATCATTCTGGCACGGACCCCCATACCTGCTTGTCAAGGCCAACAAAGTCACATGACTGCTCGCGCTCTATTGTTTTTAACTTTTCTTGTATACCTACAATCTACACCAAAAAATCTATTTATATCTATTCTTTATATATATAGATTTTTAATTTTAAATTCATTCAATGAAGAAATTTTGTCCTACTCTTCTAATTTTTCGAGATGTTTCCAATTCATTGTCGGGATTAATAGTATTTCTAAAGGTGTTTTTAATATACCTATAATTTTAAATATTTAACTATTAATACAATAAGAAATGATATATGTATGTACCTCTCCGAAAAAGTATTCAGTAATGTCTCCGGATTTCTAATTGGTTTCCATGGTATTATTTCGGCTATAAGAGTTATTACAACAGTTTATTTCATATATCATATATCTTTTATCGCTAAATCTATAGAAGATATATTAAAATATTTAAATGTAGCAGATAGAGAATTTTATCTTTTTTTATTTACAAGAACAAAAATTTTCAAAAAATAATATTTAGAAGATTTCTGCTGCTTCCGGTTGTCCAATTGTTACCAAAACCTTTCCAACTCTTCCCACTAATGTCCGATTGGAAAATACGTAGTTAAACAGATATTAAGTCTTATAGTTTTTGAGAAATCGTCCTTTCAACATCCTCACACACACACTTCCACACACACACACACACACACACACACACACACACACACACACACACACACACACACACACACACACACACACACACACACACACACACACACATACATCCACACACAAACACACACATACAAACATCATCATAAAAATATTAAAAGCGGATTGTAGGGATCTTAAAACGTGTTTATTCATTAAAATCTGGATATGCGATTTTTAGCATGAATCCAATACCTCCCTTAGCGACAGGTAAAAAAAGCTCAAATGAGAACAAATAACGCGCGAAATTCTAAAAAAATATATCGTTACTTGGTGATCATTTTTTTTTACTTGAATGGTGTAAATGATGTATCGAATAGAAATGTATCATAACGTCTATAAGATATCGCTAATGTAATTCAAGTGAAATCAGTCATTACCAAAGTTAAAGTAGATTTTATTTACTTATCTCTCTTTGTCGTATTAATTATGGCTCGTTGAAATTTCTTATTCTGTCGGTTCGGTATGTTTATGTAGCTGACAACATCGTCTGTGAGTCAGTGAGATATAAATGCTAGTTTAGTGAGCGTAGTAAATCATAGACCGGGCGCGAGTATTTCGGGCGTTGGAATCGAGGTGTAAAAGTCTTGCACCAACAGCAACACAAGCACAAGTTGAAGCTGCGGCAGGCGCGAGCTCTCATCATGCACTTCCTGGGTCCCAGCGCAGCACAGCGGGCCTACTCACTCCGCAATTAGCAGCGGTCGTTGCCACAGGTGGCCATAGGCGGAGTAACAACTACATTTTAAAACACATAAAATTGAGGATGGTGAAATGGATAATAATAGATCACTCACAAAACTAATAAATCTGGATGAATATAAGAATTAGCTAAAATAATGAAACACACGAGAAGTTTTCGAATGAGTGTTACACTTTGAAGATAATTACTTAGGTATAGGCTACAAAATTTTGTAAGTGTTTATTATTATTATTTTGCGTAGCATACGAAGATATTCCATCAACGTGAACGTTACGTTTTTTAACAACAGACGTACAAAATAACGAGTTTGAAATCATAAGTTACGTACGTTGATGTGATGTTTAGATGATACTCGTTTAGATAACTGTTGTTTTCAAAGTTATAAAATATGCTGACCATTATGCACTTATTTTAATAGGTCGATACTTTTTTAGATACGATGTCCTACTGTTCATAAATATGAGATAAAAGGCCTCTTTGTTCGGACTGTGATTGTAATTTTCTAAATCATGATCGTATAATCATAATTTCTTGCAACCATGATTAAATTTAATTCCAAAGAAACAACCAAACTAACCCGATCGACGCGAAACTGACACAGCTCAAATGTCAAAGGATAAATCAACTCTTCTCATTGAACTGAATAAATTATTATCTGTGATAAAAACTAAACAATTTCTACACATATACTTAACAACAAACCTTACATATTTCCCTTACAAGCAATATTTTCGAAATAAATAGGAATATTTTCATAAAATGCATGGGGGTTTCAATATGGCGTTGTAAATTTTTTCGCTCGCCTTTTATCCCACATTACTATACATTGCTACTGTAACTACTACTTTTTCCGCCATTTTTAAATATTTTTAATTTGAATCACATTAATCATGAGAAAAGACTGATTCAGAAAGGAGAGGGGAATGACGTGTTGTGATCACAAAATGAAAGAATGGGGATAACGAATAACGAACGAAGGAACATAAGCCGTGTTCCTTCGGGCTGTGATTGTGATTTTGTGAATCCTGATTAATTTAAACGTGATCCTTTTGAATTATGTTTTAAAAATTATATCAAGAAAACAACTTGAATAAAATAAACACCATCTAGCGGCAAATGTCATATGCAAACCAATGCAAAGTATTTTTTTTATTTTATAAATAATCTATTGTCAACTGTCATAGTCATCACATTAAAAATGAATCATATAGAAGTAAAAAAAAAAGTTCTGGGTAAAGACTTACTAAACATCTTATTATTCGTTTTTGGAGTATAATTTTTTTATGTGCATGTGGACTATTGCCCCAAAAAATTATACCATACTTAATTCTACTTTGAACATGTGCAAAGTAATAAATTTTAAAAGTGTCTGTATTGGTAATGTTTCTAATTTTGTAAATTGTGTAGAAAGCAACAGACAATTTCTTGTGTAAATCATCAATATGATTTACCCATTTAAATCGGAGTAAACAAAAACATTCTGCTTACAAATCAAACCTGCAAATAACAAAACCATAATTGCTTATGTTTTACTATTTTTATAACTAATGAAGATATAACAAAGCGAAAGATGAAAGAGTAAAAAAAAATTAGGAATATTATCTAATATACTTTGAATTAGTTGAGTTTAGCATGAACATAGTATTTTTGTTTCACTGCCTACTCGTTACAAATTTTACACTTAACTACTAAGCATAAACATACTTAAACACCTACCAATTTTCAACTAATTTAAATGCTGAATAAATAAGTTATTTACTTTAGTCCCCTGAAGCGGTATGGCAGGTGGTCCTCACGTTTCTATCTGCTCTCAATCCGACTTTGTTTCAGTTAGAGCAGAAATTGCATCTGAACAAAATACCTACATCGGTGTTTTACCGCCTGCGTAGAGCACGCCCAACAATTTACCATATGTTTAAATCGCCATTAAGACCCAATATAACCCGTATTATTGCGCATTTTTTTCCTCTTTGATTATGTGTTTGTAAAATAAATTAGCACGTACGAAAATGGAAACAGATACGTGATTTTCAACAGAATTTGTTCTGTTGATTGATTATTTAATCATAATAATTTTGAATGACCTACGCGCAAGATAAATGTGAACTTTCGAAAAGTACACTCATTTTCGAAGTTAAGTAAAACTGTTAGTGCATTCCATGGCCAATTTTTTGAGATAAATTTAATAATCACCAATGAAGTTTATATCGTCTTTTGTTTTTGAGCTATAGACTAAAACTTGTATTTCACATATTTTGAAAATATTTATCCCATATCTCACTTATTATGAAAGATGAAAAAAATGTTAAAATAATTTTCAAACAGTTTTTTACTTAGAATTACGTGATATATTTAGATTATTTAAAAAACATAAAAATTCTCCATGTATTAAACAAACATGATAATTTTTAAATGGGGATGAAAATAAACATAAACCCTTCAATGATGTATAACATGATGTACATTTTGTTTTATACATGAATGAACCATGAAATTAATTTATATTGAGTAAAAAATGAAAAAGATAATTACAGATTATTATTTGTTTACAAAATGATTCTATATCTATTAATCAATTTCAAAAAAATATTCTTAACTAATTATTGTCGGTTTAGGTAAATAATTTTTTTATTGACTTTATAGTCCTTATACTCTTAGTTGGCTTTGGCACAATTCGAAAAATATTTATAGTTTTTGAAGCATATAAATAGAAGAAATGAGTAAAAATGAATAAAATTTGTGTCATAATAATTTTCAGTTTTTTCAGACCAATAAATTAGAAAATTATTTTTGATACATCTAATGGCGAGCCTATACGGTGGTAAGATAGGCTACTATGACACGACGGTGATGGCATTCGGCCAGCCTCGTGACTCGTCGGTTCTTTCCACCTCGCTGTCTCGACTCGGCGCTCCACGCTCACCATTTTACTTGTGTGTATCGGTATATCGGCGTCCTTTCCTGTATAGTACACGTTTACCGCTTTACTTATGTATATATCTGTGAATTGGAGCGAATTTGTAAAAATAAAATATCGAGCAAGAAATACTTCAATAAAAATAAATTTCTATATGGGAATAATGAATTACTGGATTGCAGTAAAAATTTCACATATATATTTATTTTATTTTTACAAGATTTTGACGACTATTTGAGTATTTTATTATATTTATTTATTTTTTTAACTGTTTTGACGTCCTAACTGTGTTGTTATGTTTTTTTTAATGTGTTCTTTTAATGTGTAAATACAAATATAGAAAAAAATTCACCTCCTGAATAAGGCTTAGGAGATGCCGAAACCGGTAGAGGCCTGAAATTTAAATAAATATTTTGACTGCAAACCAGTAATTCATTATTTCTATATACCCATCCAGTCAAAAAGCTTCATCATCCAATAAATTTCTATGTTTCATATCTGCCAGGCGTCCCGCGATGGCTCACTTTTTTTTATTCATGTTTAAAACAAAAGAATGTAGACATGATACAGGTACATTATTGAAATTCAAATAAAATAAGAAATAAAATGTTTCTCTTATATTTCGAGAATTACTAAGTGTACAAAAAATCAAATTACATCACGTTTACGTAAAATACCGTATAAAAACTATCTATACATTTTTTCTTTATCTCTCATAATAAGCGAAATACAATTTTTTAACTGTAGCTGAAAACAAAAGAAAATTCCTGTGTTGCTTTTTGTTTTAAAATATTGTCTGCAGAATTATCATTAATATTACCCAAGAAATCCTTAAAAAATACATACATAGAAAATGAGAGAGGACCCTGTACTTCACAAGAATTTATAATTACATTAAATATTGCATTCATATATCATATCTTTATAATCAATAATACAGCGATTTTGAATAGCTATATGTCATTACATCATCAAGTAACATGTGAAAATTCTTCGATAATCATATACATAATTCATTTACACTGAAATCAAATCCATTCAATACCTACAGAATACCATTATCAGCATCACGAACAATGCAGACATACATATACACGTTAAAGTATATACAACATGCAACGTCGTGATCAAAAGAAAATGATCCTTACTGATGATAAATGTTATGACTTTGGAGGTAATATTTAAGCGGAGACTGTAAATTACCCTGTACTATTTGAATTATGCAAATTGGAAGGTTTTGTTGAAGAGCTGAATGCCCGCATCAAGCAAGTAAATCTGATTATTTTGAGACGGATGTAGGCCTTGGTAAATATAGATTGTTTTGGAGTTTCAGGAATTTGCTCTGCTTTCATATACTTGCACTGCTGCTCTCAGTACATTAAAATTAGAATTATTTTATCAAATACTAAATATTACACACCAACCATTCAAATATTTCAACCGTTAAATCATAAAACATAACTTTTAACAATATTTAACAATTTTGCTTCAAAATCTATATTAATGTAATAATTTGAAGTAGTCCTCTAATGGTTTGACTCTTAGAAAAGTAATCCACCATCAATATTTCTTTGCGTCCCAAAAAGTCATGACTACTATTCTTTTTTACTTCCTTGTACGCATAACTCAAAAACGGTAACTCGTAGAAAGTTGAAATTTTGTATTTAGGACTCCTATAACATCTAGTTGTGCACCTCCCTTTCTGGTTATTACACAATTTCCAGAAGTGGCACTTTGCATGAAGCCTGTAATAGATTTTAATGAAAAACTGTTTTAAAATATAATCCAAAACTTTTCAAATTTAGTATACAAGACTTTTATTTCAATCGAAATAACATAATAGATTTTGGTTAAAATAGGCTAACCGGAAGTGGTACATTAATTGAAGTTGTTAACAGTTTTTCTTGAATAAAATGATTTTATTTTGATTTTAGAAATAAATGCTTCAAATAAAAGTTTTAGAGAATTAATTTCTGCGTCTAGCACATCAAGTATTATTAAATTAGTCGTTTGTATAAGCGAGATATGTAAATTTAAAAATTATATACTTTTTGTTTTTGTAATAAAGCTTGCTATGGATTAGGGCAAAAAAATAAAAAAAAATGTTCATGTCAAATTACGTTAAATACGTGCAATTTTATGATTCGTACAATAACAAATATTATATTTTTATTGTGAAATTAGTCATATTCATTGTTGTAATCAAATATTTCTTTGTTGTAATCAAAACTCTCTTTAAAAAGAACCGGGTTAGATTAATGTTAATTTAAGAATGATAGTAGTAAATGAATTATTTTTTGTTCTATATCAAAATATTTCTCGGGCTTGGCTTAAGCCTGTCAATATTTTGTAATTTAATTATTAAAAAAATATGTATAGTTTAATAATCGTACAAGGAAGTCGTGTGGTGTCCACATCAGATTTTTTTGAGAGACGGTGAACCCCTGTGCTTCCATTGCTTCGACTGTTAAGCCTGGTTTATAGATTGCACAGAATAGAATGGAATAGAATAGAATAAGGAATGGAATAGAATAGGAATAGAAATTTTTAAGTCCATTTATAGATTGCATGGAATAGAATAGTTTGGAATAGAATGACGTCACTTTTGTAACACTTTTACACTAAATTAACTAATTTATTGGTTATTTTTTTCTTTCACTAATTTCATTTAGAACCGAGTAAATAATATCATTGTTTGTTTTTGCTAAAAAAGATAGTATTTCTGCAGAAAAACTGTTGTCCACAGTGTTTTTAGATTAGGGGATGACCCAAAAGCAACGAAGTCACACCAGTCACACGATATTAACGATTGGAATAGGAATGGAATAGAATAAGAAATAAAATTTGGTTATTTCCTATTCTATTCCATTCTATTCTATTCCATTCCATTCTGTGCAAGTATAAATGGTTCCATGCATTTACATTGTTTTATATTTCTATTCCCTGTGCTATTCTGTTCTATTCTATTCCATTCCATTCTATGCAATCTATAAATCAGGCTTTACAGTACCTGAAGTTCTAAACACTCCGTATATAGGTAGATATTTTTAGTCACCAATTACAAATCATTCTTTTCCATCTGTTCATTTTTATTATTAGTCATTATCTCCTCGTTTTCTTATTTTCTCGGATCGTAACAAATTCCTTCCTGCAGATTCTTGCGCACGTGTACACTTGAGCACGAGGCAGGAGGCAATGGCAATACGTCACATCCGGTATGGCTCAGCACGAGTGCCTGTTCCGGTACAGCAGGGTTCGTTAGAGTGTGAGATCAACTCTCCGTGACACACCGGTGGCCGGTGGCTGGCGCTTGCGATAAACAAACAAAACAACAACGGAATAGTAATGAACTGTGCGAAAAAATAGGGGAGGAGCAATTGAGATAGGTTATGTGGGGGAATTTAATTATGCGAATGAGTTATTGTGACAAGAATGTAAATGATATGAAATTTATTTATTAACTGTTGTATTTTTCACAGCTGTATAAGAAATGGTAACCGTTCATTCAATAAAGTTTGTATTTTTGGAAAATTATATTTGGCGCACCTATGCAACCTATATTAATTTTAAGTTGAACCTATACAGGGTGTAATCATACTTCGGAAAAAATTAAAGAGCATATACTAGACGACGTACTGATCATGGAACAAAAAGAATTTTTCAAAAATTCGCAAAATTAAGGATGGTTTACTCAAAGTGGACATTTTTAAGACCACTGGAATAGTGTACTTTATTGAAGTGTTAAATGAAATTAATTATCAAAGTAACATTACGTAATGTACGTTCAATTTAGAGATAATAATAGTTTTGAATACACAATAATTTCAAATGTCAATGCATTGTATTTAATTTTAAGATAATTTACTAAATTACTAAATACATACCTGATGACTCGAAGTACAATAGTTACAAAAAAAAAATCTGTTGTGGCCAGCACAATACCTTCCGTCAATCCTGTGTATAATGTATAAATTCCATACATAATTTTTCTTGCAAAAGATTCTAAATTTCCAGTAAAATTATTTCATAAAAAAACTATTCAAATTGCACTTGACACTGACATCTTCCTCTTTAGCTTTTCCCATTCGTTAGAGGTCGATATTTTTGCGTGTAGTTCTCATTCGGTTCTTTTTTCTCGTCTTCCGCAATACAGTCCTTCCATCTTATCTTTGGTCTTCCTCTGCTTCTTCAACCTCCCATTACTAAACTACTCATTCTTGTTCAAATATAATTATTCATTTCTCCTCATGACATGTTCAAACCAATGTAATCTTGTATCTTTCTAGAAAATTGTAACACTAGAGTTATTTTATTACCGTATCTTTCCGTGTCTTCCCCAATATCTACTTCAACATCCTCATCTCTGCCACATTAATTTACTTTTTACTCATACTGACATCTGTCAATTTGAATTATATGAATATATTAGCAATTTCCATGTTTAGCATAGCTGGCTGAATTATAAAATTTAATTTCTTTAAAATTCTTTAACTCTGTATCTATTGAATATGAAGTATAAAATATACGCCCTGTATATCCAAATATAATTTCAACAGCAATCATGACGCTCATCAACAGCTAATTTACTGAATTACTACAAAATTTCATTAGCGTGTTGTTACACCTGTTTGCCGTTGCTGTTATTATTGCTGCATAGAATAAGAGATAGGTGATTGTTCCTTTCAAAGGCGGCAAACCTGCGATTATGTAAGCTGATCGCGTGCGAGAGAACATGGGCGAGGAATTGTATATAATTGATATCGTTTATAACGTCGCCACTTACAATAAGGATTGAATTAGGAAGCGGCAGATGCCGGCAGCATAATTGCACAACAGAGCACAGATTTCGTGGAAGAGCAGAAAGAAGAAAGTGAATTAGGAGTAATTTTATTTTGTTGGGAATCTTTTCAAGAGAAAATGTACTTTTTAAAACAAGATAAAATGCGGCAGTATGGACAATGGTGCTTTGAATTGTTCAAAGTACTCTCAATTATAGAGAAATAGTTCAAATCCCACATCGGATAAATAATAATTGTATTTCTAAATATACCACTGTATTCTATTATTCAGACAAGTAGTAAAGTGGAGCACCTAACTAGTCTTTAAATATTTGAATGCAGTATTTTACTTAAAGGAGAAATAAAAATGTATTTATGTAACATATACGATTCATAAATAAATCAATAAAGAGGATATCCTCTAATCAAACGCCAAGGAAATAATATGCTTCGTAGGCGCCATATATTGTATCGTATTATTAACATAGATATTTAAATGTCCTGTGAAGTATTACTTCAAATAACTGGCTTTCATCTTTAAATATAATAATATTAAAGGAATAAAAAGAAGCTTTCAGAACTCATTAAATTTAAATAAAATAATGCTACAAGCTAGTAGCCAGGTCCAAATTCTAGAATGGGCAACTCAAGCTTTAGAGTGGGTAACTTAAATAGTAAAATAATTCGATGTAAACATTATACTTTTATTAGAACAATCTATAATGTAATGCCCACTCTGCCCCCCCCCCCCTCCTATTATACGATGATTTCATGCTAAACAAGCTACCTCAAATAATTTCTATATTATTAAAGATACAATGAAATAATATAAGGCAATCTTATAGAAGACCAAGGGGGAGAAGAATAGTTATTTGTCAAACTAGAGAGGAAAGCGCTTCTTTTTCGAACTCGAGCTCGAAGCTTCGAGCGAGTGGAAAAAGCGATTTCTTCTCGTGTTAGACACAAGATTTTTTTCACGTCATGTTTCTAAAAACGATTTGCTCGGACCTTAAATACACTTTAAGAAAAGATTAGTAGAATAAGGGTAATATTTTGTTTATTTGAATCAAAATAGTTTATATTGACATGACTAGTAGAATAAGGGTAATATTTTATTTATTTGAATCAATGTATATTATTATTTATAATTTATATTTACACTTTGAAAACACAACACATAACTGACATGTCAAAAATTAGGGTTATCAGACGCAAGGCGGTGTAACAGTGTTGCCAATGAATCAATCTCAAATCTAAATTAAAGTTGTCAAATTATGATTTAATCTAGAAAAAGAAAAATATAAGATATAATTGTATGATAATTTAAAGTATGTATATCGCTAAAATAAGGATTTTCAATAAAATTAGGAATTTATTTATAATTTTTACACTATATTTTTTGTAAATAACATTCATGTTGGTAACACTTCTATATTTTTCTCTCTAGAGAGGAAAATCACATTTTCCTCACTATTCCGGGAGAAGAAAGTTGAGCTTTCTGTGCATGTCGTGAAAAAAATTTTTTTTAAAACCAATGGTTCTCAAGTTACAGCACAAAGTTATATTTTTTTAAATGGAATGGAATGGAATATAAATATTCTTTAGGCCCATTTGATATAGTACTTTTTTTCTGAATTGAACCATGTAATCACTTTATATCCTTATATAACAAAAATATTGAGAAAAATTCATTTTTAATTTAAATAAATTTTATTTATATAGCCTATTTTCAGTAGGCTACGTATCATCTCATTGGAAAAATATATAATTTTATATTGTAACTTGAGAACAACTGGTTTAAAAAAATATTTTCTTCTCTAATCGGATGTCCCCCTTGACCTATAAGATTGTCTTATAGTATTTTATTGCATTTTTAATAATATGGAAATTATTTGAGGTAGCTCGTTTAGTTGTTAGACACTGTATACGTAATTTTCCAGTAAGTAATATTTCAATTGGAATATTGCTGAATAGGTTAACACAAAATGATTGAACAATTAAAGGGTAAACTATTAAATTTGCCGAACACAATGGCTGGTGACACAAGCTTTGTTTTAAAACGCTGTTTAAAAAAACGCCAAATTTCATTATTTAATAATAATAACAAATAATAATAATATCAAACAAATTTATCAAAATATCATTTTAAAGCAGAACATTGTATTCTAACCAGGGATGGAAAACGTAACGTAATGATACCCGATAACGTTATAATAACGTTTCATTTATTAATTTTTAATAACAATATAATTACAAAATAACGATATATAACCATAACATAACAAATAACGTTTCAATATAACGTTATCCAATTTTACAAATTTTACAAGATTTTTTCGGTTTGAGAGTATAATTTCCTGATAATTTATTTCATGTTTTATAATGAATAGATGTCACTAGTGGTCAAATTGTAATGAACACTTTATTTCATTTCTAGAATAAGATAAGTGTGTAAGTTTTTTTAATACATTGGCTGGTAGCACGAGCGTGGTTCTAACACCGGTGTCAACTAAAACCATGTCAACAACTTGGCACACACTTCAGTGTTATCAACAAAATCAATGTTGCCAATATACTGATTAAGCCGAAAATATACTGACAACAATATTTAATAAATTTAGCAGCATTATTTAAAATAGTTTAATATGATTTATTTCTTGACTTGTTTGTAGGATAAACAATTTAAAATAACGAAATCAAATTTATTGAATATGGCTGTCAGTATAGTTCTAGTTTACTCAGTTTATTGGCAACATTGGTTTTGTTAACAACCCTGAAATATGTGCCAAGTCGTTGACATGGTTCTAGTTAACACCGGTGTTAGAACCATGCTCGTGCTACCAGCCATTGTTTTTAATTTCAATTTTTAATGAATTTTTATTACAAACTTGAGAAAAATACAGTTATTGTAACGTTATAAGAACAAAACAAAAATAACGTTCTTATAACATATATTTTATAAAGTTATTTATATCGTTATATAACAAAGTAATTTTTTTAGAACCTTATGAAATAACGTAACAATCTGTTGTCGTTATCGCATCCCTGATTCTAACAAATATTTAAAAAAACACGGGTGAAATAAAATATTGAAATTTAACATTTTTTCAAGCACCGTTTTAAAATATGGCTTGTGCTACCAGCCATTATTTTTAAAAATTTGCATAGCTATTGAACAATGATAAGATGTATTTTCCTTTGTATTATGTAAAAGTGTATGTAGTTTGATATGTTGAGCACATGAGGCAATTTTTTTAATGCCGTCCCATTCTCAAGTTATCAACAAATAAGTTTGTCAGATTATTATTATTAATATCACTATAAATCGAACCAAATTAATTAAATACAAAGATAGTGAGGGGTAAACTGATATCAACGAAGGTTTAATAATTTAGCTGCAATATTAATAGATATTCAATTACAGATACCATTAATTGATAGTAGGAGTAAGGGCGCATAAAATAATGAGAACTTGGGGAGCAATTAACATTCAATATGAACCATGTGTTTCTCTATTTACAATTTGTCACCCTTAAGTCCTTGACCACTAATCCTATGAAAATAATAGTATCTGACTCACTTGTATACAACATATGTGATAGTGTTCTAGAATATACAGGCTGTTCATTTTAAATGAGCCATCGTTGCTATCTCGGAAACTAGACGGTTAAATGAGCAAACAATTTCTATTTCACAAGACAAATTTAAAGAAATGAAAAATTACGCGACTTAACTTTTTTTTAATTTTAAATGATAACGTATATTTGCTCATACGTCAGAGAATTTAATTCTGATTTCATTGATATAAAAATTTTATACCTTTATATAACGGTTTTTTTTTTAAGAAAAATGCAGATAAAGTTGTGTATTATTTGTTACGAGTGTTACGCATACAAAAAATGCATGCTTGTTAATTTATATATATATATATATATATGATCAATTAAAAGAACAAAATATTCGATTTACATGCATTTTTCTCAAAAAAAATAATCTTATAAAATAGAAAGTGTTTGCCCATTTAACCGTCTTTATAGCTCTTATAGTTCTCGAGATAGCAATGGTGGCCCTTTTAAAATGAATACCCTGTATAGTAGGAATAATAGAATAGATCCTTCCTAATTTGGGAAAAATAACAGTCTAAAATCCAATATATTTAAATTTCTATAATTTCAAAATGAAAAAAACTAAATAACAATATTATTTTATAGAATGAATATTGAAGGTATATTTATAATTTAATTACAAAAACGTTACCGTACTACATCAAAAACCTTAAAATTATGAATTACTTAGGTTTATGTTTTATATTAAATATATTTCGTTGGGTTTTATCTGGCTTGTATAATACAAGTTAAGCTACGAGTCATTGAATTTAACAATTTTTTTTTGTCACTACTATCGAAGAAAGAAAGTTAGTTGAGTTTAAAAATCAATAACATGCCTAAAAAGAAATTCAAAAATTATGAAACACAATTTAAATTTCGGACTATACCTCTCTACGTAAATATACTAATTTTCATATTTTTAAATTAATTGATATAAAAATCTATATTTTAAATTAGTTTTCTCATTATTTGCATGCGTAGGTTTTATAATTTGTGAAAATGGTTAACCGCCCAAACTAATATGAGTTTAGGTTAGTAGTATGTTTGTGTTATAATTTTACTGGAAATATAGAATCTTTTGCAAGAAACTTTCTGTATGGAATTTGTACAAAATACATAAAGCTGAGGGTAAGTAATGTGCTTGTCACAGATTTTTCAGCAAGCTATTCAATTTTAAACTCAACTGAATTTATTTCTTTGATAGTACACTTATTCATATTGTGCCATTATTCTTATTATTTATTTTTTAAATCTTCTTTGCTTTCAATGGTACAGAGGAATTATTTTATTGTTTAATTAATTTTTTTTTTCGCAATTGCCTAATCGGGTTTAAATCCAGAAACTCTAAGGGATGATTTTTTTTCTTTTATACAATAGCCATTCTTGTTTAAGAGGCCAATTATTTTGCCGATCGTTGCTAAAATTGTCTCAATTTTTCGGTGCTTTGCTTTAATTTACTTTTGAAATACCGAATTAAAAGCGTTTAACCATAGGATAAGATTTTAAAACTAGTGTGATACAATTTTAAAGATGAGATTTTTGAAGTTTTGAATTCCAAAATTTTTAAATATACATGTTTGATACATCAGATCTCCACCACCAAATGTGTAAGCGAAGATATTAATGAAAAAACGTTATCATTGGAGACTTAAATGACATGGATATAAATATTTTTATTTGGAAAGATAACCATTAAAAGACAAAATGAAATATAGATAACATATGTCCGTATTAAATAAAAAGTTATCTTTATATGATATGACATGTTACATAAGAAGTTCAATTTGACAAAGTGTATCAATCTTTTGTGACAAATGTAACATCGGTTCGAAAATACATTAGCAATATATGTCAACCCATTGAATCGCTTTAAATCCGGCACTAAACAGTCCCACTATAGAAATTCAATCCAGAGAGCATATCAATTGTCATTTCGTGGTTTCGATGCAATCTTCGATCTATAATGGCCCACCGAGCGCTATGTCCTATTGGAATCTAAGTATCGGAAGAATGGGCGAATCGTGAACCGTGACGTAACTCAAACAACCAATCCCAGGTTATCTTCCAGCGTGGGAGCGACGCAGGGTCGGAAATAAATCCCACACCAGGAAACAATGCAGCTCAAACTGTATTAAATTGTTTTTCTCTAGATTACAATCGATTCTACAATGCACGAGTGCAATGCAGAGTTTAATTCAACTGGGTTGTGGATGGTATATCCACGCAATATTGTTATTAACTGTAAGATAAATATGAATTATAAAAGCTACATCTTAGTTTTAAAGGAGAAATAAATTCAAAAAGCATTGAAACAATAATAATAAAAAATACAACAAATTTTTAATCCCCACGATACTATATTGCACATTAATGGTTAAAGTGCAAAACCTCAGTAATTCGATTTTGTCTATTTAGAAGAAACTACACCAAATCTTTCACACCGGTTTTACACTTAACAATAAATCGATCAATTTATTGACGGATAAACCGACCAACCAAGAAGCGTGGAAACAACTTTAAACATAGAACTCGTTCTAATTTATCAATTCATTGATGAATTTATTTTCGTAAATAAATCGATCGATTTTTCTATTTTACACGTACCGATAAATTGAAGGTCAAAAGTCAATCAATAAATCGGTAGATTTATCGCTTATACAGCCATAATGTTTTATGAGTTTTTTTTTAATGACGATAGTAGATCTAAATTCATATTTAAACTTGCGAGGATTTACGCGTTAATGGAACATTAGATTAGTAAAGATCTGGTGTTAAAAGAATTAGTTTAAAAACGAAGTATCGTATAAAATTCATGCCTACGAAAAATTACGAGCAAATTGTTAATATTAAACTTGTCTATGAATTATAAAGAAATAAAAAATATAGCAAGGATTAAAATGAAATTGATATCGTTTTATTGTATATAGCTTTGATGCGATAATAACAGGCAAATAAATTATAAATTTGAACTTATATTTTCTTTTTAATGGAGATGAATGATGAAAAACACAGATCTATACACAATTTATATTAAAACCCCGAGCATCAATACATCATTATGGCAATCACCAATTGTTTGCATGTGTATATTATTCAACAAACTAGATAATAAAGTTTACTTGTTCTCTACATCACTTAATCAATTATATAAAATTATTAAGTTTAGAATTGATTTAGGATTGTAAATCTTCTGTGTATTTTGTAGTTTGCAATGTAATGTTTTTTATTCATGTGTAAATTATTATTTTTCCTACTCTGTTATTGGTGTTTTACTGTTGGGTAGTTTATATTAAAATAAAATAAAATCCTTGTCAAAAATATACATCAAAATTATAAAACTAATATATCGCTTCCAATGTAACTTGTTAATACATTTATATAAAAAAAATGTACATGTTTATATGAAAAACTCGCAATTCCAGTTTCTATTTGTATTTTCTTTAAGAAAATATGATCTTTCTACGAATCAATTGCGCTACCTATACCTTGTATTTTAATGATATATTTTCAATTGCAACCAATATAAACACTTCATTATATCCTGTATTGGATGTAATGGCTTCTTTCATTTTCAAAACATCTCCGTAGATGATATATATTCAACTTTGAAGCAATTACCAATCGATATCTCAAGGGCAGTCACGTATGGAATGTTAAGAATGTACTACAGTGGAATTTAGTAGCACATAATGAAATGTTTTTGCTAATAGCTCTATCATGAGTATAATCACGCATGGACACTATAAGGTCCATATTTTAAACCGTGCGAGAAACTGAACGGTAACTATTTATTTTGTTGAACCTAGCGAACGAACGCAGATTAAAGTAAAACATATCAGATTACTATTATTAACTTACAGTTCTGCCTACCTGATACTGAAAAGTGAAAGACCACTTTTAAATGAATCTAATATTATTGCTTGAACTGATAGAGGATGTACTTCATTGTATTTTGACAATTTGTTACTTTTTATACAACGAATACTTAACATCGTAATTAAAACGAACCTAAATACAACAAAATAATAGTAAATCGTTTAATTACGAGGGCTGTTTGATAAGTCCGTGACTTTTTGAATTTCCCGCGCAGTAACTTTAAATACAACACTGCTCCCATCAACTGCCATCTATTAGTACGCTACTGAAAAATTTTGAACAAGCTGCGCCATTTAGTTTATGTTAGACAACTTCGTTAATTTCATTGAAAATGGAAAAAAGTGAATTTCGTGTGTTGATTAAGCATTATTTTTTGCGTAAAAAAACCATCACCGAAACCAAGGAAAAGCTTGATAAGTACTATGGGGACTCTGCTCCATCAATTTCAATGGTTAAGAAGTGGTTTACCGAGTTCCGTTGTGGTCGTACCAGCACAAGTGAAGCGAACGTTCAGGTCGCCCAAAAGAAGTCGTCACGCCAGATCGTAGATAAAATTCATGGAATGATATTGGACGATCGGAGAATGAAAGTGCGTGAGGTCGCTGAGGCCGTAGGCATCTCAACTGAACGGGTGCATCACGTTTTGCATGAATATTTGGACATGAGAAAGGTATCCGCGCGCTGGGTGCCGCGATTACTGACACTCGACCATAAGCGCAACCGTATGACCATTTAAAAAAAGTTTTTGGCGATGTTCAATCGCAATCCGAAAGAGTTTTTGCGTTGTTTCGTTACCGTAGACGAAACTTGGATCCATCACACCACACCAGAGACCAAGGAACAATCAAAACAGTGGGTTTCTTCGGGTGAACGTGCACCAAAGAAGGCCAAGGTGGGTCTTTCAACCAACAAGGTTATGGCCACATTTTTTGGAATGCACGCGGTGTCATTCACATCGATTACCTTGAAAAGGGTAAAACGATCACCGGCGATTATTATTCCGAGCTTCTGGACCGATTTGATATTGATTTGAAGCAGAAACGTCCGCATTTAGCGAAGAAAAAAGTACTGTTCCATCAAGACAATGCACGGGTGCACACGTGTGTAGTCGCCATTTCATCGAAAAATTCATAAATTGGGCTACAAACTGCTACCCCATCCAGCATATTTTTCAGATTTAGATCCCTGCGACTATTTCCTGTTTCCAAACCTGAAGAAATGTCTGGGCGGTAAGAGATTTGGGTCGTATGAAGAGGTCATCACTGAAACAAACGCCTACTTTGAGAGCCTTGAGAAAAGCTATTTTTTGGAAGGAATAAAAAAATTGGAAATATGTTGGACTAAATGTATCGAGCTAAAAGGAGATTATGTACAGAAATAAAACGCTTATTTGTTGAAAAAAATATTTTTTATTCAAAAAGTCACGGACTTATCAAACAGCCCTCGTAGTTTGCTAATATAGCGCTAGCCCTGCTGAACACGAGAAATGTTTTTTGATTTAAAAAATACTATAAAACATGAACATTATTTCTTGAAATGCTATCAGACAAACACAGTATATTTTGGTGTATTAAAAAATTGAAAAAAACAAATTTCAGGCTTAAATAAGTTTTTTAAAAAAATAGTTTTTATTACCTCATGCTACTCTTGGTAACGGAGGTATAAAGACCGTGCTAAAAATCGAATATCGAGATTTTTGTACATGATCACGTTTTAAGGTCCCTACAATCCGATTTTAACATTTTTATAATAATGTCTGTGGGTATGCATTGTATGTATTTGTGTATGTGTGTACGTGTGTATGTGTGTGTGTGAGTGTGAATCCTCTGAACGCTCTAACTCAAATACTAATCATTTGGAAAAATTTGAAACCTTGCATTTCGACTCTACTCTAATATGGAAAGAAGCCATTAGATTTTGGTGCAAATCGGATAACCAAAAATGGGACTTTACTTGAATTTATGTAATTATAAAAATTAAAGATAATTAAATTTTCTACAGGTATTAATTAATACTTTTTCCATTTATTTTATAGATAAATTTAAAAATTAATGTATTTTATAAATTCCGGAGCCTATGTTTTAAAAATAAACACAATTCCTTAGTAACACAGGTCAGATATCAAATGTATATGTAACTGACAGATAAATGTCACTGTCAAAGAATCTAATCATTTCAAGTTAATAATGGTGACGTTTAAAAAGAAAATAGTAAATGAAACAATAGTTATATGCAAAGGAACTTAATATAGTTTGCAGCATTAGTAAATACATGGGTATAGCTATATAATTTAAGAAAAATTAAATGGCAGGAGGTATTGCGTTGGCCATATCAGATATTTTAAATTTCTGAAACAATATTACATAATAATTGGTTTACCAACGATCAACAGGAGTTCGTATCGATGATGACATTGAAGCAAACCCAATCCACAAGATATTTCTAGGTGCTTTCCAAATTATTCTGTTGTCGATTTGGAAAACAATTCAAAAATCAAATTGTCAAAATTGATCATGAAATGTAATTTTCCTGAAATTCATTCTAACAGGCAGCAAAAGAATATTGCCATTCGCTGTTTTCCAATTTATTTCCATTTCTAAAATAAGATTCAAGAGAAAAGCTTTGATTTCTTTAGATAAATTTTTTGACAATATCTCGTGGCAAAATGACATTTAATTAAATACTTTCAAATTAAGACATACCTTTTTCATAGTCTTTTTTAAACACACTGTACAATGTTTGTAAAACTGATTATTTAAACTAATGTATTTAAGTGAACATGAATTTTTGTTTAAAATTTTGTAAGATATTACTTTAAGTGTGGTAATGCTCATGTTGATGTTTTGCGAGTATGTACTAAACTGTTTTTGAATGCTCAGACCCTAATGAAGGTATAAGTATATACCGAAACGCCGGTTTTATAAAAATAAATACTGTATGAGATTTTGAGTAATTATTAACAATTTATCAAAAGAAACTGTCATGTTACAAGTACAATTCAAATTAAATTTTCTAATATTGGTTTTTTTAGAAATTAATAAAAAAAAATATAACAGAATTTATTACACAATTTGAACGATCCATTTCTAAATCTGGCACAACAAAAACTTCATAAGAATATATAGAAAATCACAAAATTCAATCTTTTCAAGATGAAAGCACAAAAATTAAAATCTCATTTCATTTACATTCATCCTAAAATATTCACATCACATCTCTTTTGTGTCGTGATGAACTCCATTTTCCATAATTCTATTCCTCCATCAACTTCAAATTTCATTTTGTCGATCAGGTGGGACACAAAACACAAAGCAACGAGAAGTTTACCGATCGATATTCGCTTTTACTAACCCACATCCGCGGCATGGACTGGATTCAGCTCAGCTGAGCTGGCTGAATTTCACTCTCATGTTTGCTTATGAGGGATAATATATAGAATCTTTCATCTAACACCCCACGTAGAAACTTGTAGGGGGTTTATGTAGGGTGTTATACGCGTATACAGTGAATGCTGACCACGTCATAGAAAGAGAGTTAGTGTAGTTGAATGAATGTTAGGATTAGGGAGGAAAGTAATTAGAAATTTTAATTAATTCCGAAGTTTATTTAAGTAATATGAAGTAATCAGACGTGGTATTCTATTCAATTTCAATTTAATACAGTTAGTTAACGTTGCACATTGTTGTTATATCAAAATTACATATTTTCAATTTCCAAACAGCACAAATAGACTCCTGTGGTATTTCTCAACAGCTTTCAGAGTCTGTAAGGTGACGTGTGATAAACGATCTCAACGACACATTCCATTCAGTAGTGGTTCCATAGAGACGTTTCTTAACAAGGGGTCTGTAACTCCGAGAAATAATATACCTAAAGTACCATCGAATAAATAAACAGATGATGCTGTAAAACAAATGTTCAAGGAACAAAGTCTTGCGAATTTTTAGGCTTATTTACTCCCCGAGTAAAATTAAACAAAATTATCTACACGGCAGCAACACAACCGCACAGGGTCCGTTTGGCGACTGTGTTGCAACCGTACTATATATACGCGTAAAGACCCATTCACAAATCAAAATTAGTGTTAGTTTTATGTTTTACGTTTTATAGCAATTTGCAGCAGCATTCACAAATAATATTTTAGTCGTGGTTTTAGTAGGTTGTGACACCTATTGGCAAATACGACACAAATTAAAGAAATCGGTAACCCACCATCTTCAATTTCTTTTCTTTTTATCATTATACAATTTTATTAATAAAACTATACTTAAAAATTTCTTATTATTCATAATAATTTCAAACAAAACTTGACAGTTATAGACAAGAACAACTATATATCACTATTTCTTTGTACGATCCTTCCTATTGGTTCGTTATTATAAAACATAAAACTAAAACCAAAGATTGTAGTTTGCAATGTTCTATGCTAAAACCAATACTAAATACTGATTTGTGTATGCTTGTATAAGAAACCAATGCTACAAGGTTACTAAAACTAAAACGTAACATAAAACTAACACTAATTTTGATTTGTGAATGGGCCTTAACTAGCCATACGGCTGTTTTGTTATCTCTCTCTAGTGAAGAAGATATTGAATGTACTGATCCTATTTGTAACTAGGTTGTGTTAAAAGGGGTTTTCTACGCTAGTTCATACGAAAAACAAACATAGAATAGATTGAAAAATATCGAGGTTGATCTCAGATTACAACGATTTGCTATTAAACTTGATATTAACAAGCTAGTTAGTGAGATGCAGCATGAAGGTTCCAACTAACATTTTTGTGAACTACTCGAAATACACAATTATTTTATTCCTATACTGTAGTCTCGTCTTTTGTTAAATAAGTCTCGTGTTTTAATAAGTAAAAAAAAAACAGACAAAACTTTATTGTATATAATTATTATTCCATTTACTATTTTGTTCTTCTTTATAAAACGTTAATATTATTATTTGAAATGATTAGTTCATTGACAGTGACATATATCTGTCAGTTACAAACATTTGGGATCTCAAACCATGTGTATGAGTTGTGTTTAAAACGTAGGCTCCGGAATTAAAATTATACTTAGTTTTATAAATTTATAGAAAAAGTGTTAATGCAAACCTATAGAAAAATTAATAATCTTTAATTTTTATATAACATAAATCTCGAAAAAATAACATTTAAAGGTATTTTTCGAAGAAAAACTATTTTGAGCTTCCAGTTAAGTGCCATTTTCGGTCATCTAATTTACTCCAAAATCTAATGGCATCTTTCCATATAAGAGTTAGGTAGAAATACAAGGTTTCAAAATTTTACTGAACGACAGTATTTGAGTTAGAGCGTAAAGAGGATCCACACACACATACACACAGACATCATCGTGAAAATGTTAAAATTGAATTGTAGGGACCGTAAAAAGTGGTCATTTACCAAAATCTTGATATGCGATTTTTAGCACGATCCTTATACCACCCTTACCAAGGGTAGCGGGAGGTAAAAAAATAGTGGATTCTCCTATTTTGTACGCATGTCGCTTTTATTTAATTTTCTATTAAAACATATTTCACATACAGGTTAAGCAGAATGAAATCAAATTATGCTCATGCTCATTGAGTCATGAAGTTAAATTAAACAGATAGTGGAAACATTAAGTGTAAAGTAAAACCAGCATATAAGACTTCACCTAAATCTGAACCTGAAAGGGGTAGATACTATACCATAATCAAAATTTAACTATATTAAATATAAAATTAAAATATAAATTATTGAGTATTTAAAAAAATGTTCAAATTTTAATTCGTTCACAATCTAGAAGCGATTAAAAGTTCACGGGACATTTCACGTCTTATGCAATTTGATCAGTCGCCTCAACATAAAACCGAAAAGCTCCCTCGACCATTGGTGAGAACATAAAACGTCACAGTCTAAGTTCTGAACTTTAAAAATACATCTTGCTTATTACGTACAATTTTTAAGACGCGTTTGCACTAAAATTCATAAGTCATCCAGGTCTACAGAGAAAGAAATATAAAAAATCTGATGTGACCAACACAATACCTCCCGCCATTTACCTATGGGGTATAATTTTTATATTACTTTATAAATTTATCCATAGAATATACAGAAAAAGTATTCAAGCAAACCTGTAGAAAATGGAATAATCTTTAATTTTTATAATAACAAATTGCGAAAAAAATACATTTAAAGGTATTTTTTGAAGAAAAACTATCTTGAGCTTCAAGTAAACTGCCATTTCCGGTTATCCGATTGCCACCAAAATCTAATGGCTTCTTTCCATATTAGAATAAGGTACAAATACATGGTTTCAAAACTTTCTGAATGATAGTATTTGAGTTAGAGCGTAAACAGGATCCACACCCACACACACACACATACATACATATATATACATACACACAGACATCATCGTGAAAATGTTAAAATTGGATTCTAGGGACCTTAAAACGTGGTCATTTACCAAAATCTCGATATGCGATTTTTAGCACGATCCCTATACCTCCCTTACCAAGGGTAGCGGGAGGTAAAAAGTGATCGTTTAGAAACTGGGCCACACATTTAATTATATTTTTGTCTACATTGAAACAATGTAAAACTCATAAATATCTACAAGACATAATATCGAGTAATATTTATAATTCGCACATAAAATATACCCCATAAAAGCATAAATGCATATTCAGACGCCAAGAAAAGTGATTTATTTGTGCTTTAACATTGTATTCAAATTTTTTCTATTTAAAAGTAAAATCATTTCGAAATATTTCCATACTAAGAACTATGAAAATATTATTTATGTGCCAAGCATCATTTGCGTGAAAATAAACTACAGATATATTTATTACTGACAGTTGGAATTCATGTGACAGACATTTGTGGCAACGTGGTTAGCAAGCGTGGTTTATAGTTGCAAATATGTGCGTTAAACTGTGGTTAAATCTGACACGCACATAAAACAAAGATATTTTCCCAAGCTGTAGAGATTGAGCGGTTAAAATTCCATCATACTCGTAGATCAGGATCTTCAAAAACAAAGGCAGAAAATTAAATTACAACGAGTACTAAAACAGAGAATTTGCTTTGTAAAAAAGGCTAATGAAACTGGAGTTGAATTCAACTAACAAGATTCCGACGTGATGACATTACTAAAACAAAGTAGTATTTTCTTTTCAGTGATGTTTAAATTTTTTGAGGCAAATGAACATGGATACATCGTTGGAAAGAAGTAAAAAATCATTCCCATGGTGTAACTTTCTACTATAAAAAAAACTCGACAACGATGATAAAATAATTAAACAGAATAGCAAAAAAAGAGCAGACCAAAATCGAGAACTATTTCAAACATGGATGTTATTTGCAAAAACATAAACTGCTATTTATTTTCATCTATTTTTAGCAGGAACCTGAAACTGAACCCAAACCTAAACCGAAAACCGAATTAACCCGAGTTAACAAGAACAATTATTAAATTTATGGATTCAAAACAATGGTTACGACAATGAAACAAATGAAATTATCAGTTAATTATCATCAAATGTTTGTTTACAAGTTTGTTTTTTATTTCATAGATAATTGTTGTATTTTTGTCGTTTGAAACAACTGAACATAGACAAATTATACATTGTTTAATAACAAAAAAATATTTTGGTTTCAATGGTGTCATTTTATATGTGGCCACTACGGCTACATATGCTCGTGCTATTCTCACTTACTCATACACATACATACACATTCACAAACACATTTATAATCATGCATTGTAATGTAAATAAGTTTTTGCCAATTGACAGTAAAGGTGCAATTTTTTGGCAGCTAACAGTCTGTAAAATGTCACTTTTACTGCGTAAACAGTAAAAATATTTTTATTGTCTATTATTGCTATTTACACAGCCCAACAAACGCATAGCACCCGTGCAACAAACGCACAGCAACATAATTTGATTGCGATAACTTACAAAATAGGTACTAAAAATAATCATTAGATTAATATTAATTCTAAAATCGGCAAAGAATAGTGATGCACGAAGAGGCGAAAGTACTCTCGCATCTCTTCTCGTCTCGTCTCGTTGCTTTATGCGAGACGAGTACGAGAGCAAGATTGCGGTTTAAAATTCGAGGCGAGATCGATATAACAACTGCGAGATGCGAGTACTCTCGCGAGATTCTCACGAGGGCCTCGCAATAAAAAGCGTTGGTATCTTTATAGCTTTGATTCATAAATTCAATAAAAAATGCTCCTAAAAACGATATACTAGGAATAGAGTCAACGCTAAGTCGTGGAACAGATAAATCTGACGATCGTATGAGTACTATAACTTCTGACTCTATCTATTGATATTGATCCCCGAGTACGGAAGTGTAAAATAAAGAAAATATTATTTTTGCATCTAACAGAACTAGTTTTATCAAACATTTCAGCCCCTCCTTCATCCTAATTAAAACCACGGTTAATAGACTTGTTGCCGTCCCTGAAAAGTTAGGCGTTAAATTAAGCGTCGATGGGAACTACGAGGGTGGTTTGAAAAGTCCGTGCAAAGTTCGAGAGATGGCAACACTGGTACGTATCGAGGTTATGTTTAGTTAGTGACATGTCTTAGAAGAACGCTCACCAAGTTTCAACCAGATCGGTCTATTTCTCTGTATTTGACGTTCGTTTAAATTGAGAAAGTCGAGTGATTTTCAAAAAATGGAAGAATCGTGTTAGGTGTTCTAAGGACGGTTTGCAACTGTTTCAACGGAATCCCCAGGATTTTAAGCGTCGTTTCATCACTGTGGAGGAAACATGGATACACCACTATACACCTGAGACCAAGAAACAGTCCAAACAATGGGTTGCCAGCGGGGAGCCTGCACCAAAGAAGGCAAAGGCCGTTCCTTCGGCCAGGAAAGTTATGGCGGCTGTCTTTTGGGAGTCGCAAGGAATAATCCTCATCGACTTTTTGGAAAAGGGTAAAACTATAACAGGTGCATACTATTCATCGTTATTGGACGTTTGAACACCGAGCTGCAAGAAAAACGTCCACGATTGGTCCACAAAAAAGTCCTTTTCTATCACGACAACGCACCAGCTCACTCATCTGTGATTGTAGCCGCAAAATTGATGGAATTAAGTTTCCAACTCGTTCCACATCCTACCTATTCTCCAGATTTTGGTCCTTCGGACTACTACTTGTTCCCCAATATGAAGAAATGGTTGGCGAGAAGAAGATTTTATTCAAACGAGAAGGTGATTGCAGAAACGAAAGCCTATTTTTCAGAGTTGGACCAATCTTATTATTTGGAAAATAATAAAAAAATATCCCGAAAAATTAGGTAGTTTTCATTTTTGCACGGACTTTTAAACCATCCTCGTAAATGGCTTTCTAATGGGGCAGTTTTTGTTTAATTAACCAACCGCGAATGTCTATACTATAGTCACCAAGATTTCCATGTTGGACAAGTTATTCTAAATAGCCTGTAGATATACTGAAATTTAACATTGTTACAAGTAATTTTATTCAATTCCGGTATTAGTAAATTCATTAATCCAATCACGTACTCAACTAATAAAAGTATCAAAACCCTTGTACTTTTGTAATGAATGTATAATCTGAGAGTCTTTTAAACATTGAATCTAAAAATAATATAAATACTCTCCGATATCTATGTGTACTCCTGATGTATTTACTGAGGTTTTAAATAGAGTGAGTGTGTCGCAGAGAGATAGACATATGTGAGCGACGTATTATGTGTACAATCCTCAACGCAAGAGTGCTTATGAAATATAGAAACTGCGCACGGTGCTTAAAACAACCCACGCACTTCTTATGTTTGTGATGAATGCATATATTCACGCATATATCATATGAAGTATTGTGTTCATTGACAAAAAGATCTGTACAATAAAGAGAAATTCGAACTATTTACAAAGTATTAAGTTAGGTAGGTACTTTGAATAATAATTTCAATGTATTGTTAAAATACTGTTATGACTTTTGCTTCTGATACTACAGTACTGTTCAAAAATAAAATAACCTAATACTTGTTGACATCGTTCAATTTTCTAACTAATTTGCCTCAAGGTATTGCCTTCATCTCTCAAAACATTAATGTTTGCTCGAATATTTTGAGAAACTTCTTTTCTTGGAATATTTTTCTAATCTTATTTTTTTTCTAATTTTGAATGGATTCACTACTTTCAATAATTAAATAATACTAATAACTTATATAAATATTTTTTTAAACAAAAAATAATATTGTACGAAATTCAACTTTACATTAAAACCACTTGACAATGTAATTTGTACTTGAGAATATTGAATGTAAACATAAAATCTCATTATCAAAAAACCAGCCTGGAAAATCGTCAGTTGTAGAGCATGGTCTGGAGGAATTCCACCAAATAAAATTCAAAGAAACCAGAATTATTGCAAAATCTACAAGCCTCAATAACAAATTAAGCAGAGAAGCCCTAGAGATTTTTAAAACCAAGAATAATAATATCAATCATTGTGACGGTTTAGAACTTAGGCGAACATGGCGTCCTATATTAAAAATGTTATAAAATATAACCTTGGTTACTTATTGCTATTGTTTTGTTTTTATTTATTTATGTTTTACCCTAAAGAAGGCACCAGGCTGCCAAAACGTTGGATTTAAATTAAAATAAACGTAACATAAACTAAAAGATCGTTTTATTGTTATGCAATCTGTCAATAAATAGACAATTATTTATTGAAAAGAAAAAAAATGTCTAATAATCGATAACATTTAAAAACTTACAGTTTTGCAGTACAATAGAAGAAAAACTGATCATTGAACGGAACGTACCTAAAAAAAAAAGAAATTAGTTAAAGTTAATCTAGCAATATAAGTTTAGGGTTAAAAATTTCATTTTATGACGCCAGTCTTATTACTTTTAACAGTGACAGTAGTATTAAAAGTGAATTAGTTACCTTGGTAATGACGAATGGAACAAAAAATCGACATTTTTGACACGTCAAAAAATATTATAAATACAAATTTAAATGAAAAAAATAGTGTTCCAAGCTTCTCACAAAATAAAATATCACTTTTAACACATATCATAAATAACTATATATTTAATTATTCGTTTTAGATTCGTAGTAGATCAAAGAGATATTAAATAACCGAAGAAAGATATTTTAAAAACAAAATAAAATATTTCCATTTATTCTAATGCTTATTGTAACCTGCGCCCCTGACTAAAGAGTATTCGGGCGCCACTACTGGTAGAATATTCCCGAGTGATGACGTAATCTCCGGCGACGGAAATACCCATACGACTAGACGTGTTAATTTCACCGATGACCTAGATCCTTTGTATTCAATGTCATTGTAGCGTCAGAAAGTTCTAGAAGGACATCGCGTTATATAAACTCGTCTCCAAAGCTAGAGAACATAGTCTGATATATAGAAGCAACGAGCAATGTAATGATATAAATACTGTTTAAATAAATAATCTTATTGTTAGTTATTTTTATTATCTTTTTAATATTTATCCTAATTATTATCGTTTAATAAACGTATTATTTTAATTAATAATATTTCTCTTATTTTTTTACACTTCCCCATATAAACAAACGTTACATTATTTTACATTTTGGTTCCAAGTTCGCTGGTTTTCCCAGTTTTCTTTTCCTATGATTCTAGCTCCTGGAAAGTATATCCAATAGAGAAATTGGAGGGAACTCTTGGTCTGGAAGAACGATTTAGGGCAGAGTACAATAGTACAAAACTCATCGTCTGACATCAGCATCGTAAAAGGTATAGTAAATAAGTTGGTAAATAAATATTTGCATTACAGGCATTTTTTTGATGAAACTTTGTTCCCATATTATATTATCATTAAATTTTTACTTAATTTTATAGGTTAAACTTAAACAATACAAAAGACCATAAATCATTTAGATAACTAGGGCAAGGGAAAGAATTTCCACCTGTTGCCTTGATAATGTTATATAGTCCGGTTCACCTAATTTCAATGACTGTAATTACTTGATCATTTATAAAAGTATAGTGGAAACCTATATTTAAATCTCAGTTGCATCAAAGAATTTAAAATACCTATATTTAAATCAACAATTAAGTTCTATTTCTTTACTCCGTAATTATCTATCCGTAAACTTTTGTATATGAGTTCAACTAATTATTCTTATATCGAATATTTTTTACACAGAGAAAAAAATCTACCTGTTTCTTAAGAAGTGTAAAGAAAGAATGTTGAAGTATTGCTCAAGGGAAGTACTGCTGTATTTATTGGCGACATCAACAGTTAATAATATGACATCAACAAACTAAGTGAATATCCTGAAGCCGTTTGCATCATTCATACAGATTTATAAATCGTCCTACTCACTTAAATCAGGTAACCCACCAATTTTATCTGCATCGTCACCACCTACACCTCTAATTTTATCCCTGGCCGGAAATCAAAATCTGTTGACAAGCTAACAACGTAATCACGTTGTAGGCGATCGAAACCAGGGCAACAGGCACTAAGACTTAAGACTTAAGTCAATGCACGATTACACGCTGCACCGTACTAATCATACATGAAATACATAATGACCGATCGCCCACGCAATTCGCACGCTTCCCAACGTCTAGTAAATCTCACTCGTCTCTTCCTGTGACCTGACCCTGCTAATGGGGATATAATAGCAACAAGGAGCTTGAATATGTTTTATTAACTTAAATAATTTATGAGTTTCAGACGTGATGTGTTTCAGATATAATTGAGAAGTCGATGACTTCTTTAACAAACTATTTATATCATATGCGCAAAATTTATCATTGAAATAATCACTGATTAAAATAAAAATGCCGGAGTATTCAATTTGCAATTGGGTCATTTTACATTTTCTGATTTATTACCTTAGGTAAGGAAAGTATTGTCTTTGGTCAAAAAATTCAATGATGAGTTTTTACTGAATAAGCATGTTTTAGGGTCCCTATAATACGATTTTACCATTTTTAGGATGATGTCTGTATGTATGTATGTGTGTCTGTGTGTGTGTGACAAAAGTTCCGGATTCCATAACTTCAGTACCACGATTCCAAAAATTATAATTTTTTCGTATTCCTCAAGTTTACATCCAGAAGAACAAGTGATTAGTTTTTGTTTATAATTGGTGAACTGGAAGTAGCCTCATTTGAAGATTTAACAGTGAAATTTGATTTATTGACATTTAATGTTATTATAACTTAAAGAATATATTATTCTCTATACGATTTGATTACATTTTATACTTCATATTTAATATATACAGAGTTAAAGAATTTTAAAGAAATTAAATTTTATAATTCAGCCAGCTATGCTAAACATGGAAACTGCTAATATATTCATATAATTCAAATTGACAGATGTCAGTATGAGTAAAAAGTAAATTAATGTGGCAGAGATGAGGATGTTGAAGTAGATGTTGGGGAAACACGGAAAGATACGGTAAGAAAATAACTCTAGTGTTACAAGTTTCTAGAAAGATACAAGAAAGACGATTACATTGGTTTGAACATGTCATTAGGAGAAATGAAGAATTACATTTGAACAAGGATGAGTAGTTTATTAATAGGACAATAGGAGGTTGAAGAAACAGAGGAAGACCAAAGATAAGATGGAAGGACTGTATTGCGGAAAACTTAAGATAAATTTAACTGAATGAGAACGACACGCAAAAATAGGAACCCTCTAACGAATGGGAAAAGCTAAAGAGGAAGAAGATGTCAGTGTCAAGTGCAATTTGTATAGTTTGTTTATAAAATAATTTTACTGGAAATTTAGAATCTTTTGCAAGAAAAATTATGTATGGAATTTATACATTATACACAGGATTGACGGAAGGTATTGTGCTGGCCACAACAGATTTTTTTTCTTGAAAAAATATGCCAAATTAAATATGTGGGTGAAAGTTTTACACCTTACAAGTATTTAGAATCAGAGATATGATTTTTATTTCAAATACTAAGAAACTAATATTTTTTTTAAAACTTTAATAGGCCTTATAATACAGTTTTATGGTTGTCTTAATATTAATGTCCCATATTCAATTTTGTCACTAAGGTGGAGGATTTCATTCTTTTGTCTTAGTAATGCAATATTGATTCATATTGATTATGACTTTCTCTGGACTTAAAAAAAATACAATTACTGCAATAGTGCAATTCGTGATTATTTTTAAAACATTCCAATAGATGATTGCTTGGGAGCTTTTAACAATTGGAAAGAAAGAATGATAAAAACATATTTAATATAAATTTCTAAAAACCACGTGTCTTATTCTTTATAATTCTAGCGTGACCCACGTATAATTCTTAAAAAGTATTTTTAATTGGGATTGGGAATAAGTAATGTAAACGGTAGAGTTTTAATTTCAATATTATAATTTTAAATTTTAATTATAGACAAAATATTGACAACCAAAGGTAAATAAAAAACAAAAGCAACCTTTTTGTCAAATACATTTCTCTTTATACCTATAGCTCATGTATAAAAACATTCAGGCAAAGTATTGATAACCACAGGTAAATAAAAAACAAAAGTAACCTTTCTGCCAAATGCATTCCTCTTTATAGCTCGTGCATAAAAACATCCAAATCCTTAAGTAAACAAATGTTGTAGACTATACAAACTCGATCCGAATGTGCAGTTAAAGACAAACGAATAAAAACTTGGCTCTGCTTTGTATTTTCATAAATCAGGCTCGTGTCAAATGCCAACAGGTGGCTATGGCCGTCATTGCAGTCACAAATAGAAAGGATTGTAGTGTGCTATGCAATGCAGCTACATCAAGTAGAAACAATTGCCATTCCGTTGACTACCGTTCACAGATAACCGCCTGAATAAGCAATAGGAAATTTATGAATATGCATAACAGGAGATGCAATGTTGTATAAGCAGTTATATGAGATTTAATAAATTACTATGACTTCCTACAATAGTCTGTTGATTTAGTGAGAAATTGTTTCTTGAAATGTAGAGAGTATTTATTCTTGCTTACACAAGGCGAAAAAGAAATCATTAATAATACTTAATTTACATTATCTCAAAATTCATACAGGAATATCACATTTTTAACTGTTTTATGGAGGAATGAGGTATTCTTATTCTACTTTCTACTACAATGTAATTCAAGACAAAGATCTAATTAATATAGATTAAGTAAAAAAAATAATAGAATAATGCAAAAAAAATCTGATGTGGCCAGCACTATACCTTCCGTCAATTCTACGTATTTGTACAAAATCCACAAAGATTTTTTTTTTGCAAACTGTTCTATGGACGTTTTCTTTTTTTGGGGAGAAAAAAACTACTTCTAAAAAAGAACAGTATGTTTCTTAAAATAAGAATAAAATATTTATAATATAATAATCTGCTGAATTGGCTTATGACTATAATCTGTTGAATTACCTTATGTGATTTGTTTTGCCACTTTTATTATTATTTTACATTTCCAGTAAAATCATTTCACACAGATATTATGCAAATTTTGACACTGACATCTGTCAATTAGTAATATTTGAATATTCTATTTCTATGGTGCAGCTTTTAGTAGTATTTGATTGCAAGATATTTCGTTATAATCTTTATATATAAATTCATTAAATATGATGAAAAAAATATAATTAGAGCGAATAGAAAATAACATATTTATAATAACTTACTTTAGTCCGAGTGGTGATTTCTTCAGAAGCTTTTGAGTTCGGAAAGGTATGAATAAATTTAATTATATAATTTTAAAGTTAAACAAAATATATTTACAACGGGAAAGTTAAAAAGAAATATAAATACAAAAGAGTAATAAAGATTAATATAAAAACTATAAATTAATAGATATTAAATTTTGAATAGTAGGTAGGTACCTAATACAATACCAATTTTACAACGGCAAATTACAACAGCAAATTAGAATGGCAAACCAAAAATCATAAAAATATTAATTTTAAAAATTAGATATCTTAAACCTTGGTTTAACTAATCCAAATACAATTTTTTTTACAATTTAACATACATATTAATTATACTTATTAATAACGAAAATTAGAAATAACCTAGCAAATGTGCAATTTTGGTTATTTTTTGACTTAAAAAAACTATGGAATAAAATGTTTTTGTCTGACGAAGAGGTTAATGTTGTAATTCATGATTATTTTGAAAGCATACTAAAAGAAGATTGGTTGGGAGAAATGAAAGGAAAGAATGATTAAGTATATTATTGTTGAAAAGAACTGCTTTGAATATATTTTAAAAAAAATTATAAAAAATATGAACTGTGTCATTCTGAATAATACTGAATACATAAAACCTATCTATAAGGATATTGTTGTTTAGTATAGATAACTATTTAAATATTTGATAAACATAATACGTCAATGATTGAATAGAAAAATAGAAGTATCTATAGACCATAGGTAACATTAACTTCATAAAATTTATAAAGTCCATCAGTAACATATAGAAAAGCATCGTAAATCAAGACGCATCAAAGAATTGTATAATGAAATTATAAAACGCATTCATCTTTAATTCGTAATTTCCTGCTTTCGGCATGAAAACCAACGGATTGCTAGTAAAATCGTTGAAATTAGACACATGCAATAAACATGCGAAGTAAACTTTCTTTGATTCTCTTTAAGAAAGTCATCGACTCAAGTCTCAAGGTAAGGTCAATAATTATTCAACCTCTGCCCCATAAAAATTGTCACATTGAGAAATTTTTATTTCAATAATTAGAAATATTCGTTCAAAATGCTAATTATCTGGGGTGTAGAGCTAATTCGCCACCTCGTGATGTATCCCGAATAACGCTAAATGAATTAGCAATAGCCCGCGACCAGATAATTTTGAGGATCTTCTCAACACAGAAATAGCGACGCAGTAATTTAACTAGTACCTTCGGGTGATCCAGGATTGGGCAAACAAGACAGTACTACACCATCTTCAACGACGCCTTCAACCACTAACTCAGTCTCTTCAAGAGTAGCAACGACCTGGTGACCTCATCACAACAAGAGCAATTCCAACTATAATCTCGCTGAACAAATTATTTTTTATAAGTTGTTAGAAATACCCAAACCCTGCACTAATACGTCCCGTATTAGTGCATGTTTGAATTAGAATTGTCCCAATTCTAATACAAACATGTTTTTTTTTTTGTTTTCTCGTCATGACAACAATTATTGTTATAAGAACGCTGAAAAATACAAAGCCGCCAAAGCAATACATAATGTCAAAAATATAGAATACACTTCGTAATTCTGATTAATTTTGTGAATGATTGTAGAAAATAATACTGTTTGTAACACATGCGCAAAACGTGATTCAGAACCTTGCATTCGTTTCAGAATCACTATTTTCCTACACTTGTTACAAAAATAACTATATTATTTTTTTTAAAGATGTCCGATCGCCTAATTTATCAAATCAGCAGTGTCGTTTACCTAGTTTATATGATGGTAATAATAATAATAATAAATTTATTCTGCCAATAGACCAATTACATTGATATGTGGCTCGTCACAATCAGAAATTAATTACATACGATTACATTTATCTTACACTAGATTAAAGCTAAATCATCATTTAAATATTCCTCCACAGAGTAGTAACACTTGTCAATTAAAAAATCTTTTAATTTATTTTTAAATAAAGTTTCAGATTTTAAGTACATAAGATACCACCGTTATTTTATTATAAACATATATGCTACAGTAAACGCATTGAAAATTCAAAACTAAGTCAACTTGTAAGTTTATAAGCAAATGTAAAACTAAATAATGCCATTCGTACGGCTATGAATCAATGTAATATATGTGAATTAGTAAATAAACTTACGTTACAGCCGAAGTATTATCAAGAACGAGCATCGTTTTAAAATGGAATGTTTTAATTTAGTCTTACAGAATTAATTTTTGTTCAACATTAAATTCCAGCTCTTCCTATATCCCAGTTAAAACCACAGTTAATGTAGTTCTTGCAGTCCCTGAAAAGTTAGGGCTGTTATATTAAGCATCGATGATACCCAACACAGAGCGAAGCAGAGTGATTGGATTCCGGCGGATCGCCATTTTAGGTTAGGTTTTCTGATCCATATATATTTAAATATGACGTTCAACAATAGTCTTGTCACAAATTTTAATTAAGTGAGGCGGATTTTAAAAGTTTCTCCGATAGAATACGAAGCGTGTTCGACTATTGTCGTTTTCGGACTTGGAAAAATGAAGTTACAAGAATTCTGAGTTCCGATATGTACTCAAGATAGCAACGCCCATTTAAAGAAGTGGGTGATTTGCGACTTCCAATCACCACGTGGCATAGATCATTGCGATAGATTAGTATTAGAGAAGAAGAGTATTAACGTTTATTAATCAGCACAGAATACCAGTGCTTCAATAGCGGGCCCATTCACCAGATTTGTGGCCTATTGAAAATCTGTGGGATGTTTTTGGAGGGACAGTGCGGCGTATCCAGACGCCAATACAATGTAAAACAACAGTATTGACAACTGACAAGCTGCTACATGACATCTGGTGGGAAAAATATGAACTTTCCGATTTGGTACTATATTGTGACTGTAAGCTTGAGTTACATGTGGTTTGATCATTTGATGTGAATAAAAATGGGAAAAAGTCGTACAAATTGTCGTATATTCTGACGTCACTCTCAAGATCTGGTCGAAACACAGGCATTGGGTTTTATAATTTTCCGAAACATGGCCAAAATAAAGTTAAAATTACGACAAGAGCAAGTGTTGAAATGGATATGGATCGACGAAAATCATGGGAATATGCAATTCGTAGTGCAAAACAAATAACAAAACATATGAAAGTTTGTTCTCGTCATTTTAAATCGGATAATTATATATTTCGTGGTCTTTATCTAGCTTTACACGTGCATTCTGCACTAATAATTTTTAAATTTTCTCTAAATGTATTTTGATTTCATGTGGTTTTGCAGAAATTGCACTGGTTCGCAGATAAAGTGCAAATATTACCCACATTATACCGTCATTTTTTAATAATCCACATAACATTATGTGGTTAGCGTTTATAATTCGCTCACCTGCGATCATCAATTTCGATTGATTAAATACACATAAAATTATAAATACATTTTAACATATCTTCTATAATACATTTAGAAGTAGCTGTTGCTTCCAGAAATCTAAAAACCCCATTTTAAGTGAAAAAAATTGCTTTTGTTGTTTGTTTTCATATGTCACAACACTGTGAGTACCAATTCAGAAGCAGCTGATCGGCCCGATGGTGCTGCCGCCATCGGACATGTCAGTTCTCAATAGCGGTCGACCGCTTCGCTTGCTTTTGACTTGGCCACATGTAGTTATAACTCTTGCCGCAGGACAAATATACCTGTAGTTAATACCGCAAGGTGGCTTATATTAAATTACAGCCGGGATTATTTTCAAATTCAAAACAAACCCTGCATTTAGCTAAAAGTAGAGGTAAACCTTAGTGATGCCTGCGCTGACAAACACACACACACACACACACAAACACACACATACATACACACACACACACACACACACACACACACACACACACACACATATATATATATATATATATATATATATATATATATATATATATATATATATATATATATATATACATATTTCTTTTGTAGTTTTTGATGTTTTATTTTGTATTTTTACTATTTGTGGTATCATTTTATATTTTGTTTTATTGTTTTGACGAAAAACCATTGGTGTTTTATATTAATTATTCTCTAATTATTTATATGTGTATACATGTTATTTTCTCTTTAATTTGTTATTGTTCTTTTATATTTTTTATAGCAATTATTTTCATATCACAAACTAAAATGATTATTTTATCGTAAATATCCATTTTTATATTTTTTATTTATTCATTTAATCATTATTACAATACATATTAAGAGAGTTTCCTAACTTTTCTATGCAACTATTTAAAGTTTGACGTTTAATTGCATTTCCCGCGCTCCCACGCTAAATTTCAAATCTCAAAATAAAATGAAATTTTATACTTTTATTATAAATAGTTATTTTTATATTTTTAATTTATTTATTGTACAAATTTCAATCATTATTACGATACATATCGAGGGAAAAACTTTCCTAACTTTTCTACGCAACTATTCAAAATTTGACGTTTAATTGAATTTCCCGCACTCGCCGCCAATATGGGGGATGCTCGAAGAGATGACAGGTTTCAAAAGATCAAAGGGGCCGACAAGGAATGCACATACTGATTAGAAGCGAGCGAAGCGGTCAACCGCTATACTGTGGTAGAACTATGAACTGTAGTCGAAAGGAATGGAACGAATTACCGAAAAATGTTATTCGCAAGCTTATTTAATCCATGCGTCGACAAGTAGAAGCGGTGACAAGAGCGCGTGGAGGACACAGTTCTTATTGAATTTTTCATTTCCTGTATTTTGATTTATGTGAAATTTTAATCATTTATTCGTCGAATATTATACAACCTTTGTGCTAAATTTCGTCCGTTTATTCCTTTTATTTTCTGGTGTTCCGACTCCAACGACCGCTAGTGCATTTGATAATACAAAAAATAAATAAATAACTACTTACTACTGCTTTAAAATGTCGTTTCATCTCTATGTGACTCAACGACCGTACTTATTGTGTAGAAAACATTTCATAAATTTCTTTGACAGTTACAAACCATGTTGTGATTTAACACGCCACATTATATTCTTCATATTTTACTTCTACCTTTTGTCTTCTAGTCCATATAAAACAAAACACTTCGCTGACATATTCATGTTGACGTTTTACAAAACAAACATCGTTTCTCATTAATAATAAACATCCACATCAACAGTGCGATTAACCATTCCTTACAATTTCACTTGCCGAAAAAAAATATCTTAGGTTAGGTTATCTTCGCACGTGTAAATAGCAAGGATATGTGAATGTTTATAGCCAAGCCTTAATAGGCCGATTAGTCTTCCAACCAGTCGTTCGGAACTCCAAGACTGCGTTAATGTTATGATCTCTTTAAACGCAACAGAAACCAACGGTACGTAAGCATTTCGTGGAGAACATTTTATAGGAAATGGAAATTATAGCTGTTTATACGGACAATAAGAGATAGGAAATAGTGTGGTATTTATCAACATATGTGAACATTTAAAAAAGAAAAAATTGATGTGCCCACCAAATTACTTCCTGCCAGTCCCGACAAATGTTATTATAAGAAATGAAATGTTCTTTACACTCACATTATTATTATTATTGAAATTATCTAGTATATGGTAGTAGTTGGATGAGTAGAAAGTAGTCAGAATACCTGTATTTGTTTGTTTATAAATGTACGTTTATATGTAATAAATACATATACTTATTTGTATTACTACTGTACAAAGTCTAGTTTTACGCGTGTGCGAATACTTTAAATATAGACAAATCTATAATTTTTAACTATCGATTTCTCCATACATTTAGTACATTAAAATGGTTTATTATTTAAATCAGGGTTTTTTTACGTTGATAACATCAAGAATTTTGTATATAAAATGACAGATTTGTAAACATGCACGGTAAAACACTTCGTGTAACAGTTTACTCAGGAAAATTTGGTTGAATCTTCCAGCAAGAAAATGAACAGAACGGAACGATATTATCGTGTATCACAGAAATTACTTCAGAGAAATAAAATTATAGTTTTAAAATGACCTATCTAGTTTTCTGGTTATACAATTGAAAGTCTATTGAGGAGTGTACATTAATTTTTAAATATATTAAAACTACAAACATAATTATGCCATTTTTAGTATATAAAAATTTAATTAAAGCGATACGAAGCTTCAATAGTAAAGTTAAAAATTTATTATCTAGAAAAAAACCATAGCTATAAATAGAACAGCTAATTACATTATTATTAAATAGATATATCTCAACTAATTAATTTCTAATATTCGTGTGCCTGAGTGTCTGGTCGCGAATCTGGGGACTCGGGGTCGTATCCGACCGACGCCAAAAATTACTTCGAATATTAATAGCACAAAATTGACACCTGTGGTGCACTCTCCACACCAGCAAAGAGTAGCCGTGAGGTGACGCCTGGTAAGCACCGGCACGGTACAAATATTTCATCATTACCGATATCTGCATACAAAGCAGATTGGCACACCCAGCAATGGGTAATATGCCCTGATGATATATTTATTTATGATTTAAATAAATATTTTGCATTAACAAAACACACCTATTATTTTGCATATTGTATTTTTCAGTTAACTTTCATTATAAGTATATAGTTTTTACCGATTAACATTAAATGTGCGATTTTTTTGACAGCTAATAGTCTATAAAATGTCAATTTAACTGCCTATTGTTGCTATGGGCATAGAAACTGCTCAACATACGCATAGCAACCGTTCAACAAACGTATAGCAACATAATTTGATGGCGATAACTTTCAAAATTGGTATTAAAAATAATCACGAAATTAATATTAATTCTAAAATCGGCAAAAAAATAACGACACTAAACAGCTTCGGCACCATTCATTGCCTCTGCTGTAAATCTGGTATTTTAGTGCCCAGTTAAAGAACTTAAAATTAATATTACTTCTATAAGTTTCAAGGTTTTTAATTACACAGGTCTGTATGTCGCAATGTAGCTCTGCTCATTTTTGTGTTATTACCCAAAATTGGGTACAACTTAAAATGCAAATATATATGGTCGTGAATAATAAGTCGATACGGCGAAATATGAGACTTTCCTAATTTTATTTTATGCATTGAATTGGGAAGTATTTGAGAATAAAAGTTTTTGGAATAATAACTCAAAATGGACTGAAGTGTGCATATAGCAGTATTCGATTCCGTATGTAGATAAACAAACCTATGTATTATATTATATATTTATATAATTAAATAATAATAATAAATAGACATAAAAAACAATAGGAGATAGGTGAAGAGAATGACAAGCGGCGAAGGTGTTATTATAATGCAATTTGAGATTGTATTTGTGTTGTGAAATAAATATAGTTAACCAAACACGTAAGTAGTTAACATAAATTATTCCTTTTTGTAGTTTTTGAATAAATAAATCAATATAGAAATTTATTTATTTATTTACAATTAATATAATACGGAAAAAATGTCGAGATAAGCATAACAAAAAAAAAACTTTAATCAATTAAATTACAAAATTGCTGCAAATACCTAGTTAAAAACCATGGTACGTAGTTGAAAAACTACAACTTCTTTAATGAATGTACATCTGTTCATTCATTAAAGCCGTAATACAAGATTTTATTAAAAATATTATAAAACCAGTGTTTACTTTCTTGCACTGCAACTCGTTTTATTTTCAGTGCATTAACTAGCACACAGCAAATGAATGGAATGACGTTGAGTTTATTTTATTTCAAAGTTGTTTCTGCATTTTTAGTGCGAGCTAAAGAATACTGTACAAGTTTTTCTCATAGACATAGAAGTGCAAATTGACAGTTAGATGTATAAATTAAAAGGTTTTTTCCGTTGCTGTATTTGGCGTTATTTTATAGTAATTACATAGAGTGCTATACAATTACTTCCATACTTTGTATTTGTTGAAAAAGTCTATTTTAAACTATGACAGAAACGTTAAAAATACACATGATAATACAGTATGTCCTTATACATAAAATTTAATTATCTTTTATTTATTCTATTTTCTTGTAAATGGAAAAATGTTTTCCCATAAATATGTTAATTTAAATGTAGGAGTTGTCAGTCTATCTCTCTATCTGATCTCTGATCAAAGTTGCATTTAATAACACATTCAACTCATCATTTTATTTATATTAGCCAATCAGATCAATTAGCGATAATACAGGCACGACGAATAATACATATTTAATTACTTCAACATCTGCTGTACTTAATTTTCAATTAAAATGCATTCATAAACCAGTTGTAAAAGTAATAAGCTATAAAAGATGTCATTAAAATTTTAAACATAACTTTCAACAATACAAACTTTGAGAAAAAATTTAACTCCATCGTAAATGGTAACAGGAGCTTAAAATTCGAAACACTAATTAAATTTGTCTGTCCAAAAATAAATCTTATTTGGATTTGAATTTAATTCTTGAAAAATACGTCTCGAATGTCGCCCAGTGTCAACACAGATTATAAGGTGACTGTGGGGAATGTAAAAAAACATGGTTGCTGTTAATAGCATTAAGGTTTTAACTTCTTACCTGATGGACTGGAAAACATTCCATTTTACACCTCATCATACAGAATTACAGATTATGAAACAGGCCAGAGCTTAGCCTATGAGTTATTTACTACATTTCTACACAACACAGTTTTTATACAGGGTAAACACGAGAATCCGTAACATATCAAATAGACCTTTTCAACTTAAAGAGATAGAAAATATGCGCAATCACATGTGCGCATAGTAAGCCAACAAATGGCGGGAACCATGGATACGTGCTTCATTGCCGAGATCCATGGTGTTTGTTTTTTTCCAAATTCAGACATAAAATGTGAGAAAAGTCCTTGACAAAAAAATCTGATGTGGCCAGCACAATACCTTCCGTCAATCCTGTGTATTATGTATAAATTCCATACATAGATTCTAAATTTCCAGTAAAATTAGTTCATAAACAAACTATGCAAATTGCACTTAACACTGACATCTTCTATAGCTTTTCCCATTCATTAGGGGTCGCTATGTTTTATTTTCTTCTTCCACTAATTTCTGTATTGCGTGTCGTCCTCATTTACTTCCTTTTCTCTCAAGTCTTCCGCAATACAGTCCTTCCATCTTATATTTAGTCTTCCTCTGTTTCGTTTGCCTTCTACTTCTAAGCTGTTTATTCTTCTTTCATTATATTATTCATCTTTCCCATGACTTGTCCAAACCAATGTAATATTAATATTACGTAGCTCAGGCGGAATGCAATTGATTGCACCTTTCATGGTTGCACTATTATATTCTCTTAAATTTATGTTCATAAATGAATTGACATGAACTTTTAAATAATTGAATAAATGTCAATTCAATAATACTACAACATTACATAACACAGAAATTTCCCTAAATCAACTCGGTGTAATACAACAGTTTTTTAAAAATATTTTAGTAATATATATATATCTTATAAAACTTGTATCATTTTATTATATTGTTTAATATTTTTGATTGGCACCCATATTTTATTCTAATGATTATGTTTCCTGCTAGTTTAACCCTTCCAAATTATATTATCCTATATAATCATTCCTATTCTTGTTCTCACCAACTAGGTCACAACTCCAATCACATTGATTGCACAGTCCAGTGGGTATGGTAATGACAGGGTACGGTTGGGTCTGGTAGTGGATGGATGGATGTTCGGATGGATATAGAGGTTATGGTACGTTGACCGGCGTGAGATTGTCGTGTGCACCAGACAGTGGCCGTGCACTAGACACACTGACCATAGGACTATATATTCCGTTTACATAACCTACTTTGACAGCTAGCTGACTACATTTTGATAGAATAAAAAAAGTGAATGGTGGTGGGTATGAAATCATATTGAGGGATACAAACTCAAAAAATGTGGCAACTTGTTGATTTTAAATCCAATTTAAGTAATATCGTATCGTACTTATGGGGTGATAGGAACAGTAACTCCTGTTGTATATTTTTCGCAACGGTAAATATGATCAAATATAGAATAGTATATTGTGTTATTAGGTGTAAAAGTGATACTGTGTGTGGCGAGCGTGGAATTTGCACAACGAGCGAAGCGAGTCGGACTATTGCACGCGAGGCACACAAAGACACTTTTACTCTGAATGACATATTTTTTCTTCAAACGCAGATACTCAAAGAAAAATATCTACTACTGACGTTCCATTTTACGTAAATTACGTTTGCGATTTCAATTGCCCTGTATCTACGGAAACTTATTTGTTCACTTTTTGTTATAAACATTGAAGTGAAAATTTTCATGTTTCGACGTTTAAATAAAAAGCTGCATTAAACTAATTAAAATAATTTGCTGTCATTCCAGTACTATAAGTTCCATCTGGACTAGTTCGAATACTATATTAACATTTACTCAATTTGTGATTATATTTGTGACCATTTGTACATGCTCATGTAAACAACCATATCTCCAAATAAAAAATTATTAATTTTTGACATATTATGAAAACAAATAGTCAATTGTCAATGAACTGTACTAATTTAGGTAAAAAGGGGTTAAGTAAATATCATGCAATACAATGTACGAATCTTCAACAACAAAAAATTGCGTGTCGAAATGGCGGCCATTGCGATACGTAATTGGGTTTCGTAATGACTTCATTATGAACGCAAAGTATAAAATATGATGTGAGATCTGGTAAATTACTTGACTGGGGATGGATGATGAAAGATAAGGGAAACTAGTCGGGAATGAAATAAAGTTGACTGAATTCCAAAAATATCGTTATCTTTCATAAAAAATGATATTGTAACGTGCGCCCCTGACTTAAGAGTATACGAGCGCCGTCACTGGTAGAATATTCCCGAGCGATGACGTAATCCCCCCGGCGGGGGAAACCCATACGCGTTCAGACTGGTTAATTACATCCGGTGGTGTGATCCTTTGTGTTCGATGATGGTCGCGTTAGAAAGTTCCAGAAGGACACTGGGCTGTATAAATACCGTCTGAAGGACAGCGGAGATATAGTCTGATATATAGAAGTAACGAGCAATGAAGTTGGTGATATAAATACGAGTATTGTTTAAATAAATAATCTTAGTGTTTAAGCATTTAATAATATTCTTAGTCTTAAATTAGTGTTTATAATTATTTAATCATAGTGTTCGTTATTTTTATTCTCTTTTTATATTTATCCTTATTATTTATCGTTTAATAAACGTATTATGTTAATTAATAAATATTCTGATTTTTACACTTCACCCATATAAATAAAACGTTACAATTGGTGTCAGGTGTGGGATTGTTAATAAATTGTGAAGTGTAAATAAAAATAAATAAAATGCCTAAACTATTAAAATTAAGTGAATTGAAATCTCAAGACGGAACTGGAAGATCGAGATTTGGAAGCAACAGGAAAGAAGATAGAACCCCAAGAAAGACTGCTGCAAGCATTAATCGATTCTGGTGAAGATTACTTATTTGAAATTACGTATGACTCCGACATTTGTAAACTTGAAGATGAACATTTTAGAGATTTAATAGAATTTTCTATAACATTAAAACAAGAAATGGGAGGAAGTTGTAGAAGTTTGGAGCGGAGATTAGAGGAAAGTTCTAGAAAAACGGAGGAAAATTCTGGAGCTCGGGAAGAATTAATGGAACATTCAAGAATATTAGAAAGAGAATTGGAGGAAAGTTCTGGAAAAGCGGAAGAAAATTTCAGTTGTACACTTCACCCATATAAATAAAACGTTACAATATTATACGATTATATTGAGGTCACGGACAATGAAAAACTGATATAAAATCATTTATGTTTTGAATAAAAATGAATTCTCATTGAAATAATAACATTTTGTTATTGTTGTTACACACTATGAAAAGCTATTCATGTTATTTATTATTTTATTCTTATCATACGACTCTAAAATATTAAATAGTATAAAAGTAAATGTTTTTGTAAGTTATAATTAATTATTCATTGTGTTTTGCTAGATTAATGAAATTTAGTTGTTGAGCTTTGTGTGGCTAAACTCACATTGTTAACGGCCGTCTATTTGTATTGTGGCATTAGCTAAATGGCGGCAATTCGTCTTTTGCTCTATCCGACGAATCATTCAAGACAGTTCGCTAGCAATTAATCTCTTTAATTGCAATCTGGAGGAATCCTACCCTAAAGTTTTTTTTTTCTTTTTGTACTTTTTATTCCCAAGTAATTACAAGTTAACTAGTGAGAAATTATCCGTTGTGCTTTCAAAGGCTTAACAAACAGCATTACTGACCAATTTCAGTCTCATGAGAACACTAGAATAAACACAATGTAACTGAAAGATTTATTGGCAATAAAAATAACTACTTGCTATTAGCATACAACCAATTATTAAATATTTTAATTTATAAAGATTAGAAAGTAAAATACAGGGTGTTAAAACAAAGGATAAAAAAATTGAGGGTATATTGTACTGATCAAAATGAGTAATAAAAAATCTGTTGTGGCCAGCACAATACCTTCCGTCAATCCTGTGTATAATGTATAAATTCCATACATAATTTTTCTTGGAAAAGATTCTAAATTTCCAGTAAAATTATTTCATAAACAAACTATTCAAATTGCACTTGACACTGACATCTTCTTGCTCTTTAGCTTTTCCCATTCGTTAGGAGTCGATATTTTTGCGTGTCGTTCTCATTTGGTTCTTTTTCTCTCAAGTCTTCCGCAATACAGTCCTTCCATCTTATCTTTGGTCTTTCTCTGCTTCTTCAACCTCCCATTACTAAACTACTCATTCTTGTTCAAATATAATTCTTCATTTCTCCTCATGACATGTTCAAACTAATGTAATCGTCTTTCTTCTATCTTTCTAGAAACTTGTAACACTAGAGTTATTTTATTACCGTATCTTTCCACGTGTTCCCCAACATCTACTTCAACATCCTCATCTCTGCCACATTAATTTACTTTTTATTCATACTGGCATCTGTCAATTTGAATTATATGAATATATTAGCAGTTTCCATGTTTAGCATAGCTGGCTGAATTATAAAATTTAATTTCTTTAAAATTCTTTAACTCTGTATCTATTGAATATGAAGTATAAAATGTAATCAAATCGTATAGAGAATAATATATTATAATAATATTAAATGTCAATAAATCAAATTTAACTGTTAAATCTTCAAATGAGGGTACTTCCGGTTCACCAATTATAACCAAAATCTAATCACTTGTTCTTCTGGATGTAAACTTGAGGAATACGAAAAAATTATAATTTTTGGAATCGTGGTATTGAAGTTATGGGATCCGGACCTATTGTCATACAGACACACACACACACACACACACACACACACACACAGACACACACACATACATACATACATACAGACATCATCGTAAAAATGGTAAAATTGTATTATAGGGACCCTAAAACATGCTTATTCAGTAAAAACTCATCATTGAATTTTTTGACCAAAGACAATACCTTCCTTACCTAAAGATGACGGAAGGTAAAAACTTAATCAAAATATGTATGATCTTACTATTTCCGAGAAAAATGAAAAATCTAAAAAAACTGACAAATTAATTTCTGAGGTAAATAATTCACAATTCATTTTCTCGTTTCATATTTTATGACAAACGATTCCCATCTTCACTGATTCCTTACAAAGCAACATATTATCTTTACATGCTCTTTCACATATTCACAGACCATTTGTATCCATACCTATACACTCTATACACCATTATCCTTACAGTCTACATTCCCCTATAATTACCGCATGCAACATCCTATCTCAGGTGTTAGAAAACTCTTCTCTGATGATCACCGTAGTGATTGCCGGCTGTCACTAGGAAATAACGGTTATGGGATTTAATGACGCGAATCTACATACCTGCAAGGCAGTAAAGTAAAAGATAGTTGGAGACAACACAACGAAAATGACTTATGTAGAAGATAGAAGGACAATGGAAATAGTAATGTAAGCTAATCTTTATAGCTGTTTCCTAATTGGTACTAAGAAATGTGATTAGTAAGTAAATAGAAGATGTACCTAGTAGTAGTAGAGTATCGGATTATAATGAAAAAAAAAAGAAACGAGTGATGTTATCTTATATAAGAGATTACGATAAAGAGGACAAAACATTACATATACAAGAAACGATTTTATACTTTCAAAGCTTTTGTTATTTGAATAGCAGAATTAAGGAATGATTTAAGTATAAATATAACCTCAATTTATCATACAGCATTATGGATACGACCCGTTGTAAATCCTATGTTTAACAGAACTATTCAGACCACAAAAACGTGCTATTGTAACAAATGCGAGGGTCACGCTAGAATTATTGGAATAAGAAAATCATGTCGGCTGAAGAAAAAAAAAATGCACTATCATTTTAAGCATTTATGTGTCATTTGATCATTTGAAAGTAAGCTGCGAAAGTTAAGTTAGTTTCAAGTTACTTAATCATGAAGTATTGTTGTGAGTGAAATGATACAATTAATAAGACAGTATTTTCTTCAGTTATAGATGAAATAAAAGTAATATAATACCCGCCTTGCTCACTTGGTTTGACAATATGCGAATTTTGAATTTTGACCCTTTTTGAACTTCCCTGAAGAAGAGATTATTTTGAAAGTATTTCAAAAGAAGTTTGATTTCTACTTTTAAGAAGTATAAGGAAAGAATGGTGAAGCGTATTATTACTGAAGGAAACTACTATGAACAAAAATCTGTTGTGGCCAGCATAATACCTCTCGCCATTTTCATTTGCATAGGACGCGAGCAGTCATGTGACTTTTTTGGCCTTCGCAAGCGAATATAGGGGCCCGTGTCAGAATGACATCTAGTAATAATGTAATAGGTGTCAAGTATCATATTTTTTTATTCAAAACATCATGATTTTCCAAATCCATGTGGATTATTTTCCTCGACATGTATCATACTATTGATGACAAATAAACATCAGAATATTTTGAAATTTTGAATAAAAAATTATGACATATAACAATTGTGACATCTATGTAAATAACTACTAACCGTCATCCTGACACGGATCCTCACATCTGCTTGCCGAGGCCAACAAAGTCACATGACTGCTCGCGCCCTATAAGTAACGAATTTAACATTTCTTGTACATTCAAATAATTGAAATTGTATCTCTTCTTTCGTTCTATGAGGAATTTTGTTCTACTCTTCTAATACGAGGTCTGGCTATTAAATAACGAGGCTTATGAAAAAGAGTTTTATTTTAAAAATTATTTTATAATCAAATGCTCCCCTTCAATGTACTCCCCTCCCCTCGCCACACACCGTTCCATTCGTTTTTTCCATTGGTCAAAGCAATGGTCTTCCATCGACTCGAACCGGGTTCCTTTTAAGGCAGACTTGATCTTCGGAAACAGAAAAGTCACAGGGTGCTAAATCAAGCGAATACGGCGCGTGTTGGAGCACTGGAGTGCCTCTAGTGGCTAAATAACGCTTCACAGACAGCGCGTTATGGGCAGGTGCGTTGTCCTGGTGCAATATCCACGACTTGTTTTCCCACAACTCCGGCCGTTTCTTACGAACTCGGCCTTCAGAAAACCGTTTATACCATTGAAAAACACGCGCACGAGATAGAGAATTCTCACCATAGGCCTCTTTCAACAACTTATAGCACTCAGTCGGAGTTTTTTTTAATTTAACGAGAAATTTCACATTGATCCGTTGCTCGTGTTTTTCGTCACACATTGTTATCGGCACGAGAAAAAACACATTCGTTTCTAACCTAACTACTACAGCGACAAAAACATGTTTTCGTACCGGAATAGTAGACACTTCCAGCTCTCTAACGCTGCATTCGTTCCCCCCCCCTTCCCCTTTAGGACGCCTTCTGCGCGCGCAGTCTCGTTATTTAATAACCAGATCTCATATGTTCAAAATTCTTCAAATTAAATTGTCTTAATACCTTATTAGTCTCATTATAATCTGGGGTATTAGTACCACATAAAATTAGTAGCCAATTATAATTAACACGCTTTATCTTATCCCTGAACCCATAATGTGATCAAGGATCTTACGTAATGTCCACTGCGCATTATAAAGCCAATTAAATACATCCCGGTCAATCCTTTATATCTCTTACTATCAATATCAATATAGGAAGCCAAGCATAGCAGCTCCTGCGGGTATTTAGGTTATCCTGGTGCAGGCTTCCGTGCAACACAACACCGAGCAGTAAAGCCAACCCAGACTCCGCATCGCACATGAACTCCTTCAAGAATATCCACTTAGCGCAACGAACTGATGCGATTTAGTGAATTCCATCGCAGTTGGCGTTGCGCTGACGCCGACGGCAGCCTACTTTGATAATTGTCACCCAGAGCGATTTACGGCTGAAGTGCTTCGCTTGTTACACTATCAGGAATCGGAGTAAATGGAAATTGGATGTTGGATGTGTAAATTGTGACCTTTTCAAGAAATTGTCATTACATGTAGATTGAATTTACATGAATGAAAACTCAAGTAATGTTATCAAATAAATAAATAAACATCAACCGGTGTTGTGGTTGGGACGGCCTGAGTTAGAATCCGACGAAAGTTAAACTCGTAATAAAAATTTGTCATTATCATTACCGATATTTGTGTGATATATTTATTTTAAGACAGCTTTCGTGAGATAACCTCTGATAAGCTGCATCAAAAATGAGTAATAAATCTGGATGATAGAGGTTAAATCCAGGAGAGTTGTTCCATATTTCAAAAAATTCTTCGCATTTATTTATGTTTTACAATGAAATTTTAAAAAATATAAAAGAAAAAATGTAAAAACAACTCTTATGTACAAAAAAAGAAATATTAATTATGAAAATATACTACTTTGTATGAAAAAAATGTTAAATAGATTATATAAGTACAAAACTTTTCCAAGGGATATAAAAAAAGTTTTTCTACAGTCTACGTAGAAAGTAGCCATTTGCGCTCTATTTTGTCTACGCAAAATGTCACTTTGCCGCTCTAGCGCGACAAAATAGAAAAAACGCTCGCTGTCCAAATTTCTAACTAGACAATGTTGAGAAATGTCACTTGTCTACATTCTTGATGAAAAGGTTAAGTCAGGAACTAATGGAACTGTAGTGACACATTTACCACCTTTACAAATAAATCTGACATAACTGCTGTCGGTATATTACATTACCAAAAAAAAAAAATGCCACACTATTGTGAAAATAAAATAGGGCATTCATTTACACAAACGAAAGTATAAAATGTTTAGATTAGATTGAAGCAATAGGTCAAGAAGAATAGGAAATAACGATAAATTAAAATTAAATATAAAAGACGTTTTTTCTTTATATTAATCCTTATTAATTAAGTAGTAGTAAGTACAAAATGTACATTTTATTTATTTTACGGTGGAAGACCCTACTGTGGCGACTGTAAAAAAAAATCTTGTGTGTATTTCGGGCGCAAATGGACATTGTCGATTTCGAGAGAACAACAACCTCTCAATCGACAATGTCCTATTTTGCGCTCTTAATACACAAATAGCTATTCTAGTAAACTTACTTGTTTATTTATTGAAAGAAACAATAACACAAACAAAATTTGCCAACTGACTAAATGTACTATCCATCTACAAACATTATTCTACATTGATCTACTATTATTTGGATTTTGGCACAAGGGATATCTCTAGAATTATAAGAGATACGAAGTCAATTGAATTAGTCAAAGGTTGCCCCATTGTGAGGCCATTTTGGTTAAGTATAGTTATTTAAAAAAAATATACATCTCTAGATTTAGATAAAAATGTAAATTTTTCATTTTCTTTTATTTTTAACTATAGTTGGACAAATGATTAATTATTTGTAGAGCACTGAAGAAGCCGAGAGTATGAATTATGTATTAAATTAGAAATACTATCAAAATTTTATTTTCTCAAAAATTAAGTAGCTCAATCTTTCTTGGCCGAGTAAATTTTACATACGCGCTTAGTAACACAACATTTTATAGAATCGAAAGCTTACATATGAATTTGAAGTAGAAAACGGCGTATTTTCTTATTTTCGTTTTAAATTAAAAATGCGTGTAAAATGTAAAATGCCGTAATATAGATATTGAAGATAAACTGTTTTTATGGCGTCATGGTAAATATAAACTAAATAAAGCAGACATGAAAACTTCTTTTGATGCATTATGCTGTTTTATAGCTAATAGTAATTTCAACTTTTCCTATTGGATATTTCTATTTATGAATGATAACTCAATTTATATAATTACGTACTTCATTTCACAGCAAATCATAGATAAATATACGCCATGTAACATATATCTGAAACCCTAAAATATCGTTGTCATATTTTTAAATATATATATTTATATAAGTACATGGATAAATAATTATCAAATATTTTGTAATTTATAAATCTAAAAATACATATACAAATATTAACATTATATTACACTACTTGATATCTTGTGGTGGAAATAATTTCTCACACTTCACACTTTAACCCACGACTGTGGAAAATGAATAACTTTCGGGATTTGTAAAGCATGAGAAAAGTGTAATTTTCTGTAGTGGTCGTAGAAAAACAACATTACCTTATTGAAAAGAATAAAAAAATGTATGGTTCCATTTAAAAATATATATTTTGGGAAGCACTAATATAATTTTTTTGTTGATATCACCAATTCTCGTATTCGAAATGGCATAATTTTGTTCATTTAACCAATCTCGTACCTGTTCAAATAAAAAAATTACCAATTGTGAGCAAGCTTATAGAAACACCTGTATATCGTTATTACTACCGAAAGCTGCTAATATAAGCAAATTTGTACACTCTGCAATGAGTAATAAACCGACATGGTTTATTTATTTATTTGAAACAATATTTTTTGTATTTCTTTATTTTAATATTAATATGCAAAACTCAAATTCATTAATTATTGATATTTAATAATTTGAATTATTGATGCTATAGACAGATAAACATTAAAAATAATTAAACATCACCTATGAAAAGTGTAATTTATTATTATAACAGTCGCTTATAAATTTAATAGAGTTTTAATAGAACCGTTATCATAAATTCATTTAATAATAATGTATTGATAAGTTGTTATACGTTTACTAATTAAAAAAATCTGATGTGGCCAGCACATAACCTCTCGCCGTATATTTTACCTGGCTGTATGCATAAAGCAAAGAATATTTTTATAAATACAAATAATATATTCATATAAATCTATGACGTATAAACTTCTTTATTATTCAATAATAGCATGTCTCAACATGAAGATATTTTACCATAAATTATGTTACAATAAATTACAAAGTAGAGTTTACCATATATAAATATTAGGCTGGTAACTGTAATTTTCAATTCGAACAACGTTGTTTACTTTCTCTTCATATTCTTCTAGTAAAAACATTAATTTTGGGCGGTCTAAAATGTATATATGGATTGTGCATCTATTCTTACATATCTTCTTTTACATTTTATATTTTCATACATGTTATATCTAAATAACACTAATTCCCTTTAATAAAGTGACGGATAGATTGCACTCCGATTATTCTTATAACGATGTGTAATTTTGTCAATATTTACAACTTACTTGAGAAGAATTTGATAGCTTTTTCGCAATTCAAAGTTACTCTAGTCTACAGTACTGGTGTACATTGTCCCATAATGTTTGAAACAAATTTAAGTCCTTCAACCTAGACTTGTCATCTCCATAATAGTCACAGATTAAGAATTAAGGGATTCTCCAAATACATTTTTCTTTCATTACTCATTATTTCTGACACTGACATTTATCTGTCAGTTACAAATAATTTAAATTTGCAACTATTTTTCATGGCATCCTTTCGGTTGTAAAATTAATTACAACATTATTTTATATATTATATTCCTTTTATCTCTAAATCTATAAAATGTGTATAAAAATATTTAAATGTATCAGAAAGAGAATTTATTTTTCTTTAATATTATCAAGAAAAATTTTCAAAAAATAATATTTAGAAGATTTTTTTTCAAGAATCTTCTACTTCCGGTTGTCCAATTGTTACCAAAACCTTTTCAGATCTTCCCATGAATGTCCGATTGGGAAATACGTTGTTAAACAAATTTTAAGTCTTATAGTTTTTGAGTAACCGTCCTTCCAACATCCCACACACACACATCCACACACACACACACACACACACACACACACACACACACACACACACACAGACATCATCGTAAAAATGTTAAAATCGGATTGTAGGGACCTTAAAACGTGCTTATTCAATAAAATCTGGATATGCGATTTTTAGCATGAATCCAATACCTCTCTTAGCGAGAGGTAAAAAGTAAATATACCTTTCAAAATTTGCCGACAAACCTATTGTGGGTGGCCATTCATTGGCAAAAAGTGATCAGAGAGTTTGCAAGACAGTGCTTAAATTAAAAATAAATTAAATAAAATGTGCGGTATAATTTATTCATAAATAAAGTTTTTAAAGTTTTTATTTAAACTAAAATTAATTGTCTATATATCACCCACGCTTTTCCCATTTTTGGGTGCGCCAATATTTTACCTCTCGCTAAGAGAGGTATTGGATTCATGCTAAAAATCGCATATCCAGATTTTATTGAATAGCACAATTTAAGGTTCATAGAATCCGATTTTAACATTTTTACAATGATGTCTGTGTGTGTGTGTGTGTGTGTGTGTGTGTGTGTGTGTGTGTGTGTGTGTGGATGTGTGTGTGTGTGTGTGAGGTTGTTGGAGACACGATTTCTCAAATTCTATAAGACTAAAGACCAGTTTGACTACGGATTCCTCAATCTAACAGTAATGGGAAGAGTTGAATAGGTTCTGGTAACAATTGGATAACCGGAAGTGGTAGTTTCTAACAGAAAAAATTCTAAATACTATTTTTTGAAAATTTGTTACAACAAATATTAAATATAATTAAATTCTCAATCTGATACATTTAATTTTTTTATTATATCTCGTATAGGTTTGAAGATATAGTATATAATAATATAGAATAATATGTTGTAATAAATCTCGTTGCCCGAAAAACAGTTGCGATATTTAATTTTTTTTAATTGACAAATAAATGCAAAATGTCAGTGTCAGATTTTTCTGGGAGGTATCAGTACATTTAATATATATTATTGTATTATTAATTAATTATGTATTTAAATTACAGGTATGTTAATATTACATATATCCTTAAGATATACCGCTAATACCGTCAATGAATTTGAAGAATTTTGAACATATTAGAATAGTAGGATAAAATCTCTCATAGAACGAAAGAAGAGAAACAATTTCAATTATTTGTGTGTACTTATATGGCGCGAGCAGTATGGAATATACTTGTCGAGGAAAATAATCCACATGGATTTGGAAAATCATAATGAAAACTTATGATATTTGACACCTATGTATATTACTAGCTCTCATTCTGACACGGGCCCCCACATCTGCTTGCCAAGGCCAACAAAGTCACATAATTGCTCACGTCCTATGCAACATAAAATGAAAACGGCGAGAGGTATTGTGCTGGCCACAACAGATTTTTTTTTCTCGCAGGTTTGGGTAATGAAATGATTGATCAGTGCCGTTGGATGCTCTTATCAAACATTAGTTTTTAAAATTGTGAAGGAGAGAGCATCACAAGATCACATTTATATTACTTAATAGTTTGAAATAATTTTCATCGTCCCAAGCACAAAACTATTATTTGTATCCAACATCATTTTAAAATATGACAACATTTTATGTTTTTAGATATATGTTACATGGCGTATATTTATCTATGATTTGCTGTGAAATCAAGTACTTAATTATATAAATTGAGTTATCATTGATGATCTTTTGAAAAATCTCGATTATTCAAAAACCTCTATCCTAATTCAAATTGACTTTTCAAAGGCTTTCGATGTGATAAATTTTAATATGCTACTTGCAAAATTAGAATATTATAATTTCTCACATAAGGCACTTGATTGGTGTCGTAGCTACTTAAGTGATCGTAATTTTTCTGTACACATCTCTAATAAATATGGGGAAACCACATCGTCTGGGTTGCAGTATCTGGGTTCTGGTGTCCCGCAAGGATCAATCTTAGGGCCATTATTCTTTTTGATTTTTATAGCTGACATGCCTAATACGGTCGTTCACAGTTCGATGCACTCATATGCAGACGACACTCAAATTTTAACATCTTTCTCAAAGGAAAATGAACAATCTATAAAAGCTCTACTAAATGAAGATTTGCGTAATGTCTCTACCTGGGTCAAGGATAATGGTCTTAGGATAAATGCTGATAAGTCTACTATGCTGGTAGTGGGCAACTATAATTCCAATACACCGATTCTACTTGATGGTGTCCCATTGCAATGTACTGAGGTCATTAAGGGTTTAGGGATGTATATCGATAAAGACTTAAATTTTAGGCATCACTTAAACAAAAAACTGCTGGCAGCAAGATTGAAACTAAAACATTTATATAAATTTAAAAATTCTTTATCCTCTGCTACCAAACTTAAACTCGTTCAATCGCTAATCTATCCGTTGTTTGATTATTGCGGTTGCGTATATATCCCTAATTTGTTTAAAAGAGACAAACAGCGTATTACACTTTTCCAGAACTCCTGTCTCAGATTCATTTTTGGTGTGCGCAAATATGAACATGTGTCTAACTTTAGACACAAAGCTAATATGCTCTACATTGATGATCGAATTAAATATTTATACCTTTGCTTAATTCATAAAGTTATTAAATGTGATACACCATATTACTTGTCTTCTAAGCTAACGGAAAAGCGTTCTCATTATACTTTACGCGGCTCGTCTTTTCTTATTATTCCTTCCTTCAAAAAAAGTAAGTTTAAGGGTTCATTTTCGTATTTAGCGCCTACTTTGTACAATAATATTAATATGGATTTGAAAAAGCTTTCTCTAAATGATTTCAAGATAAAATTAAAAACCATTTTTCTTGTTTAAATTTATAATATTTGCAGTAGAATTCTTTGTAATTTATATTCTATGCTTGTGTACTATTGTCTTATAGTTATTTGTTTTTTTGTTAATCTTAACTTGGGTTAGGTGGAAGATCAGCATTTTAGCTGAACCTCGCCCTTAATGGTGTATTTTTTTTTATTACCATTAATAAAGATTATTATTATTATTATTATTATTATATAAATAGAAATATCCAATCGGAAAAGTTGAGATTACTATTAGCTATAAAACAGCATAACGCAGCAAAATAAGCTTCATGTCTGCTTTATTTAGTTTATATTTACCATGACACCATAAAAACAGTTTATCAATATTTATATATTTCCATTTATAGTCAAAGTAATTATTTTAAAGTTCAATTAATCATTGAGAGAAAAAATATGTCCTTTATTTAAAATGAATTATTTATATCTTACCAAAGAATATGATCGTAGAAAAAGTATGGTGTGTCACTCGTGCAGAAACACCTATTACTCACTATTGTGATTCCATCCCTCGGCTTCGTCTCGTGCTAATACTCTCACACCTCGTGGGCAATAGGTACTTTTCCGCACTTGCTACTATTCTGTATATTTTTTTAAATAAATGAGTTATTTACCTTTAAATATAAAAAAATCTGTTCTGGCCAGCACAATACCTCTCCCCACTTCCGTTTTTGGTTACATAATTATAAGGCGAGCAGTCATGTGATATTGTTGGCTTTGAAAAGCAGATATGAGGGCCTGTGTCAGAATGACAATCAGTATTTATGTACATAGATGTCAAATGTCAGAATTTTTCATTAAAAATTTCAAGATTTTCTAAATTCAAGTAGTAAATTTGTCATCAAGTGTGTGTAATTTACTTGAGGAATTGGAAAATCATGAAATTTAGAAAGAAAACTTATAATATTTGACATCTATGTACATAATTACTAGATATCATTCTGTCACGGTCCCCCATATCTGCAGGTCAAGGCCAACAACATCACATGACTGCTCGCGCCCTATTGTGTTTAACATTTCTTGTATACCTACACTCTATACCAAAAATTCTACTTACATCTATTCTTTATATTTAGATTTCTTTAATTTTAAATTTATTCTATGCAGAAATTTTGTTCTACTCTTCTAATTTTTCGAATTTTTCCCAATTCATTGTCGGGATGGACAATATTTTTGAAGGGTTTATGTACTATACCTATAATTTTAAATATTTCACTATTAATAAAATAAGAAATAATATAATGTATGTACATCCCACAAAAAAAAACAGTAATGTCTCTGGATTTTTGACACTGACATTTATCTGTGAAGCTACAAACTTTTTCATTTTTCAATTGGTTTTTTTTTCTCTAAATCTATAAAAGAAATAATAAAATATTTATATGTATCAGATAGAGAATTTACTCTTCTTTTACTAGCAAGAACAAAATTTATCAAAAATTAAATTCGATTTTTTTTAATAATCTGCTACTTCCAGTTGTCCGATTATTACCAAAACCTTTTCAGCTCTTCCCAGTAATGTTGAATTGAGAAATACGTAGTGAAACAAATATTAAGTATTATAGTTTTTGAGAAATCGTCCTTCCAACCGACACACACACATAATCATCGTAAAAATATTAAAATCGGGTTGTAGAGACCTTAAAATGTGCTTAATCATTAAAATCTGGATATGCGATTTTTAGTATGAATCCAATAACTCTCTTAGCGAGAGGTAAAAAAAGTATAGTTTCTAATTCATTTAGCCATTTCTAATTCATTTAAACATTTTTTTTAATAAACATTATTTTATTAACTTATTTTACAGTAATCATATAGTTTTCAAAGCAAATATTCAAATTACAAGCTATCATTTCATGGGCACATATCAGCCCTTTTGGGTACGTAACTGATATCTAGTTACATATTGGCAAGCCTATAATTTTTTTAACACTCTTACTGCAAAGTAATTACCAAATAAAATTATAATTTATAAAAAAAATGTTGTTTTTTACTTTAGCTTTATGTCAAAAATTAACCTAGCATTAAATTTCTCAAAATTATGCATTATTAGTTTGCCATGACATTTGTAATTTCTTCGTTTGAGAAAATAATTTCTCGGTCTCTGAATTCAAACTCGTGCATAAATATGTTGCCTTCTGTAACTTATATTTTAATAAAGTATTGCCGCTTATCAGGTGTATCATTTATTTCTGATTATTTCTAACAATTTAAACTGGCTACTAAGATTCAATAAAAAGTAAAATTCAATTAAATTTAAATATAAATTCTTTTTTCTTTTTGTTGAGACGTCAAATGGATATCAAAAGTTTTAATTCGCTTCCCATTTTGTAATTTAAACTATAAATCTAAAATTTATAATACAGAAAATAGCCAATTCTCCCTATATTTTCACATACCCCGTACATACTGTTGAGGGCGCTTAACAGACATGCACAGGCATCATTTTAATTCAAACCCGGCTGTTAGAACTACAACCGGTAAAATAATGGTCTCAATCAAGCGTGTTTACTATTATCTGTTATTTCAATGTTTATTTATTTAAAAAAATTATGAATTACAAAGTCGTTTTGATGGTTTGTGTTCATTTACGGTACATTATTTCGAAATCTAATGACTTAATAAGAGAAGGCGTACCAGCATCTTGTAGTAGTGTGATTTACCAACATAACTCACGCCAATTTCAACCTTATCATGCTGTCTCATCATAAAAAGAAAATCAAAGACATATTACCATGACTATCAATTATGAAGAATTATTTGTCATTATAGAGGACATTGGATTGGGTAATAAATTAGGACATTTTAATTACGGATCAGATAGCATCATCCTTTCGGCTTCGGTGCGAAGAAGATTATTTTGAAATATGTGTTTATTTGATTTTCACACTTGCTTGTTAATTATTTAATTGCTAGCTAAATCGAAGCCTTCGGGTTGTAATTTGAATACGTAAATAACCAAACATGTATTTCTCTGTATACAATTACAATGTAAGTGGGTAATATTACACCTAGGATTAGCCTGTAATGACAGTTCTGTCAATCTGACATGTGTTTCAAAGAATTTTTAACAGTTTTAAAGAGTAAAATAATGTAATGACTTCCTTTCACGCTAATTTTAAAGTTTAAACACGTTTAATATGAATAACTGTTACACGGAATATGTAAATTTGATTTAGCTACTATAAAATTATATTAAATTTTTGGAATCTTTTCGAATTTGTAATTATCATAAATATTAACAATACCGTTAACTATAAATTTATTCAAATTACAGACAAAATAAAACATTAACATAATTTGACATTTACGGTCGATATAAATAAAATTAAGTTATTAATAACTTAAAATATAAGTAGCACACGTATGTGCAGCGACGTATTAAAATGTCTCGATTATTAATCGCCTTTATTAACAAGCTTGATATTTATTTAACTATTAACTCACGCGTTAGTTACTATATATTTCCGTTACTTGTTTCTCATGAAATGAAGAAAATTTAATTTTATTCCATGTAAAAAATTTTTAGACACTTGTCCCCGATATTTTCATCTCCGGTAAAACAGCAACGAAAAAAAAACAATACATTGCATAGGACTATGGTTCATATTTTTTTTGTATTTTTTTTTTTTTTTATTTAGAATATAGAGCACTTCAACTACAAGGTTATTAGTGCTGTAGTATACAATTTAATATTACATATTATTTTTTGTATTGTATTAGATTACATTTTATTATATAGTGTGGTATCTTGGAGATATTTTAAGATTTTTTCTTCTTTGTCCGGATTGCTCTGTAGGGCTTCTTCTATGTTGTTTGGGATGTTGTTGTTTCGCCTTTGTTCATTGTAGTTTCTGCATTGGGTTATTATATGTTCGACTGTTAGAGGGCTGTTACAGTCTATACATCTTGGTGGGTTTGATTTGTCCATTAGGTAGCCGTGTGTTAGTGCAGTGTGTCCAATTCTTAGCCTAGTTATTATTATTTGTTCGTTTCTACTCTTGTTTATTGTCCATCTTTTTGTGTCATTCTTTATTTTTCTTAGTTTATTATTTGTTGTGTGTGCCCAGTCTTCTGTATGTTTTGTGTTTTGTAATTTTAAATATGTTTAAAGTAATTCCCTTCAACAATTATATACTGCACCATGCTTCCATTTCTTAAAAGACCTCAACCAAACTTCTTTTTGAATTATTACAAATTAACTTCTGGGATACTTAAAAACTGTCAAAGCTATCTAACTAATTACTGGGGAGCTTACAAAATGGCAAATTAATTGCAGGCTAACTTAAATTTTGTTATAGAATTGTTATGAATATCGTAATTGCTGCAAATGTCGGTTTGAAATTCGAGCTCGTAAAGATGATTTTAAGGCTTGTTATGAGTAATACCATCCGTGGTTTATCGGTGTCAGAAAATAAAGGCATTATTAATAAATATTATTTTTTGAAATTATCTTATTAATGCTACGTTCAGAATGCTATGATAAACAGAACAATTATTTTAATAAATGTCAATATGACAAATATTCATATTATGTGCTTTAATCCTTGTTTATTAATTTAGAATAAAGTATGTATTAATGGAAAACATTATACTTTAATTTTATTTTCATTTTATAGACTGTTGTTGACATGTCAGTCAGACATGTCAAGGTGGTAATAATATTACCGTAGAGAGACAGTTATTACTTAGTTACCAGCCTAATTTTATATATATTATATTTTTTCGAATCATGATATTAGTTATGCGATCCGAAACGATCGCCACATACACACATTCAGACGAACACGCGCGTACACACACACACACACACACACACTTCTGGTCCATAAAATACTGCCAATTGAAATGTTTTATCTGGTGTGGAAAATAAAAAGTGAGGTTATATTTATAAAAGTATAGTAATACAATATTTTATAATTATGATTGATGAATATAATTCACATTTTTACACACTAAAATAAGTTTTTATTAGTAACATAAGAATTTAAACCATACCTTATACTTAAATTCAAAAGTACATGCCGGGGTCGCGTATTATTTCGAAATGCCGCAATTTTTTCCAACCTAACCTAACTTTTGTAGTCCAAAAACTAAATGTGGGGGTCGTTCAAATTTCTGATATGGTCTATTGTTTAAAATTATAGTGCCAATTTTGTTTTCCATGGTGTACCTGATTTTCTCATCAATAATTGTAGCGTGATATTCGTATTTTGCGTATACAAATTCAAGGTAAGTTTTCATTTATTTACAATATTCATAAGAAATAAATAATTTATAAATAATCGTACACAAATATTGCTAACGTTGTATGCCTATGACCGAAGATATTACTCAACAAGATGGAAGACGATGACTGCTTGTATTAAATAGCTACTACGCGTATAATAAAGTGAGTAGTAATTAAATTGAAATAACATACATGCAGATGAATGTAGTGGAGTATAGCGTACAAGAAACTGTCTACTGCGAAATACAGAAGTAGAATTCCGTTTTCAATTCCAAGAACACCAAATTGTTTCTCACACTATGAAAATATAATAATCTAAGTCTTTTAATGCCGTCTTATATGTATATTTGTCTTGACTGTTTACTTCTTCGCCTACGGCCACTATAGCAGTTAAAATTTAAAGACGCTCTTCACTTGTCTGTTTGTTGCTCTTGGGATATTCTATTGGTTTTGCCGCAGCCAACTTGACTAAAGACATCGCCGAGATGAAATACAAACAGTTCAAGTTTTTTGTCTCTTTATATTGTGACGAAATGGGGGATTACTAGTTCATCCATGGCCAACGCGATGAAGACGCCTGCACGCAGCTGTTGGAGAGTATTATCTCTGGAATTGGATTTTCAGATGTTCGGGTGTTCTGTCAGAGATAAGATGACGTAATGGGATGTTACAGGGTGTTAATACTGTGAAGGTAGCAAGGAGAAAGGAATTTAGGTTTATCGGGTGAGTAAGTTAAAGACTTGTGACGAAACTACACTTGTCAGGTAGATGTTTACAACACAACAGATGCACAAGGTGGAAATATTAAGGGGCTTAAAATACATCAAATTTGACACTACAATGAATTTTTTTAGATAATTCTCTAACCAGTGACACAATAAACATAAAATGTTGGATGACTTGATACAAAAAGATATAAAGTACAGCTTTAGATTGTAAAAACAGTATGTTGACTATAAAAAATAGCACAATACTTCTTGCTCGTTCTACTTTATTTTACAGACCGTACATAATATGTATCATGTAAAGACATTTGATTATACGAGTAAAATTCCACTAAAAATGATTTTCTTACTGTATTATACTTTTTTTGAGCAAAATTATATAACGAACAAAATACGTAACTATTCTTCATTTTTGATACCGACATTTACCTGACAATTCTAAAAAATTGAAATCCTCTACTGGTTTAAAGAAACAGTATTGGCTGTGAGATATATTACAATATATTATTTTATACAAATACATTTTGTAGGCAGCTGTTACATAAATAATAGCTTTACGTATCCTTTGACAACCGTAAAGTATAACTTTTATTTAGTTATCTCTCAAAGACTACTTTACAGCCGCTGTTACTTTACTGCCGCATTTACTTTACGAACTCAATTGTCAAACGTTTGTTTAAATAGCAAATAAATTTAGTGTTGTATTACATGCAGCTTCATAAATTTTAACAAAGTAATTAATGTACTTCGGTCTTCGCTTCGTCTGCAAACTTTCGGCCAAAAACTATCTACGATAGTCCGTAAAATTGAAGTTTTGTTTTTAGTTTTAAGTTTGTAAACAGGTTGTCTAGCAACGAGTGATAAATAGTATATTATATTACAAGTCATGAAAATGTTTCATTGCAGACGAGGAGGCTTGTTTGAAGAATGCGAGGATGCGCAGCGCCGAGCATTTCTTCAAAGCCTCCGAGTCAAGCAAAGACATTTTAATGACGCGTGATGTATTCTATTTTTTTTTTAAATCGGCAATTATCGAAGCTTAAAATTATTGAAAAAATTAGGTTTGCATAAATCATCAGAGCTGTGACAAATTTTAGAAAACGTTATCATGGTTATTTGTGTTAGTTCCTACAGACAGTGGAAAGTAAAAATAACTAGTCATGAAAATTTTATTTTCATGACTAGGCAGGGAAATCTTACTTTCAAGACTCAAATTAGTCCGAAAATGAGGATTTTCATGCCGATTTTAAAAAACATATTTAAAGACGCTAAATTTGCAAACCAGGGTAAATATTTTGTTATCATGGCAAACTTCTCATTTAATTTTATGATCTTAATTCATAAATAATAGTTATTTGTTTACCTAGACACTAAAATACCAGATTTACAGCAGAGGCTGCCAAAGTAAATCTGTGTTTAGTGCCGTGTTGAACACATTTTTTTTTGTCGAAGTTAGAATTAATACTAATTTTATGATTATTTGTAATACCTATTTTGAAAGTTCGCCATCAAATGTATGCATTTGTTAAACGGTTGCTATGCGTTTGTATAGCGGTTGCAATGTAATAAGCAAAAAAATATTTTTACTTCCTTGGCAGTAAAAGTGACGTTTTACAGACATTTTTAATGTCAATCGACAAAAAAAAAATATTTTTTTATATTTATTGGATTATTACATTCTATTACAGATAAAATATTGTACGATACACATACGTAAAGCATCTTTATATAGTCACCCACAGGTAAAACACGAGCGCATGACCCATTTGTGACCAAATACAAATACTACATTTACGTACTTTTACCGTAAATAACTATCACCCCCTAGGTCTCATTGCAATGCGCGAGTGTCTGGTCATGAATCTGGAGATCCGGTTGTACACTCGCGAGGTGATGCCTGATAAACGTCCACACGGTACGAATATATCATCATTACCGATATCTGCGAATAAAGCAGATTGGCACATCCAGCAATAGGTAATACGCCGTGATGATATATTTATTTTATTTATTTGAAATAATGAATTTTGGAAAATATCCTAATCTTTAAACATTATTTTTGTTTCTATTTCCTACCACAATACATGTTTAAAAAACAGTTTCTCTTTCCTTTTGATGTGAAATAACATCGCTTACGTCAAACCACATTTTAATCTATTCCTCGTATTCTATATTTATTTACCTAGATAGAAAACATTGTTCCAATTTCTAAAATATATGACAATACTCGAAACCGCTTTGTTTCACATCGCGTTTGTACGAACTTCCGAGAACGATTGAGTTAACTCACACTATTTGTTTCTATTTGCCGCGGTCTTTTGTTCTGGAGGTGTTGCCCTTTCTTCTGAGGAACCGGAAGCGAGAAGTGAACTGGAGTACGCCATGTGCAACGAAGCGGATGGTTTATATGAATGGCTTAGACAGATGGTGAAAGAATCTTTAATCACAATATGGTGTTTTCTTATATAATTTGTTCCACTTTGAAAATATAGGAATAATTAGTATCAACAGAATAATTCTTTGTTATACAAAGATAAAGAATAATAATATATCATCTTGGAACATAATAAGACTATTTATTATCCACATAAAATATGTCTTTGCTCAACTGTAGCATAAATAACTATTTTCTCTTTCGGAATAAAAATGGCATATTTAACACGTTATTAAAAGGAACAAAAGGTTTTAAAAATATTAAGAGATCTATAATATACATTGTTAAACATCGGAAATATATGTATTTTCATTAGCTTGGTTATTACATAACTTCATATGTATAAAATTTTAATCCAAAGTCAAAAAATAATACTAATTCTTTAATGTATTAGAAGTTCTTACAACTTATTAGAATCGATGAATTATGAGGGTGTTAGTTTTTCTTACAATTTTTTGTAACTTTCAATTTTTACGTTCCGCTACCCTTGGTAAGAGAGGTATAGGGATCGTGCGAAAAATCGCATATCGAGATTTTGGTAATCCAATTTTAACATTTTCACGATGATGTCTGTGTGTATGTGTGTATATGTGTGTGTGTGTTCGTTCAGAAAATTTTGAAACCTTGGTTTTCCACCTAACTCTTATATGGAAAGATGCCATTGGATTTTGGAGTAAATCAGATAACCGAAAATGGCACTTTACTGGAAGTTCAAAATAGTTTTTAATATTTTCTACAGGTTTGGGTTAATACTTTTTGTATATATTTTATGGATAAATTTCTAAAATTATCTATAATTTTAATCCCGGAGCCTACGCTTTAAACACAACTCCATGGTTACTCAGTTCAGATCTAAAATGTATATAACTGACATATATATGTCACTGTCAACAAGCTAATCATTTCAAATAATAATAGTAACGTTTTAAAAAGAAATAGTAAATGGAACAACAATTATATGAAAAGGAACTTAATACAGTTTCCAGCATAAGTAAATATGTAGGAATATAGGTAAGATAATAAAAATATATAATATATCATCACGGCATATTACCCATTGCTTTGTACACAGATGTCGGTAATAATGATGACATATATGTATTTACCAAGCGTCACTTTACGCGAATCTGGGGAGCCGGGTTCGATTCCAACCGACGCCAAATACATATTTTAGAATTTTAAATGGCACAAAATTTACTCCTGTGGTGCACTATTCACGCCAGCAATGAATATAGGTATATTATATAATATATAAATAAATAAAATACATATATCCTCACGGCATATTACCCATTGCTGGGTGTGCCAATCTGCTTTTTACACAGATTTCGGTAACGATGATGACATATTTGTACCGTGCGGGCGTTTACCAGGTGTCACCTCGCGAGCACTTATTGCTAGCGTGGAGAGTGCACCACAGGTGTCATTTTTGTGCCATTTAAAATTCGAAATATTTGGCGTCGGTCGGGATCGAACCCGGTATTTATATTCAATTTAATTTTAAGTATTTACAAGAATAAAAATTAAATTAAACGAGATGTATTGTGTTGGCCACATCAGATTTTTATAGGTTGAGTTCATGAAGATGAAATGATAAAAGTCCGACACAAACAACCATACCTTACTCGGGTTCGAACGCGGACCCTTGGGTCGAGAGTTGACTAAGTTGTCCACTACACCACCGGGGTCGCTCAGTCAAAAAATTAAAAATATGTATATCACTGCCCTACATAAATAGAATTAAGAATTTTTTTTTTAAATAAATAATACAAATGTGCAATGTAGATCTTCATTTATTAGTTTTATTGTCGGACGTTTCGGTGGTCCGACGCCACGTTTTCCTTAAAATATAACAAAATAATTATTAATAAATAAATATTCACCTCATTATACCAAGAATTATATTCTATAAATCATTACAGTTTGGTAACCAAAAATTAAATTAAAAGGAAGTTTATTTATATAAGAAATATTTACTTTCACGAAAACCTCATATAAATAAAATAAATTTGGCAATTCATTAGAAATGAACAAAATATATGAATCACAGAATGAGTAATATTCAAATTATAACAAAATTAACATTCATTTCAACCAAAATAAGCATTTATCTGCTTTCAAACAAACAGACAATATCAGAATAATATTAAAGAGTAAACTCATCTTTGTTTCGAAACAAATATTTTACTTGATAAAAAAAAAACACTGTTACGGTTATACGTATACGTGCTCATATCAAACATTAAATTTATGTTTACAAAATAAAACAAATAATAAAAATCAGTAGAGATGTATTATCCATTGGGATTGAAATTCAACAAATAAATATTGTTGGGAAAAGGTTTAAATCAACGTAAAACTTTCAAAGAATTGAAAAGAACAAATTGATATCGCTACTTTGAAATATTTATGAGAAAGGTATCGATAGAATAAATTGTGTAGGTTTCACTACAATATTTGCTATCTGTTATAAAATTACCAGTAAAATAACATATCGAATCGTCTGGTTGGAATATTGAACATGATATTTCATTCAGACAAAAACAAATTATATTTTAGTTTAAAAGAAGCATGAGACGAAATATAAAGAAATTTATAAATAATAAGAAATTTAGATGAAAAAAATTCAGAAATCAAAGTTACTTATTTGTAATAATAAGAATCAACAATATTTATTTTTTCATATTTATCTTTAAAAGGGTCTACTAATGAGTCAACTTTGATCAATTTAACAGATTTCGTAGCTTTTACCTATATAACTATTTCCGACATGACAAAGATGTGCTCGAAAAAATGGTCAGCTTGTAGTCATTTTGACAAATTATGCACATATAAGTTTGTTTAAAATATTTTCAAAATCAAAAACAAAGAGTTCTTATATAGAAACTAATTATACTATATCGTATTATTGAGATATATCTTTGTTGTAAATATTTATTCGTTGTTTAAAAGTTGGGTACAGCAACCGGCAAAACCTTGCACTAATCTAATATGGTATAAATGAATAGGCAGAAGACGCACGTTATCAACCTGAAAAAACCTTATAAAATGAAATATAACTTCTAGAAATTTCCTGATACGAACACATACTGTGGAGAAAAGTAGTAGAAGCTGGAAATATGAACAAAAACCAAAGGAAAAGAAGACCGAGGAAAACATGGGAAGCAAGAATAGCAGAACTCGGAAGTAAAAGAGGTAAAAACATGGAACAAATTAAAAAGGTGGCAAAGAACAGAAAGAAGTGAAGAAATGGATAAAAAATAATCTCAAAAAAAAAGGAAATTCCACACCCGACTATGGATGTCAGGGATATGGAAAAGAAAAAAAAAGAATTTTTCTATTTTCGATTCGCAAATGCGTATCCGTCATAAGGTCGACTGTATTGTTCAGCGAATTAACAGACTGAAGTATGTAGTTAAAAGTTTTGGACAACCGTTGTGTAAAGAACTTGTTTACTCGATGGCACGATTTATAATGATTTTCCAAACATGCAGATTGTCTACGTACGATAATACTTCGCAGTTACTCAATTCAAATCAATATTGCATTGACCAAAGTAAGGCAAAGGTCAAGGCAACTCATGTTTACTAATCTTATTATTGTTATTATAAAAATAAATAAGGAACAACCAAATTAGTACGAGTACTAAAAAACTGTAACAAAAACAACTCAATAAATCAAAGCATTTGTTCTCTTTGTGGTAGCACTTTCTAAAAACCACATCAATACCGCCGACCAATTGTATTCTAATAAATTAATTCATGAAAATTAATTCCTTTGGTAGACAGGTACAAACCACAAGCCACTGAAGCCACTCCAAATTAATTGAGACACCCATTCACAACATGTGATTATCACATCAAGAAAAAAAACTCGTCGGAGGAAATGAAGAAGTGAAGTAGGTACTCTACTCAGTGATGCTACACCCACGCAACGCAGAACACAGGGAAACTACAACACTCTCAAACTTCAACTGACAGAATAATTTAGCACCAGGGGAACTAATAGTAACCTTCAAGAATGAAATGCAAATGCAAGATACTAGAATACATTTCTTCCCACATTTTGATTAGTATATCGCAAGAAAGCTAATAATAGCTGTAAATTATGATACCAATATGAAAGGGAATTTGTTGTAGTTAATGTATTAATGCTATTAAGAAATAATAATACAGGATGTCCCACGACTAGCTTACGCTTTATTTTAAAAACTATTCAATATTATTTTACAAAATTTGGGAACAAGGGATTTTCTGACAACTACATTTTCAAAGCATTAGCACTTCCGGTTTAACCGAAATTCGACTCAAACTTATTTCAAATGGAATGCTACATTCCTTATTTAACACTGAATTCAACGGAAAATTTTAAATATGAAACAATAAAAACATTTTACTCACAATCAACCATTTCCGGCGTAATTCACCTTTTCTGATTTTTTCCACATTCTCTCGTTTCAGCGAACGGAGTGTACATAAACAAATATTAACATATGTAATTTATAAAAATAGATATATAGGTTATAAATTTTTAAAAGGGGTCATAGAGCTAACATAGAAAAACAGTTTCTAGCTGCCAAAAGTTTCTATATTAATTTATAGAATAAAATATTGATACTTATTACAGAGAAAAAAATCTGATATGGCCAGCACATTACCTTCAGTCAATTCTACGTATTTTGAACAAATTCCACACGCAATTTTTTTGCAAACTATTCTATGGGCGTTTTATATTTAGGGGAGAAATGAAATGATCTTATCTCATACTAAACTGAACTGAACTACTCCCAAAAAGAACAGTATGTTTTTTTTTTTTTAAATAAGAAGTAGAAAATAAAAACATACATATATAACAACATAATAATTTGCTAAATTGACTTGTGGCTACAATATATCAGTATTACCTTATGTGCTTTGTTTTCGCCACATTAAATTATTTACATTTTTATATCCAGTAAAATCATTTCACAACGATATTATGTAAATTTTATTTGACACTGACATCTGTCAATTAGTAATATTTGAATATTCTGTTTCCAAAGTGCAGCTTTTAGCAGCATAGGTTGCAAGATATTTCTTTATAATTATTTATCTCTAAATTCATTTCATATTTTAATAACATATAAGGTCAAAAAAATATATTTAACAGCGTGTTTTTTTTCAAGAAAAACTGTTAAAATCTTCGAATTAGAGTACTTTCGGTCAACAAATCATATCCATAATCTAATCAATTCTTCATATGGACGTACAAAAGAGGAATATGAAATAAGACGACCGCACGCACACAATCGTTAAAACAGTAAATTCGTATTCTAGGGACTCTAAAACGTGCTTATTGATTAAAAACTCACCATCAAATTTTTTGACCAGACATTACCCACAAAATAAATTTAAAAATTTGATAAATTAAGACAAAATCTCATTAATCATGAAACTGACAGTAATAAGACAATTGTTGATTTCAAGTAGCTCAATAATAAACGTTTATTTGCATGTTATTTGTTATAATTATTATTTTGGTTTTTAATTATGTTAGTAAAAAGTGACTTTTGTTACTGTTTCATGGTTAATGAGATTTTGTGGTTTTATATAAAACAGAAGTGGAACGTGTTTGGTATCGAAAAATTCGTAATTTCTAATATGCACAAATTATTTTTTCAACAATTTATTATACAGGAGGGTGGCTCCACTATATTTTCGCCTACAAAAAAATTGAAATTCAAAGAGTTTAAAAAGTACCCATACTTATGTTTATTTAGTCACCAGATTCTGCTCAACTTGAATCGTCTTCTACATACAGAGTTTTATGTAAGTAAATGTACAACGCTTAACAAATGGTAGAACTAACCCCATAGATAGTAAATCTGGCAATGACCAATCACGTCATAGTTTAAAATTTTGAAAAAAAATAAAAATCTTGATTGTCAAAACTGACGTTAAAACGTTTTTTTTGCATAATCGTACAATTTATATTCTGTTTTTTTTTTTGATATTCTCAAAATGCCATTTACCTTTACCAATCAAGAGTATGCAAACATGCACATAGTTTATGGCGAGACATTACAAAATATGTAGTCGTGTTCTGCAAGACGATAAGAGATAGACGTACACCGCATCACTGCTTTTATCCAAACTCATCAATATCTACGCGAATTTGAATCGTCCCAGCAAAACATTTAGGATCTTGATCGCGATGAAGGAATTTTGGAATAAATTCATGAAAATCCCAATATATTATTATTATCCGATTTATACTAATTCACAAAGTTGAATATGCGTGATTTTTATGTATGCATGTATGTTCTGGGGACCCGGGTTCGATCCCGACCGACGCCAAAAATTACATCGCATTTTAATGGCACAAAATTGACCCCTGTGGCGCACTCTCCACGCCAGCAATGAGTGCCCGTGAGGTGACGCCTGGTAAGCGCCCACACGGTACAAATATCCATCATTACCGATATCTGTGTACGAAGCAGATTGGCACACCCAGCAATGGGTAATATGCCGTGATGAAATATTTATTTATTTTATTTTATCTAATTACTTAGAATCAGTGTTGTTAAACATGTATTTTTTCATTATGAAAATTTAAAATATGCCGCGACGCCAATGATGTTATATGTCATTTGTGACAGGTGTGACATTTTTCCAGAGACCACAATGATTTTTACTTTTTTACAAAAAAATTAACTATGGTGTAATTGGTCAGTTTTAAAGGCCTCCAGTTCTTGTAAAAAGCATGTTAAACAAAAATTATTGCCATATTTACTATCTATGTGGTCAGTGGTACCATGAATTAAGAGTTGTACACTTACGTACATAACACTCCGTATATCTATAAAATTCCAAAATTGCGCATGGTTCTTCACCGAAACAGCTTTTACTTTGGAAATATTAAAAATATTCCGTAAATTCCGTAAGTATAAACCAATCTATTCAACTAATTATTTAATTTATTAATTACACACCTTCCCCCACCAATTTTCCACAAATTACCCTTCACCCTCACCAATTTACTCCTGTCTTTACGGGTAATCCTCCATCTTATTATCTAATCCATCACTATCCCTACGCTACACTCCTTGAGAGTGTATCGTAGGCGGCGTGGGAACCGCGTCTCAAGGCAGGGCATTAGCAAGCGGAGGCACAATGTGATGTCATTTGTCAGACAACTGCAGCCTATCGCCGTAATCGATGAGAGATTAACCTCCAAGACGTTGTATACGCTCGATGGAGTTGTGATTGCCCGTCCGTGACGTGGAAGTGACCGAGGATGGACAATTGAACGGATGGATAGATGACTGATGGATGATGGGAACATGGGCTTTTGTTTCAGTTACGAAACTGTTAGCTGAGATAAGCTCGAAGATAATTAAAGAACCGAGGAAGAAAATATAATTATTCAAGAGTCCATGTTCAGGAATGTCACATGATTCAATATTAAAAAAAATAATAACAATCTAATTCTTGTTGTCTTTCTTTTAAACTTCAAAATAAAAAAATCCTAATTCTATCTGTGCTTCTGATTGGCTTATTTACATTAAAGCAAAAATAAATTCTACATTTTAGCCAGTTTATTTTTTGTCAAAATAAATTGCTCGCGTTCAGCCGGGATAACGCTAGCCAGGGTTAGACTAGCAAAATATTTGAACGGTTCGCTAAATCTAGCGCTAGAAGAAGTAGCTAGCGAGAAATATTTCACTAAAACATTTAGCGAACTAGTGGGCAGCTGTAGGACTCATGTGTGGTTGCAACGAATGTCACATTCTAACAAATTCATTACCTGGTTAATAATATTTACTTCTGATGCATCTGACTTCTGAATTTATTTCTCCTACTTTAAAACAAGCTGCGTACGTGTGCCCATTCTAAATTTTGGCAATTAATTATATACTGATTGCATATAGGGTGCAAAATACGATAACCTACATTTTAAAGTATGAATCATAACCCAGATACGTGTACAAAAGGTTACTCAGACAGACAGAAATTAAAAAAACTTCTAAACAATAGGAAACTTCAATACAACTCATTCTCAGTAAGCTGTATTACGTTTCAAGCAAGTGTTTTGTTTTTCGATCAACATTATCCTCTGTATGTATTCGGTGTAATCCTAACTGATGCCAATTTTAGTGTCAACTTCAACTGATACACTTCTAACTCAGCATTTGACTTCCAAAATCAGTTGACATTGCATCGTACATTCATAATGCAAAAAAGTTTTCTTTTTAATAAAAGACAGAAAAATCATTATTTTAGAAACATTACAAAATAATTCAGGTAATGGTGTATTATACCGATTTTTATTTTTCTGATAATATATAAAAATCTAAGAACATAGGTAAAAACGCGATGTTAAAATTCGAATTAATAAGCGAGATATGAATTTTTGAATGTAAGAAATTATTTATGACGTCATAGTCCCAAGTTGGTTATGCTTCTCAAATAAGAGTAGTTATTTGTAGGGGTATCTGCATTGTCTGCATTACGCATATGTTTTCATTTATTTTTATTAAATCTTTCCCTTGTCAAATTAATTAGTAACGAATATTTCAATCTATTTCATAAAACATTTTGACAATATCATTAGGATGACAGTAGTGTTGCTATAGTTCTTAATTAGAATTTAAACAAAAACAACGAATAGTAGATCCGAATGTTTAAGATAACAACCGATTGAGGCGTCCCCAGGGACTATGACGTCACGTTTACAATAATTAAGCATTTTTATTAAAACAAACTAATATTTCATTACTATCTTTTCACTAAAACTCTGAATTTAACCAATGCTACCTTATAATTATTGAAGTTTAGTATTTCTGTGCAAAGTAGAATACCCCATTACTCCACGGTAAAAATAAACTTAGTAGCAACATTTTTTTTTGACAGTATTTGACTAATTTTAGTAACCACGCACAATTTTGTTTTGTACAGTACAAGTTTCATATTATAAAATTCTTATTTTGAAACCTATTTTTATTTTATTTTTTCAAGCTCTCTGCTATTAGGTTTGGTCCACTTTAATCACTTATTTTCGAAATGATATAATTTTAAATTGATCCCAGTGGTGGACTCTCTACTCTAGCAATGAGTCCCCGTGACGTGACGCCTGGTAATCTCATGCACGGTACAAATATGTCATTATCATTACCAAAATCTGTGTATAAAACAGATTGGCACACTCAGCAATGGGCAATATGCCGTGATGATATTTTTATTTTATTTATTTATCTTTCGTTACAGATATAAATCTATATTTATAGTACAAATGTATCTGTTTGAACTCCATAATACATAGGCTCAACTAGCTACAGCAAACCTAACAATAATGACGTTAACTTGGACTTTTATACGGAGCCGTGACTTCAATATGTAGTTAACTATGTCATGAACTAACGCTTTATTCAACTGAGCCTTGTTGTCTTCGGTTAAAAGAGACATCTAATTTACCCTCGGGAAACCATTTTAGATGTGATTTTGAATTGCCACAAATTCCCATAGGTCACTAAAATAGATTATGTATAGTTTTTGAGATCTGAAACACGTCAATCGAGATCCGAACATCATGAACAAGAAACTTGTCAATATATCAAACATTAAATGTCAAACCTACGTTTTAAAATTTACAAGAAATAATAACTTTATTCTCCGGATTTAACACCTACAAGACTTAAAATTAATTTTATTTTCAAAGACGTTATTTTAAATTTGGAATAGGTCAATAACACAATTAAATCATCCACAACCTACATACAGATTATAAATTTCAATAAAGAATAATAAAAAATATCATACATTGAACATTGAACCCACTTCCATTTACACTTTGGAATCTGTCGCTATAGTAACAAACCTCAAACTGCAGAACTCTCAAACTACAACCACAGTTTCCAAACTTTAATAACTTGATCCCAATACTTGAAAACCACCGAAAACCGAACCATCAAATAGGCAACGTCTGCGAATAATTGCCAACGTATTAAACAATCGATTCTCTCTGTTCGATACGGAATCAGGTAGGCGTTGCCAGGAAACAAATGAAGATCGTCGAAAGGTCGTCAGCACGAACAATAGAAGAATAGTAGGCGGTGGTTCGGATCTTTTGCAATCACGAATCGGAAAAATGCTAAAGGAAGAGTATTAATCATAGCGCGGGAATTTCAAATCTGCCTAAGGGTCGAGGGCTGGGTTGTAATTAAAAATTAGAGACGTGGGTTGGATTTGACCAAAGGAAAGTGGGTCAAACTGTAGCGTTATAATAACTCATATATTTTGAATATTTTGACAACCTCACACAACGTACAAGTCATTAGATATAGAAAATTTATGAATAAGAATTAAGATTTAATATTCGACTTAATTTTCACTTTAAGACGTAATAAAATGAATTTATTATTAACTTTATTGACAAATTTAATCAAGCAATTTGTATTTTTTAATTATAATTCATGATATTACAAAATATGTATATTGATAATATGAATTATATGAATGTCTCATTCAAGTTACAAAATTTATCTTCCGCCAATTAAAATCAAATAATAGAAATATATTTCAAATGAATACTGTATTAATTATATTCATTGAATTCTAAAATGAAATATGAAAGGAAGCTTTTTAAAAATTTATATTCGACAAAATATATAAATTTATAAATAACAATTCATGGTAGGTATTATAAAATATATTGGCAATACATATATGTATAAAATATGATGTATTTATTAACGCACACAAAGTGTACAACGTTTAACCGATGGTAGAACTAACCCCATAGATAGTAAATCTGGCAATTTTTTTTTTCATGCTTTCTATAAAAACATTCACAATGGAAACTATATGTTTATCATCAAGATAATTGGCATTCTGAAATTACTAACTTAATAAATAAGCGAGATATATACTATATTCCATACATAATGGGCACCTGTATATATATGTCGTAGGCACAATGCAAATTCAGGCGTTTGATAAAATGCCTAGGCATTTTACAAAAAGCCTAGGCATTTTACAAAAAGCCGGCAAAATGTGTTATTTAGGACTTTATTGCGTTATGACTAGATAATTTTAGGCAATTTGTCAAAATGCCGGCATAACATGAGTGAAAGAAAACGTATCTCATTTTGCCTGCTTATTTTCAGGCATTTTACAATTTTCCTGTTACTTCCTAGTCATAATATGAAATAACAAATAGACTTATTAATTACAGTTTTATTTCGTAACAAATAAACAAGCATTTCTAAAATTTAAAGAATACGTAAGTGCATAGATACCTAAACAAACATTAAGTATAACCTAAAGTACACATCAAACAAATAAAAGAAAATATAATTAAATTCTCAAAATTAGGTAAAATTTTCAAAAGCAAAACATCTGTTTATTTATTAGAGCATGTCAAACTTCTATGGCAACTATAAAACAATCGTACTTTTTTGAGGTTATGTTAATGTTGACGTGCAAATGTGAAATTACCGCGTTCGTGTGTTTTGACTAACTCATATTCGACAAATTGTAAAATGCCTGAAAATAAGCAGGCAAAATGAGATACGTTTTCTTTTACTTATGTTATGCCGGCATTTTGACAAATTGCCTAAAATTATCTAGTCATAACGCAATAAAGTCCTAAAGAACACATTTTGCCGGCTTTTTGTAAAATGCCTAGGCATTTTATCAAACGCCTGAATTTGCATTGTGCCTACGACATATATATATATATATATATATATATATATATATATATATATATATATATATATATATATATAAACAAACGCTTAATTCCTGAATATTTTCACTCACACGATACTTTAAAAAAATCTGATGTGGCCAGCACATTATCTTCCGTCAATTCTGTGTATTATGTACAAATTCTATACATAAATTTTCTTGCAAAAGATTCTATTATTCCAGTAAAATTATTTCTTAAAAAAGTGTGTAAATTACCCTTGACAATGACATCTTCTTCTTTATCTTTTTCCATTCCTTACGGGTCGCTATTCTTGATTTTCTTCATCCACTCATTTCTATTTTGCTTGTCGTTCTCATTCAGTTCCTTTTCTCTCAAGTCTTCCGCAATACAGTCCTTCCATTCTTCTCTTTGATCTTCCTCTGTTTCTTCTACCTTCTACTACTAAGCTGTTTATTCTTCTTCTAATATATTATTCATCTCTCCTCATGACATGTCCAACCAATGTATCTGTCTAGAAACTTTATCTTTCCGTGTCTCCCCAAATATGCCACATTCATTTTCTTTTCAATGACACTGACATCTGCCAATTAGAATTTTCTTAATATAATAGCTGTTTCCATAGTTATAACAGCTGGCTGATTTATGAAATTTTTTATAATATTTAACTCTATATCCATTGAATATGAAGTACAAAATGCAATCAATTCGTATCGATAATAGAATATTCTTTAATATTGATGAGAGAAAAAGAACTAAATGAGAACGACATGTAAAACAGAAAAGAGTGGAAAAAGAAAATAAAAAATAGCGGCCCGTAACGAATGGGAAAAGCTAAAGAAGAAGTCAGTGTCAAGTGCAATTTGCATAGTATGTTTATGAAATAATTTTACTGGAAATTTAGACTCTTTTGCAAGAAAATTTATGTATGGAATGTGTACACAATACACAGGATTGACGGAAGGTATTATGCTGGCCACAACAGATTTTTAATATTTATCCTAATTATTTTTTTTTTAATAAACGTATTATTTTAATTAATATTATTTCTCTTATTTTACCTTCACCCATATAAATAAAACGTTACAATATTTTGTTAAATCACATAAAATTATAAACACAAGCTCTTTATCAAATTTAATTCTTATTACATATTTTTAGGAAGGTATTGTCTTTGGTCAAAAAATTCAATGATGGGTTTTTAGTGTATAAGCATGTTTTAAGGTCCCTATAATACGATTTTACCATTTTTACGATGATGTCTGTATGTATGTATGTGTGTGTGTCTGTGTGTGTGTGACAAAAGTTCCGGATCCCATAACTTCAATACCACGATTCCAAAAATTATAATTTTTTCGTATTCCTCAAGTTTACATCCAGAAGAACAAGTGATTAGATTTTGGTTATAATTGGTGAACCGGAAGTAGCCTCATTTGAAGATTTAACAGTTAAATTTGATTTATTAACATTTAATAACTTAAATAATATATTATTCTCTATACGATTTGATTACATTTTATACTTCATATTCAATAGATACAGAGTTAAAGAATTTTACAGAAATTAAATTTTATAATTCAGCCAGCTATGCTAAGCATGGAAACTGCTAATATATTCATATAATTCAAATTGACAGATGTCAGTTTGAATAAAAAGTAAATTAATGTGGCAGAAATGAGGATGTTGAAGTAGATGTTGGGGAACACACGGAAAGATATGGTAAGAAAATAACTCTAGTGTTACAAGTTTCTAGAAAGATACAAGAAAGACGAATACATTGTTTTTAACATGTCATGAGGAGAAATGAAGAATTATATTTGAACAAGAATGAGTAGTTTAGTAATGGGAGGTTGAAGAAGCAGAGAAAGACCAAAGATAAGATGGACGGACTCTATTGCGGAAGACTTGAGAGAAAAAGAACCGAATGAGAACGACACGCATAAATATCGACTCCTAACGAATGGGAAAAGCTAAAGAGGAAGAAGATGTCAGTGTCAAGTGCAATTTGAATTGTTTGTTTATGAAATATTTTTACTGGAAATTTAGAATCGTTGCAAGGAAAATTATGTATGGAATTTATACATTATACACAGGATTGACGGAAGGTATTGTGCTGGCCACAACAGATTTTTTTAACAAAGTAATCATGATCATGGTAATTTTATATTAAATTTTATTTACAAAATATAGGTTAACAGTAACAAGCAAATTATTTTTCAATTAGCAAATTTATGCTGGAACGGTATTTAACTCATTATTCTATTAAACTCTTTTCTTTCTATGATCAAATTGCACAAAAAAGTTTTTCTCGAATCTCTTTGAAGGTCAGTACCACCACGCTTTAATTATTTGCACGAATTTCATAAGATGAATGAAGATCATTTATTTTACTTTCTAATTATCAACCGTTATATATCAACCTAACCTTTAATTTACACTTTAAGATTAATAAACATCATTAGAAATGTATACTGTTTACAAGAAACTCTACAGGAGTGTATATGTACTGTAATTATTATCATATTGCTATTGGTCTTATCACGTACAAAGTTTCTGTGTTGAGTAAATAATTGGAATTATTTAAACAAAATTGTTTTCCAGTAGGCGCCGAGAAGTATTTACTTACAAATGTTGATTTATTAGTTAGTTGTTTTAAAACAAAATGTATTCAATACACGCAAATGTGTAAATTTATAGACAAAGTAATAAACGTAAATATAAAATTTATGGTTTAAAGTATCTTGAATTACTATACACAAAGTGTGAGTTAATTTAACAAAACATTCCCACGTTTTATATCAATAAATTCAAGTGTTGAAACTTAATGTTTGAGAATTAATTTGAATAATGAGCATTTTGTACTTATTTGATATTTATTTTTGTTATCAAAATTGACCCGGAAAAGTCATTAATATATATATAATAATTTATAATTACAAACCTGGAAAAGATTAAAAAAGTTTTGTGCTAGTTACTATTTAAGATCACTGACGTACGAACTTAAAAGATATTTATTTAATGATAAATTGTTATCTATCAACATTAAATCTTGTTTCACATTATACTTATTATACCTAAAATTACGTTGTAAAGAAACAAACTATTTTCAGTTTAGTTCGTAAAAATATTTCAACTTACAGTTCAGTTGATATGAAAATCAGGATTGGTAGATGGGTACATACCTGAAACAAAATGAAGAAATTATTAAAGGGAATACATACATTAGAAATTAAATTTTATCAACAGTAAAATAAATAATAGTTTTACAGTTTGTTAGTAACCTTGACTTTCATTTTAACAAAACATGATATTTGTTAAGTATCGCGTTGCTTGGAAGGTCCTTGCAGTGACACGAAAACTTATGCGAACGCTGATTTAATAAACAACAATTGGATCAGATATACCACTTTAATTATAACATACATATGTACAATATTTACATCACACAACGAATGTTTGTATGTTCAACGATATGAACTGTTAATACGAATTATCTTCAACTATCAACTATCAACTATTGTCAACTATTTTTATTGTCAAACTATTTTCAACTATTGTCTATCAACTGTCTTCTAGCTGTCGCAAACACAGAATTTAAGAGAAATTATTCCAATTGTTACCGCCCTCTATAAAAGGAAGGCACCAATCGCAGAAAAACTCCAAAAACATGGGAGGTACTAAACAAAATTTTCTGGACATGCATTCCAGTACCTGGCGAAGGATAAATACTCAACAAATGCAAATTTCCCCGACTTAATCCTAAGTCCAATACAATGGGGTGCAGATGGTCAACAGGCGACAGATTACATTTAATTGTATATAATAAAAATATAAACTAGCATACTAAACCTATAAACTAATAAACTTAGATAGACATTGAGATCAAACGAAATATAATACAAAGAAATGTATTGTTACTTGCAATATGCTTTTGCGAAGCGAACAATATTAATTAATAAATAATAATATTTAAATTATGTGATGAATGTATGCCATACGCTAAATAATAATAAATGGAAACGTACGTATTTCTTAATTAATAATTATTGTTGAATACTGGAATTGAATTATTTACAATTTGTTATTCACCAAGACCAAAAACGGTCTCACAGTATTTATTTTTAGTATAATCTCTGAAAATAAAGCCCAGATTCTTCTGCTTAAATTTATAAGAAGTATACTTACAGATTTATCCACTATTACAAGTAATTATTGAAATTTGTTTAATATTTTGAAAAATTCAAGTGATCTGAAACAGAATGTGACGTTAAAATTCATACAGCTTTAACATGTGACAAACTATCGTCTATTTTTATTTATATAAATAACGTAGGTGTGGACAAACTGTTTTCCTATTCGCTATGAATGACGTTTTGTACGTACTTAGCATAGATTAAGGAAAATATATAGTAGAAGATTGGATATCTCCCGTATAAACCGTGATAACAAGTTTTGGTGCCGCCTATGAAAAGGTCAGAGAACTAAATTTGACATCCAAGAAAGTGGCGGGAAATATGAATTCATTTTGAATTATCCAAACTTTAAATTTTATTTCTTGAAAATGTAATTAATAAAAGATCTATCGAAAATAGATAATTTATTAAAGACATTATCAAGAAATGTGAAATATATCTTGAACTATAAAAAAAAAATACAGTACTTAATATGTTAATGTCTTTATTTAAAAATATATACATTTCATTATTTAAATTAAATAATAAATAAATAACTAGAAATCTCAAACTACACGGCGACAACTATTAAAATTTAAGCACATACTACTCAAGGAATTAAAAATTTGAATTATTATTACAAGAGAGAATTTTATTTCAAAAAAGGGATGTTACTTTAAATGTCTGCCAGAAATGCACTGCTTCATTGACCTCGTTATCGATGTTGGTCCACTTTTTAACAAATCTACCCTCTTCTAAACTCCTTTTGTCTTAAAACACCATACTATTTCAATATTCTTTGATGAATCTTATGAAGTTTCACGTCCTTTCGCCTAATAATATAATATTTTGCTGCTCTTCTACAGTGTAAATATCTAAGAGCACCACCATGATGTAAATTCTCCTGGTCCACTTATATAAACCATTTCTTCTACTGGGCACTGTCAACTTCTGCAAGAATGTGTCTTCACTATGCAGGAGTTACAAATATTTCATGTGATTTTTTTCTGAAATATTATTAATTCATTGTATTTTATATCACCCCGTATAATAATGCTAGTATGAAAACTAATATACTTACCGAAAATATATTGAATGATAAAGTACTATATTGCAATAAAGATACAAATTCTCAAATAACAGTTTTAAATGTCAAAGAATTTCGAACAATGCAATAGAGAATTGTGGGAAATTTACAGCAGTTCTCAAACATATGTTACCTTTTTATAGTATTTTGATATTAAAGTTTGAGAATCCCTGTAAAATCTGTACTACTAAAGCCATCTATGAAAGGGTCAGGAAGTATTTCCAAACGCTACTAGATTGAAAACTTGTTATCACGTTTCTGAATGCAGTTTCACCCCCCTGGTACTTAGCTATAGGAAAAAATGATTAGGCAGGAGATACACGTCATCAACTTGAAAAAACTTTAAGAAATGAAATTTAACTTGTAGAAATTATTGGGTGTTATCTGTTAAAAAAAGTAGAAAAAAAATAAATAATAAAAATTAAATGACGGGAGGTATTGTCACATCAGATTTTTTGGCGTGGCATCCTTTCATTTAACTACTCGAATATTTTCAAAGCTAATAACTTGTTTTAAACTTTTAAATCCATGCCATGCACAGTTTTAATATCAATGACCCTAATTTTTATTATATTGGAGGACCTCATTCTTTCTAAAGTAGAGATTATGACCCATATACCGAGTGCACTTTTATAATAAAAGCGCTTTTATGGAGCACACCTCATAAAAATATAATGTAAAAGTGCGCTGCATAAAAGCGCTTTTATTACAAAAGTGCGCTCAGACTACGGGCCTATATATTTAGAAGTATGTCGTCCCCATAAATAATCTAAGGTTTGAAATGTTTTATTTAGTTATAGTTAAATATAAAACAGAAAACTAGGTTTACTATTACAGAACTGGGCAGAATCCAACACAAAACAAAAAAGACCCAACCAACCAGCCTAAAATAATTTTCCACACACTCTTTCCGCAAGCTTCACTTTTACTAATTAGTGATTCATATCTGACAATGTGTTCTTTCCGAAAATATTTTCATATTTTTAGTACAAAAAGCAAACCACGAGAGCCATGGCGTGGAAGTGATTTTTACCTCTCGCTAAGAGAGGTATTGCATTCATGCTAAAAATCGCATATCCAGATTTTATTGAATAAGCACGTTTTAAGGTCCCTACAATCCGATTTTAACATTTTTACGATGATGTCTGTGTGTGTGTGTGTGTGTGTGTGTGGATGTGTGTGTGTGTGTGTGTGTGTGTGTGGGATGTTGGAAGGACGGTTACTCAAAAACTATAAGACTTAAAATTTGTTTAACAACGTATTTCCCAATCGGACATTCATGGGAAGATCTGAAAAGGTTTTGGTAATAATTGGACAACCGGAAGTAGAAGATTCTTGAAAAAAAATCTTCTAAATATTATTTTTTGAAAATTTTTCGTGGTAATATTAAAGAAAATTAAATTCTCTTTCTGATACATTTAAATATTTTATTATATATTCCATAGATTTAGAGATAAAAGAAGTATAATATATAAAATAATCTGTTGTAATAAATTTGACAGCCGAAAGAATGCCATGAAAAATAGTTGATAATTTAAATTATTTGTAACTGACAGATAAATGTCAGTGTCAGAAATAATGAGTAACGAAAGAAAAATGTACTTGGAGAATCCCTTAGTTCTTGATCTGTGACTATTATGGAGATGACAAGTCTAGGTTGAAGGACTTAAATTTGTTTCAAACATTATGGGACAATGTACACCAGTACTATAGACTAGAGTAACTTTGAATTGCGAAAAAGCTATCAAATTCTTCTCAAGTAAGTTGTAAATATTGACAAAATTACACATCGATATAAGAATAATCGGAGTGCAATCTATCCGTCACTTTATTAAAGGGAATTAGTGTTATTTAGATATAACATGTATGAAAAAATAAAATGTAAAAGAAGATATGTAAGAATAGATGCACAATCCATATATACATTTTAGACCGCCCAAAATTAATGTTTTTACTAGAAGAATATGAAGAGAAAGTAAACAACGTTGTTCGAATTGAAAATTGCAGTTACCAGCCTAATATTTATATATGGTAAACTCTACTTTGTAATTTATTGTAACATAATTTATGGTAAAATATCTTCATGTTGAGACATGCTATTATTGAATAATAAAGAAGTTTATACGTCATAGATTTATATGAATATATTATTTGTATTTATAAAAATATTCTTTGCTTTATGCATACAGCCAGGTAAAATATACGGCGAGAGGTTATGTGCTGGCCACATCAGATTTTTTATTTTCGGAGGAACGAAATTCAATCAATCATGCATTGGATCGAATAACGTTTCATAACATGTCGGATATAAATAGATTTTCTTTCAATCCTTAGGTTTTTCTTATTCTCCTGGAATGTCAATACCACTGACGTAGTATGACAGAAATATTTTTCATATTGACGAAACATACTCCGTATTTGAATATGTAAATAATATAGATACTCTGGAAGTCTAGAAGCACGATATGGGTAATAAGTTCTGGATGTGACAAGTTAAGCTTATTTTCAATCAAGATCGATATGCTTTTCAGTATGTGCTGTCTACTTCTGTCAGAATAATATATCGATAATCTAACACAATACAAAGATATCCTAAATACATTTCTTTAAGAGCAATAAAAACCTAATATAGTTTTTAACTGTTATTATATAAGATGCCACTTTCAACAAAAGCCAGTTCAGCATAAAAACAATAGTGTTAAAACATTTATCTGTTTTTATTAAAATTGGGTTACAAAATATTTGTGCGTTAGGTTAGGTAATGTTAAGGTATGTCTAGAAAATTAGGTTATCTCTATTAACGTCACATAGGCATGAATTCGAACATCAACTATTTAAACTATGTTACACAACAACCAATTTGAGCGAATATTTATTAAAAATTCATCGTGCTAATACTTGCCTTTAAGTACGAAGCAACCTATTAGAACAAATTGTATAACAACATAGGTATGTGTAAAATATCTTTTCATTTTCACTAAAATTTAATTAAATATATATCAGAGGCTGGCAAAAACTCAGGAGTTAAAAAAAACGACCCAGGCATTTTTTGAACTGCATTATATATTTATTATAAAGTTTATGTTATAATAATTGTTTTGCAATAATTATACATTAAATATAATAAATAAAGTAAATATATTAATTATCACGAAATATTACGTATTGCTGGGTATGTCAATCTGCTTTGTATACAGATTTCGGTAATGATAATGATATATTCGTGCCTTGTGGGCGTTTATCAGGCGTCACATCAAGGGCACTCATTGCTGTCGTGGAAAGTGCACCACAGGGGTCACTTTTGTGCGGTTTAAAATTCGAAATATTTCTGTTTGGCGTCGGTCGGGGTCGAACTCGATACCCCAGATTCGCGACCAGACACTCAGGCACGCGGCCACGAAATCCCATAAATTAAATGATATTCAAAATGACATTGTTTTTCATATTAGTGCGTTTTTCGGACTAATGGAAAAAGCGAAAGCTAACCACTAATTATTTATGATAATTCATTATTTACCCCTTGCATCTTCTCGTCTAGTGCGAAAAACACCATAATTTTGCAACTAAATACAGAGTACTAGGTTTTATCTAATTCCGTTTCAGTTTTTAAGTGATTTTTTTTTAATAAGACCAGCCCTGATCCGTATTAATATTTTTTTTTTTTAATAACTTGACGAAGAATAACAGAATTTTTCTTTTAATTTTCAAATCAAATCTCAAAAGCACAATCGGCAGCTTTGAGACACATATATACCTACATATAAATACTAAACGATTTGATCTAATGAAATGTTAATAAAAATAATGTCATTGACCACGTTTATCTCGCACTAGTTTATCCACTTAACTGCTAACCCGCTTGAGTTAAGCGGGTTAAACGTGCGAGATTAACACGTTAGTTTAGCGCTAAATGAAGTAACTTAAATAATGGGTTGAGTTAACTAACCTACTTGAAATTTTACGAGATAAACGGTTAAGGCTATGGATTAACCTCAATTAAAATATATATATATATTACTACACTAAAAACTTCTAAAAACTGTTTGTTTCGAGGTTTGCTTCAAGATCGTGAGCGTTTTGTTATTATTATTATAGTAAGTCACACGCAAAATTTTCTATCTGTCCTTGTTTAAGATAGTTATATCGTGAAACCATTATATCCAGAATTATTTGAAATTTTAAGTACATCTCAACTGAAGTATAATCTACCTGCTCTCCACGTTTTAAAACAATTGACCACGTGGTACCTGAGATATTTGCAATTAAATTTGGCCTTTTTAAAACGTGAAGAATAGGAAATGGCAAAATAAACACAACATTTTAAATTATAACTTTTATATCCATAATGACATTTAATCGAAAAACTAGTATGTTATAGTAAACTAATTAACGGATTTTATATAAAAATTTAGAAAATTATTTACCACCCATATTTAATTTTATTGCCTCTAGAAAATTATAATTTGAAGATACGATAAATATGTAGAATTATACTTGACAACCATGTACAAGCGTTTCAGATGGGGTATCAGTTAAGTTAACACCCGCTGGGTATTAGCGAATTCGTGAAAAGCATGAAAACTTTAAACAGTATAATACTACTTTTGTAACTTTAAGAAAGAAATATATTAATTTGTTTTGCAGTTTCCATTTGTAGTTTAGAATTAGTATTATATCTTAAAATACCTTATTACTTTTATACCCGAATGTACCAATAAATGTTTAGGCGCGACGATGCCACAGTTATTCTTCAACATTGAAATACGACACTTGTGTGTGTTAGTGCGAGTGGTACAGTTAAAAAAAAAAACTTTTCTACGAAAAAATAAAGAAAATTCATCTGTTACAGTGTTTGATATTAGCTTTTAACTATTTTGATGCAATCTGTGTATATAATATAATGTTACAAAATATAAGTTATTGCAAATATAAACTGTATTAGCTTAATTTTTATTTTGAAAATAGAACAAGTTTTTGAATAGGTACACTCGAGTGACAACTACCTTAACAGCAGTGGATAAACGCTAATTATACTGTAGTCACTTTAAAACATGCGATATAAACGAGCTGGAGTTAGTTTTAAGTCTCTAGATATTTAAGCGGGTTATATCACTGCGAGATAAACGTAGTCATGATTCATAATGTAAAATTATAATTTGCTACTAAATTTGTTTACAAAATTGTCTGTCAAACAAATTATAATGAACCTTATGATGTATTAGAACATCTTATTTGTCAAAAAATTCGTTTCCAATTAAACCAATTTGTTACAAAATTTATTACCAAATTATCGAACAGAATTAAGCGTCGTCAGACTACTTATAATATTGTAATGAGAATAAACATCAGATAAAATTTCTGGCTGATGCTCTACATCTGTTAAGTGAACTTAAACACTCGTATTTCAGACAAGTAACAGTAAATATTGCTGATATTTAATTTATATGGCGCCAAGAAATACAAAACCATTAATCAGCTATACATACAATAAAACAAGAAAAAACAACAATCATTCTAATAATTCCCCAGTTGCAATGCGGATATCCATCCCATATTACGCTGATCCCGCAATCCTGCACTTTGCTCATGATTTCTCCGAACAGAAACAAAACACGAAGCAACAGTCGACAGTAGAAAGACAACAAGCTTCTCATTCTCAGAAACAAGGAACAAGCATTGTGGGGTAAATATAGTAGGCCACGAAAAGGCGAGAACAAGTGCCTGACGACAGCCGACTACATCAGGATGTATTCGTTATGTGTTCTGCAGGGAAGTTTACATATCGAGGGGAGGATGAACATGTACAAGAACACCCAAGTGAGAAAAGATTTATGAAAGAACTACTAAACAGACGATAACTAGATTGAGTTAAAGTAGCTAATTAAAAAGAATGAAAAGTTAATTTCATTTCAGTGTTGTTAACTAATCGTAATAAAAAATCTGTTGTATTTCCCGTTAATAGGGTATTAATATAATATACAACTAAAACTATTTTAATATTACCTACAGTTATAGATACTCTATAAGAAAAGAGAATAACGCCAAAATTGTTCATAGTTATTTTATTTTATTAATTTCTTTCTTTCTTTCTTTTTGCAAAATATAGTTTTGCGCGTAAAGCGTGTGAAGCACATTTTCCTGATGACATTTCTAAAATATTTTAAACCAAGTGTACTGTAAAGCGGAATCTGCATGTATGCCGTTAATAAGCTGTCACCTGATTCTTGTGTTTGATTTTGGTAACTTTGTTACTTTGGTTGTGTTATTAACTTTTATAAACACGTGAAATAAAACAATAAACAAAGTAGACAACTAATATGAACATTGAACCCATCAAAAATCAATAAAATATTGAATGAATCAGACATTTACTGTTCAACATTCAATTATCCGGATATTTTTCGAAACCGAAAATATCCGAATCCGGATTCCACCACTAATAATTACCTACCAAAGTAAATTTTGCTGCATTTTTATTCATGATGCTCATTATTAATATATTACTTTGGTGTAACGAGATTAAAAAAAATTGATAGTCCCTACTATTTCAAGGGCTAGTTTTAATATCAATAGTTTATTTCCTAATTTGTTACTTTGATGGAAAACCTCATATGTGTATGTGTAAGAAAAACAATTTATTTTTATATATAGCACAAAAGTTTTAATTTTAATGAGTATTTTTTTCCAAGTTAAAAATAAACCATATTACAATTTTTTTACCTCGTGCAGTTATTTCTCATTGTCATGAGAATTGTAATCATGACAGATTTATACACTTACATGGAATTATTTATCTTTAGTTCTACCCTCATAACGCACCCTTGTTTTGTACTATAAATTAGCACTGATATAATCTTTTCCATGCTTTATGTTAATTCCACAATCATGCTCTTAATCATGTCCTTTCATATGTAATTATAAACCCTCATATCTCTACTGCACTACGACTTAATACAGAGAATATTATTTTCTGGGGAGAAAAAATTCCGCAACCCTCAAAAAGAATTTTTTAAAAGGGGATGTAATTTAATTTATTAGGAAAAATGAAATTTTGCAGTTTTAATTAAATGAAGCCAATTACTCCAAATTAAAAAAGAAAAGAATGAATTAATTATGTATGTAAATTTAGTCTGTCTAACACCATGACTTTCAAATTTAGTAATGCAAATTTGTAATTGTTATTTCGTTAAAAAAATTCAACCTGTCAATTCGACATTTCACTTAGATTTTTATCTAATGTTTTGTTATTTGCTTACCCACGCTTTTGTTAATCCAAGTAGGCTGTGCCTACACAGTGATAATAGTCGAGATATTAAGGTTAGACCCCTCATAACCATAAAGCTATAAGTCTGGTCTCGACTAGACGCTAAAACACTTGAATTACAGGAGATATTAACAGTTGGCGCCGTACCAATTAGGTACTTCCTACTAAATGGCTCACACACTGGAAAGCACGTATCAGAGCTATTTGCACTTGGAAGTCAATTGGATAATATTCAAAGAGCAGCACTTCCGAAGTAGATATCTGCCAATAAACATTAATGTTTGAGATAAAGTACTAAAAAACTGGGTTCCATTCATGAGCGAACGACAATGTGGGCATATATCGCCGTTGGATATAAAAATTATACTAAGCGCTATATTGATCCGTTTTCATTTCATTTCAAAAAGCAAAAAAAAAATATATAACAACTACTGCTTTTAACTTGCGACAATGAAACAAATGAAATTAATAGTTATTATTGTCAACTGTTTGATCAAGTTTATTTTCTTCATTTTCAATCATATTTTTAATTTTACAATCTCTAGTTAAAATTTTAACTGTCAGTTAAATAAACAAAATTGAAACGAAATGAACTGTCAAATGACAGATTTATCATTGCTGCCAATAATCCGATTCAATATTGTTTATTTAACTGACAGTTAAAATTTTAACCAGAGATTGTAAAACTGGCAGTTTTAATAATGAAACATTTTTTAAAAATTTGAATATGTCAATGCCTACTACACATTATACTGGAAGACCATTATTGAAGAAATAAATTATAAAAACGTAAGAAAATTATGAATAACTAACCTTGTAAGCTATATCAGATAGGATGTGATAACAAATTGATTATTTGTTTGTAACAAAATATAGAATCTTACAAAAAAAAAACTTACTATTTAAAGAATTGTCGTAAATATAACTCAATACAGTAGAAACCCTTTGATCTGTATCTACGTTATCCGAATATTAGGTATAAAACGGGTAATCCAAACATGAAGTCTTTTAACCGCGGGGTAAAATTCCTCCGAAAACAACAATAAGCACGTGATTTTTTATTAGACTTTTAGTATATACAGTAATTTTTTTAAAGATGTCCGATCAAGGTCATTTGAATCATGAACGAATTAACAAATTGGCAGACATTTGCCTCTTTCCTTTGCAAAAGCTATAAGCGTGTGCGGTAAGGATGGATATAACACGCTTGTCTTTCAAAAATTCATATTGTTTCAACTAATTTAAGAAATTCCACTTTAAAACGATGCTCGTTGTTGATAATACTTTCATTGTAACGTAAGTTTATTTATTAATTCAGATACATTACCTTCATTCATAGCTGTAAGAATAACGTTATTTTCTGTCAGAGTCACTGACATTGTGTCATTATCTTATTTTTCTCATATTTGGTTTTACATTTGCTAATAAACTTACCAATTGATTTATTTTTGAATTTTAAATGCTTTTATTGTAACATATTGTGACGTGCGCCCCTGAGAGAAAAGTATGCATGCGCCGCTACTGATAGCATGTTCGCGAACAATGACGTAATCCCTTCGAAAGAACGTACTAGAGCGATAATACAATCCAACGCGCTGAGACAGGTTAATTGCGCCGTGACCTCATTCCTTTGTATACGGGTCATTGTCGCTTTAGAAGAGTTGTAGAATGATAGAGGCTGTATAAATACCGTCGGGAAAACAGCGGGAGACAGTCTCATATATACCAGCAAGCAGATATGAACTCGGTGATATAAATAAACAGTTTACAAGTTGTTTACATAAATAAATGTAGTTATATAAATAAGTGTAGTGATATAAATGTTAGTTAGATAAATAATCGTAGTGTTTAAGCATTTAATAATATTCTTAGTGTTTATAATTATTTAATAATAGTGTTAGTTGTTTTTATTATTCTTTTAATATTTAATCCTTAATCATTTACCGTTAAATAAACGTATTCTTTCGTTAATAATAATTGTCTATGATTTACACTTCACCCATATAAATAAAAACGTTACAATATATAAAATAAATAAAAGAACAGTAGTATCTAATGTACCCTCATAAAAACTAAGCAAACGAGACTACTAAATTTGTCAGAATGGGCGGAGCAAAAATCTGAATTCATACAATTCGTGGATGACCTTGATCGGACATCTTTCAAAATTTTTACTGTAAGTATGGGCTGTCTCATTTGAAATATGATTGTGAGTCCCTAAGCCTAGTTTACAAATATGTCAAAAAAAAATATATAAATAAAAAAGTTTTAAGTGCCATGTTTTTCAGTATCATCCCTGTATTCATAAATTTATAATTAAATATTTTATTAGTATCACGTTTTTTTATCTATTACTTGGTGTAACAATATGCCTTTTATTCCCAGATTTCATATTAGTAATGGCAACATATCTATATCGTATAGGGCGTTTAGACATCTTTTTCAAGTTGGCTCAGATCGGATTCAAACCGGAGTCATCACAACCACAACCGATCACGTAACGCACTCAGCTACGCGACCTCAATCTGAACAAGTGACACAGTAAAATAAAATTATCATCTCATGCGGTAATGAAAATCCTTCTTTACAACAGATATCTTTTGCTAATATACTTAACTGTTTTATCTTTTTACAATCCATCTTTTTTCAGTATTAGGTTTTTTCCTCGATCACTTTTTCATTGCTTATAAAACCTCCTTATTTAGAGTGTTTTTCCTGGCTCATTGACACTCAGGCCCCGTGCAAATTCCTCTTTCGTCTTTTCTTCCTTCGCTCAGCCTTCGCCTTACGCATCACCGTCTATTTCTAGCAGGCTGTGGAGACCTCACAGGAACAAACGACAAATGTGCTGGGTCGCCACGCGACAAATTCAAAACAAGCTGAGCAAAAACATCCCACCAGGAATTTACAGGAAGTGGGAGAAAGGCAAAAGGATAAATCACTTACAAACAGGGTGGGAAGGACTTAAAACTCTGAGAGGGAAGTTCTATTAATAATATTTAGTTTTTTTTTTTTGCATAAGAGCAGAACTTGAATGAAATTTTAAATATTTTGTAATTTACAGCTGATAATGACCCCAATTTTGTAAGAAAGTAAGTCTTAACACATTATCAAAAAAATGTAGGTTATTTTCTATTGGGATGTTTCATTACAAATGCGAACCTGGTGACAAAACTTGGAACTAAAAAGAAGCAATTTTATTTCATTCGTACGTTTTTACATACTTACAATTAATGAAACTACTATTATTTAATATTTATTGTAAAACTGCCCCTAAGAAAAAAACAAATCTATGAAGATAACCTAACAACTACTAACTAAAGTATTTAAAAGGAAAATTAATAATTGATTACCGCTACAACTAATAAAACAGGATACAAGGCTATACACTGAAAGAAAAATCAAGACACACGAAGAATCAAAGAAAAACCACTGACGGAAGTTAAACAAAAGTGCTCCCTTGTCGAAGGTTTGACGTTGGTACACAAAGCTATCTCTACGTAGGGAAATATATCAATAGTAATATTAGTTAGAGCTAGTACCTTTTTGTTACACAACTGGGATGAATATCACAGGAATAGTTATTTATTTTTTGAGACGAATGTTGCATGTATGTCAAATGCAATAGATGATTATCTGCAAATGTTGCACACAATATTTTATCTACAAAATATTATCAATCGTAGGTCTACAAAATAAGAAAATATTTATTTATTTATATTGTGTTGTCAAACAAAACTATCAAAAGAAATAACACTTTCAGTTCATGTAGGATACAAAAAAAAATCCGCGGTCATGAAAAAAAGAATAATAAAAATCTATAGGTATGCATTATTCTATTTTTTATTGTCAGGATATGAGAAATAAATAAATAAATGAACAACTGATCACCGTGGAAACATTCATGCACATTTTCCAAGGTAGTAAAAAATAATTTTCTAGGCGCATTTAACATTTCATAAATAAATAAATAAATAAATATATCATTACGGCATATTACCCATTGCTGGGTGTGCCAATCTGCTTTGCACACAGATATCAGTAATAATGAAATATTTGTACCGTGTGGGCGCTTACCAGGCGTCACTTCACGGGCACTCATTATTGGAGTGGAGATTGCACCACAATTATAAATTTTGTGTAATTAAAATTCGAAGTAATTGATGGCGTCGGTCGAGACCAAACCCGGGTCTCCAGATTCGCGACCAGACGCTCAGGCAATATTGCCTATTTAAGGAGCGCTTATAATTTAACCGGTCATAAATATCTTATCTGATGAACTATTTTATTAAGTTGCTTCTATCATCCAGATCACTCCATTCGCAAGATTTAAAACTTTTATTCTTCTTTCCGTTCAAAACAGATCTTCATTATTTTTGTTTCCCTTCATTCTTGTTTTCAAAGGTCTTCTGCACTTTGCATCACCCTCAATCGATTCATAATATCACTGTGAAACACGACGTCGCATCTTTCTCATATATGCTAGGGTACCTTTATATACAGGCTATGGCCATGGGGCAAGATCGCCGCCATAAGCGGGCCAATGTCAAACATATAATTCATTTCCCTATTTATTTGTAAGAAATGTGATTTTATAATATACAGGAATATTAAATAATCACACTATGAATCTATAAAGGTAATAAAAATTCACTTAAGAGATACACAATTATTATTATGACATAGATTTAGAGGTTATGTAGAGTATAGGATATAGGTTGTTATTATCACATCAAATTGTAGTTATTATTTGCATAATAAGTATAGGTATATTTTAAACTTACCTTTTAAAAATTTAGATGTTTGTGCTTAACATTGGTAATTTTTGTGTTTTCAATATTGCCAGTCATCGTCGTCATTATCTCAAGAAAATACACAAATAAATAAAATAAAAGTGTTACTTACACTTTAAATAAACATTAGCAGTATATTTAAATGAGTTTTGCATTAAAATAAAACAAATAGCCACGAAAATACATAATAATTTGTGCAACAACAACGAATATGACAGTGGACCGTGGACGAAACGTGAGCCACGTCATGGCCATACCCTGTATATAGAGATACCCAAATATATGCCAATCGTCCTGTCATGAACAATCTTAAGTTCATTACTCTCTTAGTCAAGAAAAATAAGAGTAGATATACCTTCTCTCATTTTCTTTTACTTAAACCTCTACAGGCACTCTTTCAATTTAAACCGAACCGACAAGTCTCACAGAAACTTGGCAACAAAAAATTACAATCGCTAGTCACTTGTGTCATGACTTTGTAGATAAAATTTTAAATCATCCTCGTATTTCCTGTTGCTAATAGCTATTAGCAAAATGCATTTAAAAAAACCTTTCATATCCTGAATTGAATTTTATGATTAATATTTATTGAATATTTCAATTTTCTTGCTTTTTGCTTTTACGGTGTAGCACCTGTTTCTCGTGGAATCGATCAAGTTCACACAAAACCAACAAATGGAACAAAACTATGAGTCACCGGTTAAGAAATCTTGATTACTCGATTTGTTCCCGTCACAATGGGTAATTCACAAAGGTTTGCTCAATTATCAACTTCCGATAAAGTACAAAACGCCGATAAACCGTAATAACAGGTTTCCTTCTGTGATGTGACGCAACCGACATCGTGTAGCTGATGTTTCAGAAACTCTGAGTCTACGATCAAAGAAACACATGACTAGAGGTTGTCACATATAAATGAACACATTCAGAAATATAAATGCCCTGTGCGCTATGAAAAGTCAGCACTGTTATTCATTTTAAAGAAAAAATATATAAATGCATTCTTTTGGACATTCTTTGTAGTTCTTTGTGATGAATCGAGCAGGGCACTACGTTGTAATGGTAACAGAGGAAATTGAATAGGTAACGGTTGATATACGTATGCTTTCTTTGTAGAAAAGTGTCTGCGTACGACGATTTATTAGCGATTTAACACCAAAGAAAGTTTTACTTATACATTGTGTAACATCATTTTCGTTGATTTAGTTTTGGGTTATTCAGTCTTCTGTCTGCATTATGAATTCTCTATAAATTTTACTTGACATCTTTATATTAAATAATACATAATTGTTATTACATAAATATATTTTGATGTTTGGCGATACAGTACCTCGCCTTATACCAATAATTTATATTTTTATAACAATAGCATATTATAATTATTACCATTACTTACATTTCGACTTGTCCAAGTACGAATTTCAGGTTCTCCGCATTCAAAATCAGTCTCAACATAATGTGCGACAGCTATAAAATCAATATTGTATATACATAAATATATTCCATTTTTTTACCTTCCGTCACCTTTAGGTAAGGAAGGTATTGTCTTTGATCAAAAAATTCAATGATGAGTTTTTACTGAATAAGCATGTTTTAGGGTCCCTATAATACGGTTTTACCATTTTTACGATGATGTCTGTATGTATGTATGTATGTGTGTCTGTGTGTGTGTCTGTGTATGTGTGACAAAAGTTCCGGATCCCATAACTTCAATACCACGATTCCAAAAATTATATTTTTTTCGTATTCCTCAAGTTTACATCCAGAAGAACAAGTGATTAGATTTTGGTTATAATTGGTAAACCGGAAGTTGTCACATTTGAAGATTTAACAGTTAAATTTGATTTATTGACATTTAATATTATTATAACTTAAATAATATATTATTCTCTATACGATTTGATTACAATTTATACTTCATATTTAATAGATACAGAGTTAAAGAATTTTAAAGAAATTAAATTTTATAATTCAGCCAGCTATGCTCAACATGGAAACTGCTATCATATTCTTATAATTCAAATTGACAGATGTCAGTATGAGTAAAAAGTAAATTAATGTGGCAGAGATGAGGATGTTGAAGTAGATGTTGAGGAAACACGGAAAGATACGGTAAGAAAATAACTCTAGTGTTACAATTTTCTAGAAAGATACAAGAAAGACGATTACATTGGTTTGAACATGTCATGAGGAGAAATGAAGAATTATATTTGAACAAGAATAAGTAGTTTAGTAATGGGAGTTGAAGAAGCAGAGAAAGACCAAAGATAAGATGGAAGGACTGTATTGCGGAAGACTTGAGAGAAAAAGAACCGAATGAGAACGACACGCAAAAATATCGACTCCTAACGAATGGGAAAAGCTAAAGAGGAAGAAGATGTCAGTGTCAAGTGCAATTTGAATAGTTTGTTTATGAAATAATTTTACTGGAAATTTATAATCTTTTCCAAGAAAAATTATGTATGGAATTTATACATTATACCAGGATTGACGGAAGGTATTATGCTGGACACAACAGATTTTTTTTACCTTATTATAGTTATTTAAGTATTTCGGTCAATAAGTAGGTACTTCATACCGGTTGAGGCTGATATTGGAGATATCGACTTCGTCTCGATGTCCAATACATCCGATACCGGTAGAAAAGCACTTAATGACCGCAATGCTTATTACGTTTCTTGCATGATGGACGCAGAAAATTTTAAAAAATAAGATTCAAAATTACTTTGACATTAAAATTTTTTAGTTGTCATTTTTACCTTCCGTCACATTTAGGTAAGGAAGGTATTGTCTTCGGTCAAAAAAATCAATGATGAGTTTTTAGTGAATAAGCATGTTTTAGGGTCCGTATAATACGATTTTACCATTTTCACGATGATGTCTATGTGTGCGTGACAAAAGTTTCGGATCGCATAACTTCAATACCACGATTCCAAAAATTATATTTTTTCCGTATTCCTCAAGTTTACATCCAGAAGAACAACTGATTAGATTTTGGTTATAATTTGTGAACCGGAAGTAGCCTCATTTGAAGATTTAACAGTTAAATTTGATTTATTGACATTTAACGTATTCTCTATACGATTTGATTGCATTTTATACTTCATATTCAATAGATACAGAGTTAAAGAATTTTAAAGAAATTAAATTTTATAAATCAGCCAGCTATGCTAAACATGGAAACTACTAATATATTCATAAAATTCAAATTGACAGTTGTCAGTATAAATAAAAAATAAATTAATGTGGTAGAGATGAGGATGTTGAAGTAGATGTTGGGGAAAACACGGAAAGATAGGTAAGGAAATAACTCCAGTGTTACAAGTTTCTAGAAAGATACAAGCGAGATGATTACATTGGTTTGAAAATGTCATGAGGAGACGAGAGGAAATGAACTGAATGAGAACGACACGTAAAACAGAAATGAGTGGAAGAAAATAGCGACGCCTAACGAATGGGGAAAGCTAAAGAAGAAGGAGATGTTAGTGTCAAGTGCAATTTGCACAGTTTGTTTATGAAATAATTTTACTGGAAATTTAGAATCTTTTGCAAGAAAATTTATGTATGGAATTTATATATAATACACAGGATTGACGGAAGGTATTGTGCTCGCCACAACAGATTTTTTAAGTAACGATCAACGTTGTTTTTATTTACTTACCGCCTCGCCTCATGATCGGTCAATAATCACAATCACTTATTGATCAGTAATTTGTAAATAAAGCTTACTGCCTTGGAAACCTTATCGGTAAACTTTTAATGTTATTCTCGTAGGAACTACTCTTATACTTAAATAATTACACAATTCGTGGGTATAATAAAGATCTATTTTATTTAATACACAGGCTGACAGATAGAGTGCTAGACAATGACTGATATACTGATACAGATGAACAACAATACTGGCATTAATAACAAAACTGTTTTTTTTTTCTAGTTTTTATTATTTATAATTATTTATGGTGCAAAGAACCGTTTACTTCCTTTTTTGTTTTTTACTTAAAATTTCGAAACGGTTCTTTGTAGTACATATCTCGTCGGGTGAGTTCTTATTTGGTCTATAGACCATTTTGGGGTTTTTTCAGTTACGAGTACAGCTAAAATCTTTGATTTTTGTACTTATAATACAATTTGACATTATTAATTAATTATTAATCAAATTTGAGATACATAATTCCTAATTCTTCTATATCCGCATTTTTCTCCTAATTCTTAATTCTTTTTTGGTCTATGTCCAACAGCCAATCAAACGACGCATTCATAGTTCTATTTTGTTCCACATCCTGCGACAATGTCAATCAACCTTTTAAATGAGCCATATCCAGCAACTCGCAATACGAATATTTATAACCTGAAAATTAAAAGAATTATGTATACATCAGAATTATTTGTTTGTGTATAAATAAGTGATTACAAGGTATGTAAATCAACATTGTTACTGAAATATTTGATATTGTTTTATTATTTATTAATCAAATGAACATAATTTTTAGAATAAAATCATGAATATAAATCGCCCTGTGAAAAGACGACTTTTTGATGATGAATCTCCTGCACCTATGTTACCAGAAGAATTGAATGACCTACTTTATGACAATACTTTTTGGAATGAAGGCTCAAGTAATGAAATTCACTTCGACAGCGACGATTCCATAAAAGATCCTGATTTCAATGTTACTAAAAGTGAAATTTCAAATTATGAAATCGAATCAGAAAATGAAGAATTTATAGAAGAACCACCAACATTATTAGAAGCATCATCGGTAGTAGAATCGTCACCAGTATTAGGATCATCATTAGAATTAAAATCGCCGGAAGTGTTAGAATCGCCACAAGAAATATTAGAATCGCTACCAGTATTAGAAGAAACGCCGACCAAAAAACCAAAAAAGCGTATGAGAAATTCAGATAAATGGAAAAAAAATATCAAGAAAGTAAATAGGGAGCAAGGTAAAGAATATGAAAATGAGAAAGGAACAAAATATCCTGCTAAAGTGAGTAAAAGTTTGTGTTTGCCAAAGTGTTACTTAAAATGTACAAGTTCTATTAATGAGAATGAAAGACAAAATTTATTTAAAAGATTTTGGTCACTTACAGAAGAGAAAAAATTACATTTTTATGCAAAATTCATAAACAGACAAACACCAAATAGAAAAAGGACATTAGCTGTTAAGAGTAGGAAATCTAATGTATATCAGTATCATTTTGAAATTAATGACGAGCGTGTTCGTGTATGTAGGGAATTTTTTCTGACTACACTGAATATAACCAAAGCACGTATTTATTATTTTTTTAAATACCATTATCAAGCTTCCACAGGTGTAGCGATAACACCAACTAAGGGTAAATTTTCCAAAAATTGTATATCGAATGATATTCTTAACGGAGTTAGAGAACATATCAATTCGTTTCCAGTAATGGATTCCCATTACTGCCGTTCTGAATCGAAAAGAAAATATCTAGACCCAAAACTTAATGTTCAAATTATGTATGATTTATATCTTAAAAGTAAATTTGTTTTCAATAACAATCCAGTCAAATTATCCAAATATAGGCACATTTTCAACACCGAATTTAATTTATCACCATTAATACCTAAAAAGGATAGGTGCGATTTTTGTGAACGCATAAAAATGTTGAAAGGTAATATTACTGAACAAGAAGCAAATGCGCTAGAACTTCATACAAGTAATAAAATAATAGGTAAAGAAGAAAGAGACAATGATAGAAAATTATATACCAAAGGCCATGAAAATACAGCAGTTGTATGTTTTGATTTACAAAACGTGTTTGCTCTTCCAACTGCTCAAGTTTCGAACTTTTTTTATAAAAGAAAATTTAATGTTTACAACTTGACAGCACATTGTTCAGTCAATGGTATAACATACTGTGGTATTTGGCATCAAGCAATATCAGGTCGAGCTGCCAACCATTTAGCAAGCGTATTAATAAAAATATTAAAGAATATTGTTAAAGACAATCCAAAATTAACTAAACTTATTTTATGGTCCGATTCTTGCGTTCCCCAGAACAGAAATAGCATAATGACTATAGCGTTAAAAGACTTCTTAAATAAAGATGATCATAAAATTCAGTCAATAGAACAAAAATTTTCCGAACCAGGACATGGTTTGATTCAAGAAGTTGATGCGGTACACAGTAAAATAGAATTTTTCTTGCGGAGAAGAGAAATCTACAGTCCAATTTCTTTATTGCGTGCGTTGACGGATATTCCAGACAGAAAAGCGAAGTTGAAAATAATTCAGTTGAATAAACCAGACTTCTTTGATTATCAAACTCTTTGTAAGTATCTACTATTCATTAATGTCGCGTATACAAAAGTTAAACATTTAAAATACAATAAAAATGATCAAAATCATATTGAATGTAGACTAAATTTTAATGAAGATTTACAAACAATTCGATTAATTAAAAATACAGCTACCAGAAAAACGAAAACAAACAGCACAGTTTGGAATGATTTACCAAAACTTCAGGTGCTTAAATCTAAAATAAATAATATTGACAGCTTAAAAATAAAAGACATAAAATCTATGTACCCATACATGCCAGAAATTGATAAAGTATTCTACGAAGCAGTGTTATCAGGTTTTTAACTTCATAAATAACACTCTCAAATAGAAATATTTTTATATTATAAATAACATATTTCCTTGCTTATTAGATTATAGTTACTAAAGCAGTATTAAAATAATTTGTAATAGATATAACCTTTTTAAGTTTTATTATAACACCGAGAATAATAATTATTGTTAATTTTGTTTTTCATGTGTCTATTTTTATAAAACAACTGTATTTATGTAAAATAAACTAGAATATACCAAAATAAATTGTTAATTTTTGTCAACCAAATATAATTTATGATTTTTGTAGGACATGGCCCACAAATTTTTATAGAAAATTCCAAAAAGCTTACTTTTTGTTCCATATCCAAAATTAAAAATCTTTTTTTTTCAAAAACGCGTAAGAATAATCAAACAAAATTTTGTAAGAATAATGATAGTTAGTATATTGATAGTTTAAAATAAATAAGTTTTAAATAGATGTCTTCAATTCGATTTATTTAATTTTTTAAACTTTGAAGTCAAATTCCCAAAGTTGTGATATTTGGATATGTCTTAAATAAGAACTCACCCGACGATCTATGACACTTTTTTTCTAACATTTAAAGCGTTAGCCCTGACCGAACAATTTTCACGTTCTTTTGATCCGTGACCGGTCATGAACAATGTTTAAAATACCAAACGCTTATAGCAGAATTTATTGACCTTGTCCACTGAGCAAATACCAACTGAATGCACCCATTTCTCTTTTGCACGTGCACCAGAGTCTTCACTTGATTACCTTCTCTGGATATTATTATGTAACATTAGCCGTGTTCCTTCGGGCTGTGATTGTGATTTTGAATCATGATTTAAAAATTATATCAAGGAAACAACGTGTATAATATAAACACCGTCTAGCGTCAAATGCAAACTAATTTATTTTACAAATTATCTACTCTCAAGTTGTATAATCAGCACATTAAAAATTGATCATATAAAAGTAAAAAAAATGTTCTTGGTAACGTATGAAGTATGTTTACTTAAAACAAATCTTTTATGTAAAATATTTTCTTTGTTTTCTAAAGTATGGTGATATGCTTTTGTAGGATAATCATATTTTCTGTGATGCAACAAACTCCACATTGACAAATCTCTACGCTCGAAAACCTATTGTCGTCAGCCATTTTTAAATTTTCTCTGAAATGAATCTGTGTGATCACTCAAAAAGGATGATTCGGAAGGGAAAGAGGAAGGTTGTCTAGTGATCACAAAATGAAAAAGTGGGGATAACGAATAGGAAACGGAAAAAACATACTTCTTCTTAATCATGATCACTTTGATGATTTAGATTGCGAATCACAGCCCGAAGAAACACGGCTATTATCACAGCATAGAAAAAAATCTGATTGGACACCACACGACTTCCTTGTACGATTATTAAACTATACATATTTTTTTAATAACTAAATTACAAAATATTGACAGGCTTAAGCCAAGCCCGAGAAATATATTGATATATAACAAAAAATAATTCATTTACTACTATCATTCTTAAATTAACATTAATCAAACCCCGTTCTTTTTAAAGAGAATTTTAATTACAACAAAGAAATATTTGATTACAACAATGAATATGACTAATTTCACAATAAAAATATAATATTTGTTATTGTACGAATCATAATATTGCACGTATTTAACGTAATTTGACATGAACATTTTATTTTTTCTCTTAATCCATAGCAAGCTTTATTACAAAAACAAAAAATCTGATGTGGCCAGCACATAACCTCTCGCCGTATATTTTACCTGGCTGTATGCATAAAGCAAAGAATATTTTTATAAATACAAATAATATATTCATATAAATCTATGACGTATAAACTTCTTTATTATTCAATAATAGCATGTCTCAACATGAAGATATTTTACCATAAAATATGTTACAATAAATTACAAAGTAGAGTTTACCATATATAAATATTAGGCTGGTAACAGCAATTTTCAATTCGAACAACTTTGTTTACTTTCTCTTCATATTCTTCTAGTAAAAACATTAATTTTGGGCGGTCTAAAATGTATATATCTGGATTGTGCATCTATTCTTATATATCTTCTTTTACATTTTATTTTTTCATACTTGTTATAATAACACTAATTCCTTTTAATAAAGTGACGGATAGATTGCACTCCGATTATTCTTATATCGATGTGTAATTTTGTCAATATTTACAACTTACTTGAGAAGAATTTGATAGCTTTTTCGCAATTCAAAGTTACTCTAGTCTACAGTACTGGTGTACATTGTCCCATAATGTTTGAAACAAATTTAAGTCCTTCAACCTAGACTTGTCATCTCCATAATAGTCACAGATCAAGAATTAAGGGATTCTCCAAATACATTTTTCTTTCATTACTCATTTTTTTCTGGCACTGACATTTATCTGTCAGTTACAAATAATTTAAATTTGCAACTATTTTTCATGGCATCCTTTCGGTTGTAAAATTAATTACAACATTATTTTATATATTATATTCCTTTTATCTCTAAATCTATAAAATATGTATAAAAATATTTAAATGTATCAGAAAGAGAATTTATTTTTCTTTAATATTGTCAAGAAAAATTTTCAAAAAATAATATTTAGAAGATTTTTTTTCAAGAATCTTCTACTTCCGGTTGTCCAATTGTTACCAAAACCTTTTCAGATCTTCCCATGAATGTCCGATTGGGAAATACGTTGTTAAACAAATTTTAAGTCTTATAGTTTTTGAGTAACCGTCCTTCCAACATCCCACACACACACATCCACACACACACACACACACACACACACACACACACACACACACACACACACAGACATCATCGTAAAAATGTTAAAATCGGATTGTAGGGACCTTAAAACGTGCTTATTCAATAAAATCTGGATATGCGATTTTTAGCATGAATCCAATACCTCTCTTAGCGAGAGGTAAAAAGTATATAATTTTTAAATTTACATATCTCGCTTTTACAAAGGGCTAATTTAATAATACTTGATGTGCTAGACGCAGAAATTAATTCTCTAAAACTTTTATTTGAAGCATTTATTTCTAAAATCCAAATAAAATCATTTTATTCAAGAAAAACTGTTAACAACTTCAAGTAATGTACCACTTCCGGTTAGCCTATTTTAACCAAAATCTATTATGGTATTTCGATTGACATAAAAGTCTTGTATACCAAATTTGAAAAGTTTTGGATTATATTTTAAAATAGTTTTTCATTAAAATCTATTATAGGCTTCATGTAAAGTGCCACTTCTGAAAATTGTGTAATAACCAGAAAGAGAGGTGCACAACTAGATGTTATAGCAGTCCTAAATACAAAATTTCAACTTTCTACGGCTTACCGTTTTTGAGTTACGTACGTACAGACGTCACGACGAAATTAATCAAAATGGATTCAGGGATGATCAAAATGGATATTTCCGCTGATCTGAAAACCGAATTTTTTTGCGGTTACAATACTTCCTTTACTTACGTACAAGGAAGTAAAAATGATTCAGCAGTCTACTTTGAACATGAATAAATAAAGGGAACTACTTCGAATCACAACTGATCATCTTCTTTTATTGTTATAGAGGAATTGACAATTTTATTAACCTCAGAATATTCTTAAATAAGTAGATGTATTATTTATTATTTTCCCTAAAAATTATTATTGGAAAACAAAAAACATACAGTTGCAGATTTTTCCTTTGAGTAATTTGGAATGAAACTGACATGACACAATAAACTTCCTTCCCTGCAGTACTACAGGTCTTTAGAAGAAGGTAAGCTCGAAGCGATAGATAGTTGAATATTACCCTGGCCTATTTTCTCACTCAACTTATTGTCCTAACCCGATTTGATTTTTGCTCTGTTTTATTATATCGTGGTGTTTAACGTTTGTATGAGTGATCAGTTTTGTCAGCTCAGCTAGTGATAAATTCTAAAAAAAAAAAAATACCGAAACTCCAAATTATCCAACACCATTTAAAAACTGGTTTAAATTTTATCTACCTGGTCATGGTAAAACAATCTCCCTCTTGTTTTTGTCAGATGTTCTTTCAGAACTCCAGACAAGATGGCAACCATAAAATTCTAAAATCATAAGCCCCCATTCAAATAACTTCATTAAGTAGGTACTTGTTTATTAAAGGGTATAACAGAGTTCATTATTTCAACAATTAATAATTTTATAGCACATTTTGTGGTTGGTCTTATGAAAAAGAATTGATTTGCAGAAAGCATTTTTGGGCAAAAATTACGTCTTAAATTTTTTATAAATATTTCTAAATGCCAGAAAATGATAGTATCAGAAAATAAATACATTTTATATATTAAAATGAATAGTAAGTTCACAAATTAGTTTAAATTTATGTAAATCAGTTTACATGCAAAGTTAAACTGAGCTAATTTGTCCACCATATCAGATTTTTTTAAATGAGTATTCTATCGGCAAAATTCATCTAAATTTCCAATTTCACATTAAAGCAAATTGCTGTAATCTGCCCTAATTTTACCGCTGAAACAATTGCGTTACGGAATTTAATTCGATTCCATTCCATCGCACACATTTCGCGTCATCTGTCACTATGTACCAAATGCTGGTGCTGCCAACTGAAACACCTGCTCTTTTAATTCGTTAACCATCGACTAACAACAGAAGGCTCCTTATCACCCTATAGCTAAACGTGTGCGATGAAGACTTAATTAGACCAAATTGGCCACTAAAAATGTGCAACATCTGAAGTGAATATCAAATTCACAAGGGGAATTTAAATTCACTACATCTGCGATAAATCGATTATAGTTGTATTTTTTTTGTGAAATTAATAAAAAATTATACATAGTACATAGAATATAGAATCCGTTTTTTTTTTTTTGACAGAGGAAATAAAATGTTAATATTTTCTCTTTACCTATATTAATTTTAAAGTGTAAGAACAAAAGTTGTTTAGAATTAAATACTCAAAATTATTGATCAAATATATTAGTATGTCGTGAAAAAATCTAAATATTTTTTATAATTTTATTTGTTTCCTGCAATATTGAATATCTGGATATTGAATATTTGGACTCTAGTATATGTATTTCTATTATTTCTTTGATAGTATTACAGTAACTGCAGTGAAACGAAAAATCGAGAATAGTACTTGACTTGAACATACCGTTAAATATCATTTTTTGCCATTTATGTTATTTTTTAAAATATAAATGTATTAAATATTTTTTTTTGAAAATTAAATTCTCTATCTGATACATTTAAATATTTTATTATATATTCTATAGATTTAGAGATAAACGAAATATAATATATAAAATAATCTGTTATAATAAATTTTACAGCTGAAAGAATGCCATGGAAAATAGTTGAAAATTTAAAATATTTGTAACTGAAGATAAATGTCAGTGTCAGAAATCCGGAGCCATTACTGAAGATTTTTCCTGGGAAGTACATACATTTTATTTCTTATTGTATTAATAGTTATATTTAAAAATATAGGTATATTACATATATCCTTCAAAGATACTGTCAATCCTGACAATGAATTGAAAACATTTCGAAAAATTAGAAGAGGACAAAATTTCTTCATAAAATGAATTTAAAATTAAACAATCTAAATATAAGGAATAGATATATGCGTAAGTAGAATTTTTGGTGTAGAGTGTAGGTATACAAGAAATGTTAAATACAATAGGGCGCGAGCAGTCATGTGACTTTGTTGGCCTTGACAAGCAGATATGGGGGCCCATGTCAGAATGATAGCTAGTAATTATGTATATAGATGTGATATATCATAATTTCTCATTCTAAATTTAGTGATTTTCCAATTCCATGTGGTTTATTTTCCTCGACAAGTAAATTCCACACTCCTGATGACAAATTAACTACGTGAATTTAGAAAATCCTGAAATTTTTAATGAAAAATTCTGATATTTGACATCTATTACTAATTATCATTCTGAATGTAACATGACTGTTCGCGCCCTATGTGCTGGCTACAACAGATTTTTTTATATGGAAATAAAATTCAAAACCTGTTTTTTGAATTTTTTTAGATTTATAATGAAACAAAGCTTAACATGAACGAAACTTTTACAATAAGGATTACTAAATTATCCAAAACATTTCATTTCTAAATAAGGTGGGCTTTATTTGCCTCCATAACCTTATTCAATAAATGTCAACATCAAAAATTAATAAATTTAAATTACTCTTGAACGAGTTTTAAAATATTCGTAATAATTTACCAGTATTAATTAATAGAAAAAATGTATGACTAAAATCGAACTGTTTAGCCAATGATAATGATGAGGATAAAATTAAAAATCTGATGTGGCCAGCACATAACCTCTCGCCATATATATTACCTGGCTCATTATTTCGATGAGATACAATTTTTCTATATTTTACGTTGCAGAGTGGAGACATCTTCACTTTCATCTTGTGTTTATAACATTTAAATAACGTCTTCGTTCGAGCTGTATTCTCGCTTATATCTATTCTTTACATTTAGATTTTTTAAATTTAAATTCATTCTATGAAAAAAGTTTGTCTCTCTTCTAATTTGTCGAGATGTTTCCAATTCATTGTCGGGAGGAACAGTATTTCTGAAGGGTATGTGTAATATACCTATAATATTAAATATTTAACTGTTAATACATTAAGAAATAATATAATGTATGTACTTCCCAGAAAAAGTCTTCAGTAATGTCTTCGGATTTCTGACACTGACATTTATCTGTCAGTTCCAAACAATTTAAATTTTCAACTATTTTTCATGGCATTCTTTCGGTTGTAAAATGAATTACAACAGATTATTTTATATATTATATTCCTTTTATCTCTAAATCTATAGAATATATATAAAAATATTTAAATGTATCAAAAAGAGAATTTATTTTTCTTTAATATTATCAAGACAAATTTTCAAAAAATAATATTTAGTAGATTTTTTTCAAGAATCTTCTACTTCCGGTTGTCCAATTGTTACCAAAACCTTTTCAGATCTTCCCATGAATGTCCGATTGGGAAATACGTAATTAAAAAAATATAAAGTCTTATAGTTTTTGAGTCATCGTCCTTCCAACATCCCACACACATACATACACACATACACACACACACAGACATCATCGTAAAAATGTTAAAATCGGATTGTAGGGACCTTAAAACGTGCTTATTCAATAAAATCTGGATATGCGATTTTTAGCATGAATGCAATACCTCTCTTAGCGAGAGGTAAAAAGATCTCATTAACAACTATATGTTCCAATAGGATTCGAATTCAAGACTTTTATTTTATGCCTTATTTGCCTTTTAACAAAGTTCAAATACCAAAAATATTTTCTCACGAGCCTAACAATTCTTTTTGAAACATCTACATTCAAATACTTTCCTGTCTCCACAATTCTCGATATGAAAAGAATTTGTATGTCGGCGACAGTGTCAAAGAGTCTGAGAGCTTCCAGTTGAATACTGTGGTGTTCTGGTGTTATTGTGGGATGGGAATATGTCTCACGTCTGTTTTCGCACGACTGGTTTTTCTGCGTTGATTAATCCCGAGCTCTCAAGTTCCCATCAGATAAACACACGTGCTACGCTACACTAAAGTTATGAGAGAAGATGAGGTTAGGTTACAGACATGTTCATCACGGTAATGAATGTCTTCATTGTTTTTAATGGCCCTTATGAGGAGTATTTACATTGTGGGGTAAATAATAAGCCGGCGCAGATATTCTGATTAGATATGTCTGAGGTACTTTGGTTCAAATCTATCAGCCGTCCAAGCGTAAAAATGTCAAAATGACGGTGAAATCTTATCTTAATAATACATATATTTTTCTACAGTTAATATACTAAGTAGGCATTTGGAAAAATGTCACTTTGCTACTCATGCGCAACAAAACAGAAAAAAAAAGAAAAAACGCTCACTTTCCGAATTTTTAACTCTAAATCAAACATTTATTGAACGCTGCCAGTCAGTGACAGAAAATAAACAATTTTCATTTTTACCTCCCGCTACCCTTGGTAAGGGAGATATAGGGATCGTGCTAAAAATCGAGATTTTGGTAATGATCACATTTTAAGGTCCCTACAATCTGATTTTAACATTTTCTTTTACAATGATGTCTGTGGGTGTGTGTGTATGTGTGTGGGTGTGTGTATGTGTGCGTATGTGTGTGGGTGTGTGTATGTGTGTGGGTGTGTGTATGTGTGTGGGTGTTTGTGTATGTGTGTGTGTTTGGATCCTCTAGACGCACTAACTCAAATGCTATTACTCAGAAATTTTGATACCATGTATTTCTGCCCTATTCTAATATGGAAAGAAGCCATTAGAGTTTGGTATAAATCAGATAACTTTTCTTCCTTCGTTTCGTTGTTTTCTACATTCATTTATTCAAATATTGTAATAGAGTAAATGTGATACGTATATGTTAAGGGCGGTAACTTGAATTTTTTTTAAATACGAGTACAGTAATTTTTTTAAAGATGTCCGATCAAGGTCATCTGTATCATGAATGGCATATATTTATCTCGTTCCTTTGCAAAGGCTATAAGCGTGTGCGATAGGGAAGGATATAACACGCTTGTCTTTCAAAAATCCATATTGTTTCGACTAAGTTAGGACACTCCACTTTAAAATGATGCTCGTCGTTGATAATACTTTCGCTGTAACGTAAGTTTATTTAATAATTCAGATACATTACCTTGATTCATAGTCATCAGAGTCATTGTGTCATTATCTTATTTTTCACACATTTGGTTTGACATTTAAAAATAAACTTGCCAGTTGACTTATTTTTGAATTTTGAATGCTTTTATTGTAACATATTTTTATAATAATCAAATAACAGTAGTATCTTATGTACCCCCATAAAAAAAACTAAACAAACGACACTACTGAATTTGGCATAATGGGCGGAGCAAAAATCTGAATTCATACAATTCGTAGATGACCTTGATCGGACATCTTTCAAAAATTATACTGTATTATGTTCTAGTGTTTAATTTTAATATAAATATAAAAGTTGAGACTGACCTTATATTTGCAGAACCTAAAATTCTTAGTTGGACAGATCAACATGTAATAGTATTTCTTATTATTCTATTATTATAACGAGGAAAACACTCCATCAACATCAAAAATTGGAATAAAGGGTATCAGATTCATAAGCCAAAGTATGCGCAGGTTTAGTCTGAAATTAACACGCGCCAGCTATATTACTTTGGAGTACCCATTGTAATAAATACATATAGCATTAATCAAAGAGAAGTGAGATCAGTTAAGAATATACCGTATCTCGCAATATAATAGTCAACAACGTTTTTCTCTTTTTAAATACCTATACATCCCAAATTAAATTTTCACCATCCCAATTCCCATATCGCTTGAATGATACAAATTACAACACCGATGTATTTCCTATTTAGATAATGTGTTCGTTTAAAATGACTGAGCATTAAATATCATTGATACCATCAAACTCATTCCATTCATTCTTGATGGCATCATTTACAATGCTGTTAAAACAAATGCGGGTCACTTAAGTGCTATAATCGCGGCGAGTTGAAAGAAGTGAACAAAGACACATCGAGACAAAGCAAGCAAGCAGGAAAGCAGGATCCAGAGGGCGTTGGAATCTGGTGTGGGAGTGACACGGAACAAATCTAGGGGAAAAACTGGAACTAACTAACACTGATGGCTGACAGTAGGGATGGGGTGAACTATTCATAGATAGGAATTAGTTCCGTCCACTGAGCTACATAAAAATTTACAATTTGATATTTGAGATCAAAAGAGATCGAATTGCAGTGTCAAAGGGATTTTTAATTTTATTTGTGCTGTCAGTTTAGATTAAGACTGTGAAAGCAAATAAATCACTATGTTTGGGAGTGTTCTCGCAACTTCTTTGTTGAGAGTCAGGTAGAAACACACTTGTTTCATAAGTAAATTTAATTAAATTTTAAGTGTTATTGGCTCTAACTCTAAACAAGTGTGTTTAGACACTAATGGAGTATACGGTAGTTGTAAAACACTGCGACTTGATGAGTCCGGTTGGAAATAGCAATCGGGGATAGCTGTACAACTGCATTAATTTCGCTGATTTTTTATGGTATTTCGGAAAATATTAACCATAGATCAAAACCGTTTGCACATTCTATTTATATATACAGGGTGTTTACGGTCTTTTTGTTTTATTTTTAATGGGTGATACAAGTCAAAAGAAGGCGAAAACATTAAAACACCTTGGTAAAATATTTATAATAAAAGAGATATGATTTTTTTTTAGTTTTTATAAAGGGGAGGTAAATTAATGTTGGCCTCCGCGGTCACCTGACTTAACACCATTGGACTTTTATTCGTGGGATACACCACCGAAATTATCGACGCTGAAGACCTCCGTAACCGGGTGGAAGCAGCAGCGGCGGAAATTCGACAAGGCAAGAGCCTTGCAACGTACGTTAGTTCATGGATACGCCGAGCAAGACTTTGCATACAGCAGCAGGGTGATAACTTTGAACATCTGTTATAAAAGCGCTTATCGTTATGTTTTAATTCCATAAAAATAAAAACTAAAAAAAATCATATCTCTTTTATTATAAATATTTTACCAAGGTGTTTTAATGTTTTTCGCCTTCTTTTGACCTGTAGTATCATCCATTTAAAAAAAAGACCGTAAACACTATATATATACAAAAACTTTCTATGTAACACAGGATTGTTAAATTGTCCACTTTTTACAATTTTGTCCAGGACAGTGGACAAAATTGGTTTTAACCGTCTAAAATAATCAGAGACATCTATAGGGTTATAGCTTTAGATAAATTACAAAGAGACTACGCAACAATTGCAGATGTAGTTCATGAATTTATGGAATTACTAAAATTGACCGAAAGCGATTTAAAACCGTATTCAAAATTTGTAAAAAAAGATATGAAGATTGTATTACTCTAGCTCATATTCTTGCTTACATTCTGGATCCTAAATAACGATGAAAAAGAAACTGCAAGGAATTGGATATATGAAAATATAAATGCAATATTTTTACAAATAATTATTCAGTTTCAAGCACGGGATGATCCATTCCCAAAAACATTTTTTTCTGAAATCGTAAGGCAAAATGTAAAAGCGTCAATATGGTGGCTATCATTGGAAAATAGAAATAACGAAACCTTTATTAAATTTATATATCATTTACAAAATTGTATTGCGTCGTCAGCAGGCATAGAGCGCATATTTTCGAATTACGGCTTAATCGAATCAAAACTTAGAAACTGATTGGGATTAGAAACTACCTGCAAACTGGTGACATGCTATCGAATGTTGAACGCAAGTACAGAAAATGCAGAAACGGTTTCTGCTTCTATAGAAGATAATGAATATTGTTTTTTTAAAATATTTTTTTTGAAAACGAATAAGACTGTTTATTATTTGTTTAGTACTAGTGTTCCAATAAGAAAAATAAATCATGTATATTAAAATTTATTACTAATTGTTTATTTTTTGACCACTGTCCGAAATCATTTTTGTCCAGGACAGTTTAAACCGGTTAAAACCAGGGGGTTAAAACCAATGTGTCCAAAATTGTACAACCCTGCTATATAACTTCGAGTATTTTGAAAATACCTTATATCTCGACTATTACAAATAACCTGTAATTAATAGTTAATGTACGTGGAAACATTTATATTATTTTTGTTTTTATTTTTGTCTTCAATTATATGCTATTTTAATTCTTATGCATCTATTTATTGGTCTATATATTTGATATTTTTATTAGACTACATATGTTTTTTTTGTAATATGCTGGTTAGGTGGAAGAACAGCCTTGCCTGAACCTCACCATTGAGATTTTTTTACCTCTCGCTAAGAGAGGTATTGGATTCATGCTAAAAATCGCATATCCAGATTTTATTGAATAAGCACGTTTTAAGGTCCCTACAATCCGATTTTAACATTTTTACGATGATGTCTGTGTGTGTGTGTGTGTGTGTGTGTGTGTGTGTGTGTGTGTGTGGATGTGTGTGTGTGGGATGTTGGAAGGACGGTTACTCAAAAACTATAAGACTTAAAATTTGTTTAACAACGTATTTCCCAATCGGACATTCATGGGAAGATCTGAAAAGGTTTTGGTAACAATTGGACAACCGGAAGTAGAAGATTCTTGAAAAAAAATCTTCTAAATATTATTTTTTGAAAATTTTTCTTGATACATTTAAATATTTTTATACATATTTTATAGATTTAGAGATAAAAGGAATATAATATATAAAATAATGTTGTAATTAATTTTACAACCGAAAGGATGCCATGAAAAATAGTTGCAAATTTAAATTATTTGTAACTGACAGATAAATGTCAGTGTCAGAAATAATGAGTAATGAAAGAAAAATGTATTTGGAGAATCCCTTAATTCTTGATCTGTGACTATTATGGAGATGACAAGTCTAGGTTGAAGGACTTAAATTTGTTTCAAACATTATGGGACAATGTACACCAGTACTGTAGACTAGAGTAACTTTGAATTGCGAAAAAGCTATCAAATTCTTCTCAAGTAAGTTGTAAATATTGACAAAATTACACATCGATATAAGAATAATCGGAGTGCAATCTATCCGTCACTTTATTAAAAGGAATTAGTGTTATTTAGATATAACAAGTATGAAAAAATAAAATGTAAAAGAAGATATGTAAGAATAGATGCACAATCCAGATATATACATATTAGACCGCCCAAAATTAATGTTTTTAGTAGAAGAATATGAAGAGAAAGTAAACAAAGTTGTTCGAATTGAAAATTGCTGTTACCAGCCTAATATTTATATATGGTAAACTCTACTTTGTAATTTATTGTAACATAATTTATGGTAAATATCTTTATGTTGAGACATGCTATTATTGAATAATAAAGAAGTTTATACGTCATAGATTTATATGAATATATTATTTGTATTTATAAAAATAATCTTTGCTTTATGCATACAGCCAGGTAAAATATACGGCGAGAGGTTATGTGCTGGCCACATCAGATTTTTTACTCAATAAAGTAAATATTATTATTATTATTATGAAAGATACTTAGAGATATCATTAAATGCAGATTTTTTTCTCCAAAAAACAAAAAAAAACTATATAACGTGTTCTGATGTACCACAGTATACCAAAAATGTCATAAGTAGCGAAATTGTATAAAATGCATAGGGGATTATCAGATTTAATTTATTAGAACTGCACCATTTTGTGTCATAGACCTACAGGATGTTTTGCGTTGTTCTGATACCACAATTTCTCAGAATAAAGTCTATGAATTTATGTAAATATTTTGAAGTTTCTGCGATGTTATGTCTGAAAATTTCTACTGTTTCAAATAACATAATTTATCATTCTCAATCTACCTGATATAATTAGTCTGTATAACTGCGAGGGTAGGTTAGGTTTGATATAATGTTATATACTATGCTTAAGGGTATTCATTAATTTAATGGACCAAATCTATCTTACCGCACCGACAAAAGAGATTTTTTGCGTGGACTTTTTTCCGTTTGGAAGCATTAAAACGCCAACAAAAGATATCATTCTGACGTAAGAAAAGAATGAAAAGAAATTCGCGTGCAGAAATTTCACTAATAATTATTAATTAAGATTAAAATCACGAAACATTTTATTTAATTAGATAAAACGGTCGAATAAGTAGAAATGTATGTCAGGTATTTTTGCCATTATAGGAAATATATTTTAACGGAAAATATTCATACACAGAGTAACTGTTCATGAAAATATTATAGATAGAAAAGTGTGTCAGTTGATTTACAACATATGTCATAGCCATTTAAAGTAAATTACAAGTACTATCGAAATTCAATTTCTTACTAAGAAACTAACATATTTTCTACATATGAAGCTCATCAATTATACGACATTTATATTAATGTTTTATGATTTTATATAATAGTTGTTTATGTACCACGGGCATTATGAAGACATTTATGCAGATCCGAGTGTCAATTAAACATTAATGTCGCGTGGTTCATACAATACTTTATGTTTTAATAGAATTTCATAATTACCTAAATAATGTATAAAAATGTTTTAATAAAATTTACTAAGTAGGCTATGACTATCAATATCAACAAGCTATCTAGTGTAATTCCTGAAGGAATTCCTGTAAATGCGGCAAAAGCCACTAAAAGTTTATTGCCAAAGAAATCTAAAGACGCTTATGATAAAGAATTTGATTATTTTTCATACTTTTTCCCAGTGACAATATTACATTCGACATAGGTATATAGAAATATGTAGCGAATCAAAAGTAAACTAAATAGGTACCACTTGCTATCGAAATATGATTTTTGTATTTTATTTAATTAATCAGTAAAGATTTTTTCAATCGTGCGGGAAATAGGTCTTCTGAAACTCGGAACACGTTCCAAATTATTTTTTTTAAACCCCTCAACAGGATTAAATCCCAATTACAGAGTGGGTTCACATCACAAACATCCATGCCTTAGTGGGATTCGAACCCAGAACCCCGAGCGCACTCATGACTAAGAAGCGTTGCTCTAACCATCGAGCCAGCGGAGCCGATGATGAACTTGGGCAGCATTTTCCTGAGCTTCAATGTCTATAAACTCGTTATTCGTAAAGGCAGGCATCAGGCATCTTTACTGATTACAACTTTTATAATAATTATTAATCGATTTATTTGTCAAAATTTATTTGAAAGAGTTGACAACACATTTGTCAAAAACAATTGTTTCATTGTTCTTGCCACTGGATCAAATTACTATAATCTTCCCACAACTTTACATTTACGTTGGGATATTATTTGTAGGAGTTAACATACAAGTTCTAAATAATTTAGAAGTTTACAAATATGACAAATATCATATTGTTCTTTAGTTCTTTTGGCAGAACATTTGTGTTTTAGATAAAATAATAATATTTATTTTGTGAAAAATATATGTACATATTTTTACAAAAGTGGTTGGGTATTATTAGTATAATTTACAAAATATTCTCAGGGTTAAGTTAAGTACATTGTGATTATTACATTAATAATGAAAAATATAGTACCTATATTAATAATAATCAATAATTTTAGTATTATGAATAAAATAAATATAGGAAGTTATGTATGTATGTGCATAGTAATAACTTTTTTTTACAAAGTACAAAAGTGATTTTAATAGAGAGGACTTATTATTAAAAAAGATTATATGTTTTTTAAAAAAGAAGTTTCTGATAGCATTATGTATTGGACATTCGAAAAACAAATTAAAAATATCATTACGATTATTTAAATTACAAATGAACAGTAATTTTCTGTATCAAGTCATGAATTGCTTTATTACAGTAAATTTGAAATTTAGGTGTACTAGTTACTCTAAACTGACATGATTTTTATATCAGTTCTCAGTTCTAAAAACTTCATAAAAGGTGTAGTTCCTCAATTATTTTACGATGTACTGAATTAATCATTTTTTGAAAGCTTTAAATATAATTGGCATCTCATTATTTAAAATATAAATAAAACGATGACAGATAAGATTAAGGTTAGATTAGGTTCATTACGTAGAATGAAGTTAGCTATTGTTAAAAAATCTGGTTCATTCACAAGTTTTATTTTGTAAAGATTGTTAATAATACCGACGTAGGTTCTCAATTGACAAATTAATAAAGATTGATACAAATGTCTTTATGATAATAAATAAAAATGTATAACAACCTTTATGACTGTTTTTCTTTGAATAGGCCACTATTATTAGGAAATAATGTTTAATTTTTATTATTATAATGAGAAACTATATAGTGGTTAATTTCATTTATATATTTTATGACATATATTGAAATTCCATTATGGTCACATATCCCATTGTTAACACCTAATTAATAGTAGGTATGTATGTTCTGAAAGCAATTCCAAGTCGTATTACAGCTAAGCTTATAATAAATTCCGAACTTGCTAAAACATGAAACTATTTCAATATGCAGACTATAAAAAATCTTATCCAATTAACTAGATAACAATTACAAATATAATAATACAACCTTTTTAGTTAAATTCTGTTTGTATTTATTTAAATTACAACGTTTCGACAATATAGACTATTGCCTTCTTCAGGTAAAAACATGAACTACAAAACAACAAATACAAATAAATAAATAACAAAACATAGCAACAGGTAACTAGGTGACAATTACAACAAATTATTACAAATATATACAGATAATTCTCGAATTCCACACAAACTACAAATTCCATGTCTCTAGGTTAGATCAATCACTGTTTCATCTCTCCCATCTTCGCTAACCCCAATATATCATATGGCATCTGTAAACTAAACAACAACCAACAACTAAAGTTTTGGCTTTTCGAGGAAAATTCCGGGCCGCTCGTGTGTTGGAAATCTGACACCGGACACAAGCTGTGCTCAAGGGTGTTTCTACTCTCGTTTGATCTAATCTAGATGGCAGAGGGAATAGTGAGACACTGACAAGACACACGCGTGACATCTGACCGACGTACCTGTCTACTAGACTATGGAACAAATCAGAATGTGACAAGAGCATAGGCAATAAGAGACAACTACAAGTTTTTTAAAAAGTGAGGGTTCTGTCACAAAACTTTTGAGTGTGTTTGAAATATTCAAATAAAAATATTAAATAAAAATCTATTGTGGCCAACATAATACCTCTCGCCACTGCCGTTTCTGGTTACTAAGTATGACATTGTTAGCCTTGACAAGCACATATGGGAGCCCGTGTCAGAATGACAATTAGTAATTATGTACATAGATGTAAAATGTCAGAATTTTTCATAAAAAAATTCAAGATTTTCTAAATTCACGTAGTTAATTTGTCACCAGGAGTGTGCAATTTACTTATCGAGGAAAATAAACCACATGGAATTGGAAAAATCACTAAATTTAGAATGACAAATTATGATATTTGGCATCTATGTACATAATTACTAGCTATCATTCTGCCAACAAAGTCACATGACTGCTCGCGCCCTATTGTATTTAACATTTCTTGTATACCTACACTCTACACCAAAAATTCTACTTACATCTATTCTTTATATTTAGATTTTTTAAATTCATTCTATGAAGAAATTTTGTCCTCTTCTAATTTTTCGAAATGTTTCCTTGTCGGGATTAACAATATTTTTGAAGGGTATATGTAATATACCTATAATTTTAAATATTTAACTATTTATACAATAAGAAATAATATAATGGCATGTACTTCCCAAAACAAATATTCAGTAATGTCTCTGGATTTTTGAAACTGACATTTATCTGTCAGTTACAAACATTTTTTTTATTTTTCAATTGGTTTCCATGACATTATTTGGGCTGTGAGATTTATTACAACAGATTATTATATACCTTATATTTCTTTATTTCTAAATCTATAAAACATATATGCAAAATATTTACATGTATTAGATACAGATTTTACTCTTCTACAAGCAAAAACAAAAAAATTCAAAAAATAATATTTAGAAGATTTTTTTTAAGAATTTGCTACTTCCGGTTGTCCAATTATTTCCAAAACCTTTTCAGCTCTTCCCAATAATGTCCGGTTGAGAAATACGTACTTAACACACATAAATCCACACATATACACACACGCACACACACACACACACACACACACACACACACATATATATACACAGACATCATCGTAAAAATATTAAAATCGGATTGTAGGGACCTTAAAACGTGCTTAATCATTAAAATCTGGATATGCGATTTTTAGCATGAATCCAATACCTCTCGTAGCGAGAAGTAAAAAGTAAACAAACATCATTAGGAATTTTTAAATATTTAAATAGAATGGGCTATGAAATTATTCTTCATAAGTTTGTTCTTCGCTTGTGAATATATTCATGACAAGCTTAAGAATTAAATATGCAAATAAAGTATTTTAAAATGAGACTTTTTTTAGAAAACTATGTAATTTTAAAAACGAACTAAATTACTTGCACGCAAACACATTTCCACACACCCTAAATTTATAAAATTACATTTTTAATCTTGTATAAAACGAGTATATTAAAAAATGAATATTTGAGCCCTTTGCCAAGCACACAATCATGTGAAACAGTATTCACCAGGTGTGGTGCAGAGATAACCTAAACCCTAATAAATAAAATCCTGAAGTATAAATTCCGCTAATTAAAAAGAGACTTCCACAACCGGCAGGCGAAATAAATCAAGCATTTTTCCTCCGGTCCTTTGACTTATATGCAGAATGCAATCGTACAGACAGAACTGATTTAACGGAACTGAACAAAAACATCTCATTATAAGTAAACATGAAAAGGCTATTACACTTTAATTAACTTACGGAAGATATTACATATAGTTGCAGTCTTTTAAAGCAACCATTGCAAAGAAGAAAAATTAATAACTTATAATACATATAACTCATTCATTCGGACAAATATAACGTTATGTTGGAATGATACAAACATGGCAGTTTATTAATAGCAATGCGAACAGTTAATGTACAGAGAAGGATTCATTTATTTCGCAGACGGAGAAATGAACAATACATAAAGATACACGATTATTGTAATTAATATCGGTGCAATGGGGTAGTTTATCATATGTTAAAATATAATGAAATTCTTATTTGTTTACAATATATGACTTATAATAAGATATATACTGCAATAAAATTCGCCATTTGTTATAGATATTTCAAAAAAGTTACCTAACAAACAAGTTCCCCTTACCCCGCAAGACATATATCGCAAAATATCTTTGTCATAATCGCGTAATTTAATTTTAAGGTTGTATAACTTTTGACAAACTGCGGGCGTTGAAATAAATTAATTACAGTAAAATTTTTGAAAGATGTCCGATCAAGTTCCTTTGTATCATGAACGAATTAACAAATTGGCATACATTTATCCCCCTCCTTTACAAAGGCTTTAAGCGTGTGCGATAAAGATGGATATAACACGCTTGTCTTTAAAAAATTCATATTGTTTCGACTAAGTTAGGACATTCCATTTTAAAACGATGCTCGTTGTTATCTTTCAAAAATTTTACTGTATAAGACACAACTTGAACTTTGCATTAAATTTCATGAAACATTTTGTGTTAGGAGTCAAAAAAAAAAATTATACAGTGGTAACTCAGTATACGTCATTAATTCGTTCCAGATCCTTGGACTTATACCAGACTGGACGTATACCAAACGAACTTTTCCAATAACACAAAATAACGTACAAATTAAGTTATAGGCGATGTAACGGGGTAATTTGACGTTTACTAATTGCATTTATGCATTAAGTATGTAATATTAAGAGATATATATCGAAACTTAAATATTATAAACATAATAGATAACACTTGTGTTTATACAACCACGAAAATATCACGAGTATAACTTCTCCCATCATCTATAGTTCCATAACATACCACCAGATGTCATATTGCTTGTTTCCTATCACCTATAGCACGGGCACTCGTAGCATTGTGTCGAAAGATGTAAAAAAGAGTGACTCATCAAACTTGAGTTTTGTTCCAAATAAATATCGTATACCAAACAAAATTTTCCGCGTCCAAACAGGATATATATCAAGTTGGACTTATTTTAAGGCGAATGTATAGCGAGATTCCACTATATGTTCTATTGCTTTTTTTGCCAAAAACATGAAGACAAATAGTCTGTGGATAATTCCATAATTTCACTCGCAATGATACTTTAAAAAATTGTTCAACACCCAGTTGTAGAAAGAAGGCTTAAATTTTAAGTAAAGCAAATCGAAATTCCACAATACGTAATTACATTTCGATATCTATTTAAGGAACGAAATGGAAAAGAACGTCTTGTTTCGAAAAAAAAAGAAACAGTGTAGAAATGTTACATTTTTACCTGTGTGTGAGGTTGTTGGAGGTACGATTTCGCAAATTCTATAAGACTAAAAGACCTGTGTAACTACGGATTCCTCAATTTAACAATAATGGGAAGAGCTGAATAGATTCTGGTAACAACTGGACAACTGGAAGTAGTAGTCTTTTAACAAAAATCTTCTAAATATTATTTTTAAAAAATTTGTTATTACAAATATTAAAAAAACAAAATTCTCTATCAGACACATTTATTTTTTTTATTATTGCTTCTACAGATTTAAATATGTATGTAAATATATAATCTATAAAATAATATGTTGTAGTAAATCTCACAGCCTGCTCACAGCCCAAACATCTCCATATTAACTACTTGAAAAAATACAATATCTGTAATTGACAGATAAATGTCACTACTGTCAGTGCCAAAAATTCAGAGATAGTACTGAAGGCTTTTTCTGGGAACGATATTTAATATTTCTTATTGTATTATTAATTATATATTTAAAATTATAGGAATATTACATGAACCCTACATAAATAACGCCAATCCCGTTAATGAATTGGAAAAACCTCGAACATTTAAAAAAAACGTAAATATAATGATTAGGTGTAATTAGAATTTTTGTGTATACAAGAAATGTTAAATACAATACTTATACATATATACCACAATGGAAAGGGCGCGAGAGGTATTCTGATGGCCACAACAGATTTTTACTTAGTACAACCTTTGTACATAGCAAAGGTTAAACTTTATTCATTGAAACATAAAAAAATATTTATTTACTCGTTGCGATATTTTTATCTATCATTAGATGATGAGATTTCAATAGAAAAATAGATGTAAATTATTTAACATCGTGAATTTCACTCTTAAAAGAAATAAGTTTTTACTACTAGACATAAGTTCATTTAATAAATAACTAAAAGATTATAAAAAGCATATTTTTTTCATACATAACAACTTTGTTGTTTGACTTTAACCATTATCTTGAAATTATTAATAGTTCAGTTTTATTAATTACATAATATGTTTATATATATAAAGTGTATCTAAACCTATTAACATTGACAATGAAAACAATTAAAGTTATTTAGGTACCTAATATAAACAAGTAATTATAATTAACTATCAACTCCACTTCATTAATATGAAGTTGATTTATGTCTGATGTATGTTGTACATACACTAATCTAAAATTCTATTTCATTATAATAGAATAAAACATATAATGGAACAACAAAACGCATGTACCAATGAAGAATACAAATTAATGACTTGCAAAACTACAAGCTATTATTTAAAATTCGACAACCATTTTATTTTTTTAATTACATGTCAAAGGAAACATGCGTAACTAAAATTACAATTTGCTGTTGATTCACAGTAAAGCGAGATATTTACATTTTATCACTAACGAGAAACAATATTTATAAATTAAAAACCACGAAGAACATAGCAAATAAATTATAATAATAATGTATCTACGCATAATAATCTCATAAAAGAGAAAATATTTTACACCTAATCGACTTTAATATCGGAAAGGAAAAAGAAAAAAGTTTAAATTCCATTCATAAAAAGGTGTAAATAACGATCAAGTTACCTGGTAGATCCACTTTACAAAAAACATTTTTTTGAACGTTTTTCAATTGCTCTCACGATAATCCTAATATATGGAACCATCAATATTGATAAAATAAAAGAACAATGAACGATAAATCGATAGCTGAATCATTTATTTTCTTTTAATGGATGAAATAACAATCAATTGTAGACATAAAATAATTTGTTTCATAAAATATTGCAACTAATATTAATAAATAATAGCAATCACAATAACAGCATGCTATATCATTTATTATTAACGAACGTAAAAACGTTTCGAGTTTTGAAAATATAAATGAAACCTGGACTAAAACCATTAAAGTATACATTTGTACACCTAATATTTAATTATTAAAACTTTTTCCAGCTAAAAATATGTTGAATCACACAAATGAATTTACGAGTTACATACTAATTACATATCTTCATTATTTATACGGAGCTAGATTAAATAAAATGTAAAATTTCATTAAAAATATTTAATTAAATTCATGTCAGAGGCATACATAACAAATTTAATTATTAGAAATAGGGGTAAATTTTTAAAATTAAATTAATGATGCTAATTTTACATTTCATAAAATAGTTTCATATTATATAAATTAGAGAAAAATATTATGTAGGTATATATACATGTACAATGTGAGTAGACGGTGGTGATATGTTATAACTAAGAATTGTTAGACCTCTGACATGGTGTACATGTTGAGTAATCTTAACTTCTCTGCTTAAACTTTTGTTTTTGTTCTACTGATGATGAGAACTTAGTTCTCGAAATACGTATATAGCTTATATTATTATTTTAAGGTTAAGGGGTAATTGTTTTAGTTTTATTTACAACTATGGCGCCGACATAACCATGTACTTTCTAGAACTATACAATTGTGCACTTTAATAGGCGTGCGCTAGCCCAAATGATTCATAATTGGAGAATCCGGTATTAAAAGTGACAAATAGTTTATTTCGATTCCTCTTTAAAAAAAATCTAATGTGGCCAGCACAATACCTTCCGTCAATCCTGTGTATTATGTATAAATTCCATACATAAATTTTCCTGCAAAAGATTCTAAATTTCCAGTAAAATTATTTCATAAACAAACTATGCAAATTGCACTTGATACTAACATCTTTTTCTTCTTTAGCTTTTCCTATTCGTTAGGGATCGCTATTTTTTATTTTCTTCTTCCACTCATTTCAGTTTTGCGTGTCGTTCTCATTCAGTTCCTTTTCTCTCAAGTCTTCTGCAATACAGTCCTTCCATCTTATCTTTGATCTTCCTCTGTTTCATCAACCTTCTATTACTGAACTATTCATTCTTCTTCCAACATATTCTACATCTCTCCTCATGACATTTTCAAACCAATGTAATCGTCTCCCTTGTATCTTTCTAGACACTTGTGTAACTAGAGTTATTTCCGTACCGTATCTTTCCTTGTCTTTCCCAACTTCTACTTCAACATCCTCATCTCTGCCACATTCATTTACTTTTTACTGATACTGACATCTGTCAATTTGAATTATTTGAATATATTTACAATTTTCATGGTTAGCATGGCTGGCTGATTTATGAAATTTAATATCTTGATAATTCTTTAACTCTATATCTATTGAATATGAAGTATAAAATGCAATCAAATCGTACAGAGAATAATATATTCTTTAAAGGGTAAAAAATGTTCCACCAAGTGCCGCCAACGTCCTCAATTAATACTATATATTCTTTAAGTTATAATAACGTTAAATGTCAGTAAATCATATTTAACTGTTAAATCTTCAAATGAGGCTACTTCCGGTTCACCAATTATAACCAAAATCTAATTACTTGTTCTGGATGTAAACTTAAAAATTGTTTCATGTGGATTTGTCTTTATAATTGTACTTTTAGAACAGAAACAATAAAAAAAATGTCACTGTCGCAATAAAGTCATCCAAAATTATACGCTGCATCAATGTATGGCTATGATGCTGCCATCTACGTTGAGCTTTGCTAACCTGCTCTCATTGTAAAGCATAAAATTCCACACTTTTTTCTGTATTTATGTTTTAGAAACTAAATGTAAATTTTTGAGACATGTAGGTTATATTCGGCCCTGCAATGGGTTATATAAACTAAAAAAAATACCATCTGGTTGGTTCCATATTTTCACTCTCAATGATACTTTAAAAAATGAATAGGGTATTCTCTCATGATTACAAACATTAAAAAGTTATTTAAAATACTAAAGTTGATTGGTAAACGAGAGAGAAAAAGCAAAAAAAGATGTTATAAATTGATTGTTGCAAAAGATATAAAGCATTAAAATTTTGATGATGTACTAGTTGTACTATCAATGGGAGACCAGTTGATATCCCTACTACATGCTCGAATATGATAACACGCCGCATTTAGGTACGTACATGCTCGGGTCTACTTCGGTTCGTTCGGGAGTATTCGTACTACAGCTGTAGGGATAAATAAATGTAATCATTTACTTAAAATGGTTTTCTTATAATTATCTTTACTTTTTTTAGTAATAATATGTAAGATTACAATTAAATATATTTGATTTCCTACCTTTTGTAATACTTACTGAATACCATCTCGAAAACTCATGAACCACTGATTGTACACCGCTGGTACGTACAACTAGTACGTCACGTATCACGTGACCTACCAAAATTAAATTTTAAAAATTAATATCTCGCTTATTAAAAGGAATTTTTAATTCGGGTTTCCACAGGTACTCTTAGAAATACCTGTTCTTTAAGAATAAAGAATAAAAAAAAATATGCGAGAATACCCTATTAACTAAAGTTACAACTAATTTAACTCAACATAATTTCAAATAACAGATAAATAACTGTTTACAATTATAGTGCAAATTTTATTTCCCAGCGCGTAACTCTTATTTTCAATAATTATGACCCTTGTATACTATTTCGTAGAGAATATTATTAATTAGTCACGTGACATGTTTTCCGCCAATCCCTAGTTACATATTTATGATAAATAACAAAGAAATTATCACCTTATTTATATTCGTTACAAAGGGATTTGTTTTCTTTATTTGCAACATAAAAATGAGTAATATAACTCAAACTGCGATATATTAAATAAAATTCGTACCATGTTTTAATACAGTATGTATAACAAAAGTTAGGTTAGCAGCACACACAATATGTTATAAAAAGTAATGATATTCTTTCAATAAATATGAGTTTGTGCTATGATTAATAATAGAATATATTGCTCATGAAACCGAAGCAAGAGAGTCGTGAAATATGAAACTTGGTTTCACTCGAGAATATCATCGATGATAATCATATCATTTGTATGAAAACATTTAATAAATACATTTCATAAAATGCAATTTTCCAATTATGTATGTTTATTTTTAAACAAGTTGTCCGTAATACTTATTGTAAAATTGTTTTTCAAGAAAACAGTAGGTAATTAAGAAAGTTAGTTGACTTACAGTTTTTTCAGTTGAAGACATTGAAAGAGAAAACATGTTGACATACCTGAAACAAAAGAAAATAGTTAATACTCGTAGTTCTACATGTATTATTTCGACATCCAAACATGGGTAAAAGGAATAAATTTATTTATTTAATTTGATTATGCATATGCATTATAAAAATGAAACATTGGATTAATAATGAGACCTGCAGAATAGCATACGACACCAACTGAAATTTAACAAATTAAATTAATTAATGTCGGCTATTGGAATCTGTGAAATATGTAAACGTCGAAAACCGTTTCATTTAACAGAAAAAAGTTTTCATGGTTCGAAAAATAGCATTCCATAATTCTTGGCAAGGATGAAAACGATGAGTAATTGAATTTATAGAAAAAAAACAGAAACGGACCACACAGTTCCATATCAGAATTATCGGAATGTTACGTCACAGGCAGGAACTAACCCCGAATTTATTACTTTTACCTTTTACCCTTTAATTATGTACATATTTCGTTCTCCATGAAGGATTTGACTGAACAAACTTAAAAACTGTTATCATTCTTGAAGACGGAAAGCACTCAATTAAAATATAAACAAATTCTGATATGTCATTCTATATATAGTCTATATGAAAGTTAATTTTCGATGTTTAAAAAGAAGAGCCAATATAAAAATGTAAGAGAACAAATACAGGGAAATAGTCAGGCAAAACTTAAAATATGATAACTAGAATAACAAATAACATACATAATTTTGAATTGTGAAACCAAGCAATAGCAACCAATAGAATCACAAAAAATTATCTGTCAAAATTCTTTCGCTAATTCATATATACTATTCGCTACTGAAATAGAGGAACATGACGGCTAGCGACGAAAATATGAACTAGTGTATTGTAGTAAGTGCAAGCCGAGGTAGCAGCGAACGCAACATTTCTGTCACTTATTTGAAAAATAAATCATGAGTGGAGTGAAATATCCAGCACTAATAACAAAATCTACAACTTCAACACATTTTTATTGCGGAAACGGATGTACACCAGTAGCACGCACAAATGTAGAAATTAGTTTCCATAATTTCCCAAAAACTGGAACCAAAATTTTATGGAAAAATTTATTAAGACTTTGAATTAGTTGAAAGACGAAAGTAATGGCTTCATCTGATAAAAATGCGAAAGTTACCGAGCAAAAATATGTGTGTGCTCCTTGCATTTTGTGAAGTAAGATTATATTTTGCCAGATATAACTGCATGAGTATGTGTCTTCCTTAAAATACTCAATGAAATCTAAACCTGCGTCTGGGCATACCCTGCACAAAGAAGATAATCAAATCGTAATGGTTAGCCATCCATTAATATCCCAAAGACTGTAAATAATCCAGTACTGGATTCAAGAAAGCACGGACTCTAATCATATAAAATCAAAATTCGAGAGAATGCTAAACATAAATAGTAGATGAAACGGAGGAGTTCGCATTAAAAACATTATTTGTATTTAATATTACCTATATTATTAATACAGATGCTCTGATGATGGTGGTCTTGCACTTCTTTTACCAACGATGACCACGACTTGATTAACCGAAGGACGAACACACATACACTTACACTTAACTTTAATGACCGATGATGACTTACATTATGGACACAGATATTATTAATATTACTAACTTCTTTATTTATACATATTTACACTAACACTAATCAATCATAAACTATTAAACTTATTATTATTGATTACTAAACTAAACATAACTAAATCAAATGAACTAAATAGTTACATTGTAACTCAGCAGGCAGGCGTTTAGCCCGCGCCAGAAACTAAAACGCAACTACATGTCTCGTCGACATGAGTGTCTAATATCGACTACTACAAACAAAACGTTACTTTCGTGAGAGGATTATCTCTGAGAGGTTGAAGAGGGTATCATATGGCATCCATATCAAGATATCAGCCCTGCATGTAGGCTTGCAATAACTTCTAGACTTATTGTCAACAAATAACTGTCTAGTCACTCTAAACAAATCGCTTTGGGAAAAATAATAATTATTTCTAAACAGAATTTTGACTAACAAAGATAACAAACTTGAAATATTGTTCCTGAAACTATAATTTAGAAGAGTGTATAATAGTATATTATTAACCAAGCTAGGGATGACTATCATTATTGACCTAGCGTCAAGATTGTATCCCGAGCTGAAAGCGAGGGATATAAGACACTGGTCAATAATGGTCTTCCTTACCAAGGTAAATATATTATTTTATTCACTACTAGCACTTACATATTTTCTAGTTAATGATTTTTAAATTGATAATAACGAAGCATATTGAAATGAACATATGTTTTGTAATATTTCAAAATCAAAGTAGGACTCATTTGTTTTTTTTTTTTTGAACGTTTGACGTTTCTTCAGTTTTAATCATTTGAATCTTGTGTGAATCAATTTTTATCATTAATTATGAGTTGTGAAAGTGACATTAACTGCACTCCTCCAGAATTAAGGCAGCAGGCTGAAAATGTATATAATTTATTACTGCCAGAAAAATCAAAAAGTAAATATATGAAAGTGTATACCATATTTAAAGATTGGTGTCTGATAAAAAAGGTAACTAAAATCTCTGAAAATGTGTTGCTGGCATATTTTCAAGAATAGTCATGTACTAAGAACATAAGAACCAACGTTACTTGATTCCAGTGTTGCCAACATACATCTATGTATTCCTATATCTCTATGTTTGACAATTTGATTTCTGAGAAATTCAGCCTTATTGTGAATTTATAGTATTATAGACCAAGTTTACTGTATAATAATATACACTTTTTACCTCTCGTTAAGAGAGGTATTGCATTCATGCTAAAAATCGCATATCCAGATTTTATTGAATAAGCACGTTTTAAGGTCCCTACAATCCGATTTTAACATTTTTACGATGATGTCTGTGTGTGTGTGTGTGTGGATGTGTGTGTGTGTGTGTGTGTGTGTGTGTGTGTGTGTGTGTGTGTGTGTGTGTGTGTGGATGTTGGAAGGACGGTTACTCAAAAACTATAAAACTTAAAATTTGTTTAACAACGTATTTCCCAATCGGACATTCATGGGAAGATCTGAAAAGGTTTTGGTAATAATTGGACAACCGGAAGTAGAAGATTCTTGAAAAAAAATCTTCTAAATATTATTTTTTGAAAATTTTTCGTGGTAATATTAAAGAAAATTAAATTCTCTATCTGATTCTTCTCAAGTAAGTTGTAAATATTGACAAAATCTGAGTGCAATCTATCCGTCACTTTATTAAAGGGAATTAAGGTTATTTAGATATAACAAGTATGAAAAAATAAAATGTAAAAGAAGATATATAAGAATAGATGCACAATCCAGATATATACATTTTAGACCGCCCAAAATTAATGTTTTTACTAGAAGAATATGAAGAAAAAGTAAACAAAGTTGTTCGAATTGAAAATTGCTGTTACCAGCCTAATATTTATATATGGTAAACTCTACTTTGTAATTTATTGTAACATAATTTATGGTAAAATATCTTCATGTTGAGACATGCTATTATTGAATAATAAAGAAGTTTATACGTCATAGATTTATATGAATATATTATTTGTATTTATAAAAATAATCTTTGCTTTATGCATACAGCCAGGTAAAATATACGGCGAGAGGTTATGTGCTGGCCACATCAGATTTTTAAATTTATTATATAGTTTTGGAAGTATAAAAGTTACTGTCAATATTGACATTTAACAGAGGTCGGTAATGATTACCGACCTTGATAGGTAATTATCGGTAACCATGGTTACAATGTACAGGTAGGAAAAAACAATTTCGCTTGTCAAATAAAAGTAAATAATTGCGGTTGCTTAGGCTAGTAGTGAATAAAAGTTATTTATTTGTTATTGCTCGCCTTGTCACAGCTACATAAATTACCAGAATTTTCAAATAATAATATATGAAAATGACATTCATTACTGCAGTTAAATATACCGTTCGTATTTCATTTTTCGCTGATGGTTAGACGAAGATAGCATATACCCCTCTGTAACACATACGATAATGAGATAAAAGTCTCAACTATGCCACGTATGTATGTACAACAAAGATGCTAAATAAAAATTTAGTGATTCTTGCAGCAGAAATTAATTACGTAATAACTCCGGGAAATAGAGTGTATGTAAGTTTACAAATTTTGCATTTCTTACAAATAGAATGTATATTTCCTTTATTATTATTATTATTACTTCAGCTGCGACATTTGATTCGAGATTATTAGTATGCGTCATATGGTTGATATATAATTACACCAGGTGCATGTGCTAATAATTTTATTAAATGAGCTACAACTAATTAATAATTTCTACATATAAAACACAATATAAAGTATGTGTCACTAAACAAAAATTATTACACAAAATGGACAATTTAAGCCTAATTACATTTTATCATTTACCTATAATTACCGAACCGGAATAATTATTAATTATCCATGGAATAAATGCACGCAATTAACCGAATTACAAAAACAATAACACAGAAAATAAAACAATTATAATGTAAACCAAATATTGAAAATGCAATAAAATTAACTGTTATTGCTATTGTTTTGTTTTTCCCATGTAACTAGATTCCATATTTGTTATTCAGTCCCCAGTTCTCACTTCGCGTGCAAAGAGTGCCATGATTATGCATGTATCGAGTTCACTTGTCAGTTTAACAGAAAATCTCGCATAAAACTAATTATAACTAAAGATATATTGCCACATACATTACGCGCTGACTCATTTGTTTAGTCAGATTATAAAAATGAAATATGATTTTTACAGTTTTTGTTTTATTCCTAGCAGACATGACATTCTGCACCTTTTGTTTCGATAACTGTATTTTATTGAGAACATGAATCAAAACAAAAAGTAGATCATATGTTATAAATTGTTTTAAACATTATTTATAGAAGGATGATTTATATAACAGCTTATTAAAAAACAATATACAGAGATTAAAAAAAATGATACCGTCACATGGAAATTTACATATACGGTAATATAATTTATGAGAATACATGTATGATTGTATCAATTTAATGAATATTCTAAAGTTATTATCACATAACATGGAAGCTAAAAACCGTGACGAGTATTATAATCACAAAAATATTCAATATTATCTAGTTTTCATACTGTTAACCTAGATGATTCGACACCATAACGTGAAAATTGTGTGCTATAATGGTAAATAATTATGATAATACAACTGGTTAGATATAAATAAATTTGTAATATCCTGTTACACTTTGGTAGACATATATTTATGTATATTTATCAGAGATTAAGTAACATTAACTTCAAAATAGCATCTTGTTAATAAGAAATTAAATACCTCAAACAACAATAGTTAAGTTTATTTGCTTAAATAAATAAATATCATCCCGGGCAACAGCAACACTTATTAGATTATCCATCTTCTTTCATACTGTAACGTTTATTTATTTGGGTGAAATGTAAAAATAAGAGAAATATTATGAATTAAAATAATACGTTTATTAAACGATGAATAATTAGGACAAATATTAAAAAGATAATAAAAATAACTAACACTTTGATTAAACAATTATAAACACTAATTTAAGACTAAGAATATTATTAAATGCTTAAACAACAATATTATTTATTTAAACAATATTTACACAACATTTATTTATGTTCACAACTCTGTTTATTTATATCACACACTGTTCATTGCTCGTTACTTCTATGTAACAGAATGAATGTTAGTTGGTTTTGGCGATGGGTTTATATAGCGCGATATCCTTCTGGAACTTTCCGACGCGACAATGACATCGAATACAAAGAATCAGCCCACCGGATGTAATTAAGCAAGTCTAGATGCATGGGTTTATCCCGCCTGGGATTACGTCATCGCTCGAGAACATTCTACCAGTGGCGGCGGTCGTATTCGGGCGCGTCGGGTAGGCGCGTGCTACAATAGCAAGAGAAGAAACTCTGAAAAGAATTAAGTCGCCATGAACAAAACATAATTGTTTTGCTACAATTATCAATAAAATCTTTGTATAATTTGTTAACTACTGTTGTTGAAGGGCAATATTGTTCCCGAAACGTCCAATGTAATATTTGTTTCAAAATAAATACAATCTGGAACTTTAAGGTCTCATTGTTCTATCAATTTATTTAATATAGTTATTCACGACAAGTACTTTATTGTATTACTTTTATTCAACCTCAGTTATGAAATATGGAATCATTGTTTACTCTAGTTATTACCTACGTACATAATCGCACATGTCAAAAACATTTCTGTTATTTGAAACAAAATTTCATACAGTAATTACATCACATTGATTACAAATTGTTTGTTTGCGTTTCCGATTACAATTACTCGGACGTACGTATTTGAAAGAATTCTAAAATTTTAGTTCAATAACTAATCAATGAGTAAAACTTATAACTTTTGCTTTATCAGTTAATTGATTACAAAAATAAACGATCTATTAAAAATTAACATGAAAGTTAATTGAAAAAAGAAAAGACTGAGTGGCGCTCAAAATCCGTTACATTTACATAGGCGTTCAATATAGAAAAACAGTTTTTTTTTTTCAAGTATTATCTGAAACGTATGACGTTTCATATATTCATAGATCTCGACCCGGTGTTATAAAACTATTTAATCTACGATTAAAATTTAGCTTGTAACTAAATTTAATTTCCTGCGTTATTATATACGGTAAATATAATTTAGTTACAAACTGAATTTTCATCGTAGATAATGCTTTATAATACCAGCCGCTCAGAAAATACTTAATGGTAAAACAGATTTAGTATGCGTTATTTAACAAAATGAGCATCGATTAACCTATATTTTTTTGACTATTACTTGGTTTTACAGATTACTCGCCGGTCTGCCATGACCATATCATGAATCAAATTGATATTTTCTATATTGGTAACAGTTGCGATTGCAGCCTCCCACTGCGAGTATTATCTTCAATGCTTTCCCTCTCATGTTTATATTCAACTACTCTTCTTTCCTAATTATTATAGGTAAAAAAGCGTCAAATAAATAAAGTTGTAGAGCATAAAATTCAACATCTGAATCAATAAGCATAATTAATTTTATACATCCTTTGGTCGCATAGGGTATACGCCGTATACTTTCTAGGATTTTCTAAGCATACTGCGTATACTTTCAAGCAATATATGAAAAAAATAATTATTAGAAGCACGAAAGGAGAAATAATAATGAATAACCGATTTGAGGACTCTGTTAACTATCGAAAATATATCAGATTTGATGTCCAGCAATGGCTCTTCAGTTACCGACCTAATCCATACGTGAAGATTTGGTTGTGAAACCATCGATCTACACTTTCACTCCCTGTGGTAAAGAACGTCAAGAAAAAGATAAGGAGGAAGATGGCTTCCGAAAACATTTTTTGTCAACATATTTAATTCCGAATCGAATTATATAATTCGGTTTTTTGAAAAAATATAATAGAACATTTGTTGTCCTTCATTAATGTGGAATTTTAATCTCTTATTTGAATTTTTTTTACCTAAAATAATTAGGATAGCAGGAAATATGATTTTACTAGAAAAAATTATATGTTCGGAAGTTCTAGTCATCACCGTGTAAAGTAAAAGTGTGCTAATGTTTCCAAGAAGACTATATAGTAGAGATGGTCTTAGCGATACTGGGAGCGTATCGATACGGTATCGATACAAAAATTTATGGCGCGAAATTTAAATAAAATGTTAATAAATTTATTTTTTATTAAAGTAAATAAAATGTTAATAAATTTATTTTTTATTAAAGTTTAATACAAAGTTATTTTACAAAATAAACATATCTCCTATATAAAATAATAACATAAATTATACGTACAAAGAAATACATAAATGATTATTTAAATTATTTTTTTAAATCACAGAAAGCTTTGGGAGCCAGAAAAGTTATTTCTACGGCCGGTTGTATCGCTGATCCTAATAGTAAAAATATGGACTAGCATTTTAAGAGCCGGTAATGCAAATTACAATTGGATTTTTTCTAAATTGGAATGTAAATATATTTTGTCAACAGTCGTCGTAGATAAATCAGATCTTTTATCAGATATGTATAATAATACCAGCTATAGAAAAAATTCTTTCGCATGGAACTGACGTCGCTGATATGGCAAGGTAACATTCCGTAACTTTATTCAATCGTGGAAAATTAGATTTATTTTCAATCCACCAATTTAAGGGATCACTTTTCCTGTGTAATAATGGCATTGCCAAGTATCTCTCAATTTCTAAATTAGAATCTAAATTATTATTTATTGTTATTGTAAATAGGTTGCCTCGCATTTTTTTTTATCAAACGAGTTCCACAGAGAATCTTTGGTTCTACTCTCAGTCTCTTGTGAATCGTTGGTGTTATTATTCATATTTGTCGAATTCTCATTTGGCAGATTTTCTGTTTCACTTAAAATGTAAAACTAACAGGTCCCAATACAGATATCGATATTTCAAATTAGTATCGATACAGTAGTTTTCTTTAACATATCGATACAGTATCGATATTTCGTATCGTTAAGACCATCTACTATATAGTCGCCGTTAAATAAATATGGACTGATGCTCATTTTTTTTCCTTCTTCGCATTCTATCCCTTGCCCTGCGGTGTTGCCGTTACTTCATAACATCATTTTCAACATTGCCACTCAATTGACAACAGCGTAGAAATCTCCAGTTCATACTTATTTGACGGCAAATATAGATGTTACAAAATTAAATGAAGATTGACTTAGTAACATTGGTTCTAAATAACTCATCAGTTTAATGCACTGTCATTCATTCATACATATCATATGTAGATTGACAGACACCGATTCAAAATAATTTATTTATTTAGGTTATTAGCATTGTCTATAATTCTCACTATCCTGACCATACCCATATAGTTCCCACACCACAACAAAACAAAACAAGTCAACCACGTGACATTACGACACATTCATCATAATCGTGGCTAGGTTGCGATAATGTGCGATTGTGGTATTCCTGTGTGATTCATCTCTAGCTCTGGCAGTGGCGTAGTGGCTTGTTTTCCACAGGGGCACCCTGCCAGACCAATTGCTAGCGTCATTACTCTGCATGTAATTGCTACGGTCCGACAGACGTAACTAATGTTTCCGTAAGATGCCTCAGAATGTTGTGATGGGTTCATGGAAGCTTGCTTTCGTACTAAGATGCACTCACGTTTGAATTTGTCAAGAAAGAATAGTTTGTTTTGTAAATGAATGGAGAATTATGTAATAGTTATAGAAATGTTATTTCATTCAAATTTTGCATCTGTATCTGTAACCTATTTAAATGGACAATGTTCAGTAGCGGATATACTGAAAGACCAATATAATTGAAGCATTGAATACACAGATATCTACTATTTGAGAAATTGGTATATTATAAAATTCCAAATTCTAATCTGATTCGATCCCGATCAACGCCAAATAATTCGAATTTTAAATGGCATAAAATTAACCCTTGTGGTATATGCCCGCACTATACAAATATGTCATCATCATTACCGAAATGTGTGTATAAATCAGATTAGCACACCCATCAATGGATAATATGCAGTGATAATATATTTATTTGTTTCTTTATTTAAATACATACTTGCATATTTACTAAGGCTAGAAATTATGTATTTTAAGTTCCTTTCCATAAAACTATTGTTCTATTTACAATTTTCCTTTTAAAACGTTACTATTATTAATTTGAAATGATTATTTTTTGACAGTGACATTTATCTGTCAGTTACATACATTTGAGCTGAACTATGTAACCACGGAGATGTGTTTAAGCTCCGAGATTTAATTTTTATATTACTTTATAAATAAATTTATCCATAAAATATATAGAAAAAGTATTAAAGCAAACTTGTAGAAAATGGAATAATCTTTAATTTTTAAAATAACAAATTGCGAAAAAATTACATTTAAAGGTATTTTTTGAAGAAAAACTATCTTGAGCTTCAAGTAAACTGCCATTTCCGGTTATCCGATTGCCACCAAAATCTAATGGCTTCTTTCCGTATTAAAATAAGGTAGAAATACATGGTTTCAAAACTTTCTGAATGATAGTATTTGAGTTAGAGCGTAAAAAGGATCCACACACACACACACACACACATACACACACACACACACATACCTCTATATATATATATATATATATATATATATATATATATATATATATATATATATATATATATATACAGTGTGCGATTAAAGTGTGGAATATCAAAAAAAAAGCCGAACTCAGCTGGTTTTTATAAAAACACTGAAACACGTCGATTTTAATTCTTAAAAATACACATTAATATGTACGATTCATCTTCCGATTTTCATTTGTTTTTCAGTTATGACGTCATCACAAAAAAATTTAAATGACAACATAGATTTTTAGTAGTGAAATCCGATAGTGTTTTTTCTTCTCTTTATGATCATGTAAACAAATCATAACGTTGCATAACAAAAATTCTGAGAAAAATCGAGTTGAACTTTTAATAATAATGAATAATCAAGATACCTACCTCGATAAAAAATTAATTGTAGCAAACTGTTTCATTCAATTATTCTGTCAATCTTCAATTCTCTAGACATAAGTATTGTAGTTTATTGTTGAATTTTAATAATATTCTTCTACATTATCAAGGCCATGGCGGATTTAACAATAAGGCAACGAATAGAAATTTTAATTTTTCTTGGTTGTGGGAACCTTACAAGATCCCAGCAAGAAGTGTGTGATATGTTTAATGCAAAATACCCAAATCGACCTATTATTTTTATTTAATTCATTTACATTCATGGGGTCTCGTGGCCGTGTGCCTGTGTGTCTAGTCGCGAATCTGGGGACCCGGGTTCGATCCCGACCGACGCCAAAAATTACATCGCATTTTAATGGCACAAAAATTGACCCCTGTGGCGCACCCTCCACGCCAGCAATGAGTGCCCGTGAGGCAACGTCTGGTAAGCGCCCACACGGTACAAATATTCCATCATTACCGATATCTGTGTACGGAGCAGATTGGCACACCCAGCAATGGGTAATATGCCGTGATGAAATATTTATTTATTTATTTTACATTCATTTAATTTAATAGTGTTGATTTTGTTTGCTTTATTTTTCATTTTTCAGTTTAAAACTTTTCGATTTTCTGTTTTATAAGTTATAAGTTCCATAATCAACTTTTAAATGTTTTTATCAGGGTGTCTTGATTATTCATTATTATTAAATGTTCAACTCGATTTTTCTCAGAATTTATGTTATGCAACGTTATGATTTATTTACATGATCATAAAGAGAAGAAAAAACACTATCGGATTTCACTACTAAAAATCTATGTTGTCATTTAATTTTTTTTGTGATGACATCATAACTGAAAAACAAATGAAAGTCGGAAGATGAACCGTACATATTAATGTGTATTTTTAAAAATTAAAATCGACGTGTTTCAGCGTTTTTATAAAAACCGGCTGAGTTCGGATTTTTTTTTGATATTCCACACTTTAATCGAACACTGTATATATATATATATATATATATATATATATACATACATACATACATACATACATACATACATACATACATACATACATACATACATACATACATACATACATACATACATACATACATACATACATACATACATACATACATACATACATACATACATACATACATACATACATACATACATACATACATACATACATACATACATACATACATACATACATACATACATACATACATACATACATACATACATACATACATACATACATACATACATACATACATACATACATACATACATACATACATACATACATACATACATACATACATACATACATACATACATACATACATACATACATACATACATACATACATACATACATACATACATACATACATACATACATACATACATACATACATACATACATACATACATACATACATACATACATACATACATACATACATACATACATACATACATACATACATACATACATACATACATACATACATACATACATACATACATACATACATACATACATACATACATACATACATACATACATACATACATACATACATACATACATACATACATACATACATACATACATACATACATACATACATACATACATACATACATACATACATACATACATACATACATACATACATACATACATACATACATACATACATACATACATACATACATACATACATACATACATACATACATACATACATACATACATACATACATACATACATACATACATACATACATACATACATACATACATACATACATACATACATACATACATACATACATACATACATACATACATACATACATACATACATACATACATACATACATACATACATACATACATACATACATACATACATACATACATACATACATACATACATACATACATACATACATACATACATACATACATACATACATACATACATACATACATACATACATACATACATACATACATACATACATACATACATACATACATACATACATACATACATACATACATACATACATACATACATACATACATACATACATACATACATACATACATACATACATACATACATACATACATACATACATACATACATACATACATACATACATACATACATACATACATACATACATACATACATACATACATACATACATACATACATACATACATACATACATACATACATACATACATACATACATACATACATACATACATACATACATACATACATACATACATACATACATACATACATACATACATACATACATACATACATACACACAGACACCATCGTGAAAATGTTAAAAATGGATTGTAGGGACCTTAAAACATGGTCATTTACCAAAATCTCGATATGCGATTTTAAAGTTTAATATCTTGGAAAATAATTAATTTTGTTTTGAAGTTAAAGATAAGTATAATGTCAAATATGTACCATTATTTACAATCACTAAAATAAACATCTTGAAAGAAGATTATGGGAAATGAGTTATTGGCGAATTTAATTTAAAACATACGTAGATTACTCGTTGCACTGTTAATCATTTTATTCGTATAAGATAAACATGGCAGACTACGTACTATGATATAAAAGAGTTGACAACGGAGAATCACTAGAAAGTGTAGAGAAGCTAAAAAAATGGATGAGAACAAGAAAAAAGCTTGAAACGAAATCTACCGATACCTTACGTAGAATATGTGTTCAAGTTGTTCTTACAAATCGTTCGTTTCAGACCGTGAAACGTTCAAATCTGATGGAAATACTGTTTCTCGTGTCTCCAAATCGCTTGAAAACGCTATTTCTAAGTGAAATACGTGTTTTTGAGTGTTTTACAGTAACTTCCACGGCACTTTAGCTGCGCCGGCGAGGGCACCACGGAGGGCCCCTAAAACCTTGTATTTACTGGAAAACAGTGTATTTTGTCATATTATGCCCTAATCAATTGATTTCCATCGATACCTTAGTTAGATTATGGGTACACGGTGTTCTTACAAATATTTCGTTTCAGACTGTGAAACGCTCAAAATTGATGTAAAAACTGTTGTTTCTCGTGTCTCCAAATCGCTTGAAAAAGCTGTTTCTAAGCGAAATACGTGTTTTTGAGTGTTTTGCAGTAACTTCCACGGCACTTTAGCTGCGCCGGCGAAGGCACTATGGAGGGCCCCCCAAACCTTGTATTCACTGGAAAACAATTTGGTCCAGGACAGGTAAAATCATACTATTGTAACTTTCTGCATCCCATATTATTTTCGTAAAAATGCTTCAAATAAAAGTTGTAGATCATAAAATTATGCATCTAAATCAATATCCAAAATTAAATTTGCATGCTTTGTGAGGCAGAAATTTGATATGAAAATGGCGAAAATCATCCGAAATATAGCGATAGTCATGGAATTTAACAAAGAAAATAACAAATGTCTAACGATTTATCTGTCAAGTTAAATTAATCTATTACTTGAATAGAGATTATAAATAAATAAATATTTCATCACGGCATATTACCCATTGCTGAGTGTGCCAATCTGCTTCATACACAGCTACCGGTAATAATGGAATATTTGTACCGTGCGGGCGCATACCAGGCGTCACCACACGAGCACTCATTGCTGGCGTGGAGAGTGCGCCACAGGGGTCAACTTTGTGCTATTAAAATGCGATGTAATAATGCCTAATAAAAATAAACTAGCCTAACTTAACAGATAAAACGGTAAACATTTGATATTTTTTTGTTAAATTCCATGGCTATTGCTATTTTTTTTACATATTCATACGTATGTAATTTCTTTCATACAAATTTAATTATGTTTATGTAGAATTTTATGCTAAACACATTTAATTTGAAGCTTACCTAAAAAAAAAAATAAGGAAGCAGGAAATTGCGAAAATATCCTACTCCTGTTGGGCTATGCCGTGTATTTTAAAAACTGCATATTTTCGGGAATAATTTATTTGCATCTTAAAATAGTCCTGTAGCCTAGTTTTGAATGAGTTAATTTTCGTTAACCTTTGAGTCAAAAGACAAGCCTAGTTGCATAAAACATTATTAACTTTAATAAATAAATAAAATAAATATTTCATCACGGCATATTACCCATTGCTGGGTGTGCCAATCTGCTTTATACACAGATATCGGTAATGATGGTATCAGGCGTCACCTCACGGGCACTCAATGCTGGTGTGGAGAGTGCGCCACAGGGGTCAATTTTGTGCTATTAAAATTCGATGTAATTTTTGGCGTCGGTCGGGATCGAACCCGGCTCCCCAGATTCGCGACCAGACACTCAGGCACTTTAATCACATTGTTAATTTAAATCATATTGGTAACTTTGACAAGGCTTATTTTCAAATGTAATTTTAATACGTTTGCATGGTTACAATATGCAGTGAAACACATGATTAGCTATAGTCGCCGTCAAATAAATATGGAATGATGCTAATTTTTTCCCTTCTTCGCACCCTGACTCTTGCCATGCGGTGTTGCCGCTTCTTTATAACTTAGCATTTTCAAAGTGGCCACTGAATGGCAACAGTGTAGAAATTTCCAGTCCATACTTTTTGATGTCAACTATAACAACGTTTTATGCAACTAGGCCATTAGAAATAATTTTAAATTATATCTGTAACTCATTAAAAAATGCAATATAATTATCATGTATAGTTTTGCAAAACTAATTAATCACACGAAATAATGTGATTTACGTTGTAATTAAGATAATATAATAATTATGTACATGACTTAAGTCCTAATTTATTTACTATTCAATGACTGTACTTCGTTATCTTGTGATAAAATTTATAAGACAGTTTAATTTTTATATATTAATAATTTAAATTAAACTGGTATAAACTGAGTTAAAATATCAACTTTCCGAAGCAAATATGATCAAAGAGTTGCTAAATTTACTTTTTCTTTGATATTTAATAAGTGTGCATCTGGCTGTATCTAAAAATATATTACGACACCTAAACATATCATTAAATTCTCCAAATTCGACTTCACATAAATTTGAATTTCATTTTCATCCTGATGCTCAAATTAGTCAAATTGTTTTCGAAAGTAATTTTTCCAAATTTCAAAATTAAAATTAATAGGTTCCTTGACTTTATAATTACTAAATCTATATAATGAAGCCAATATTGAAACTTACAAGCCTACTTAAAATTTAGCATAATGTATGCAAACAAAAACTCTGCATAATTAATTATTGAATTATGGAGTTCATTATTTTTCACTTTCTACATTCAATTAATAAACTCATAAGAACTAAGTAAACATTTCTAACCTTGCAATCGCATATAAAAACTGGTTGGAATAACTTTATTTTTCTTGCAATGCATAAATTGAAAATAAAAGTACGAAGAAATAAAACAAGGCAATATTTTAAAAATAATGCCAGAAATGCCCTTGAACACGGCACCTGCTTTCCTGGTGTCCTTTTGATCTTTACGGCCAAATAAGGAGATCGAATTTTTCATGAATGTTTATAATTATTTACTCAATGTAGTTATAAACCAACAAGTTAACACCTTTATATCTATACATAGACTTTTATTTAACATAAATCAATGCTAACTGTCGGAAATAAGCTGGCTTATTATCATAAATTATCCGTTCATGTAAATAATTCAGGACTAGTCCTACAAGAATTACTAAGATGATTTTACAATTAAATTATCACATCCTCGATCACATCGTAATGTTTTGGAAATCAAACAGGTCAAAATACCGTTCCGGTATGTTTTCTCTAAATATTTTAGATAAATATATAAGGTTTAAGTTCTAGAAATTCTAAAAAATTCTGTACAATAAAATTATTTTTCAATTTTTACCTCCCGCTACCCTTGGTAAAGGAGGTATAAGAATCGTGCTAAAAATCGCATATTGAGATTTTGGTAAATGATCACGTTTTAAAGTCCTTAGAATCCAATTTTAACATTTTCACGATGATGTCTATGTGTATGTGTGTATGTGGATCCTCTTTACTTACTTACTCTTACTCTTATATGGAAAGATGCCAACAGATTTTGATGTAAATCAGATAACCGGAAATGATACTTTACTGGGAACTCAAAATAGTTTTTTTCGAAAAATACCTTTAAATGCTATTTTTTCGACATTTATTAAAATTAAAGATTATTAAATTTTCTACAGGTTTGCATTAATACTTTTTCTATATATTTTATGGATAAATTTATAAAACTATCCATAATTTTAATCCCGGAGCCTACGGCCTACGTTTTAACCGCAACTCCATGGTTACACAGTTTAGATTTCAAATGCATGTAACTAACAGATATATACAGAGTGTAAACGGAACTAGGGAACGCGATTTTTCTCGGAAGTTATAAGAGATACAAAAAATCTTTCAAATAAAATTCTTAGTGTTTCTAGTAAGCTACATAAATTAATGTAAATCAGAAAAAAAATATTTTAATTTTTAAAGATATACCTATTTTTGACTTTTTTAAAATAGTACGGCCTGTATATTTTTATACTATTTAGCATGAAATAATTTTTGCTTTAAAAAAGTTTCATAAGTTATACCTTCTAAAATTAATAGTATTCGAGATATTTTGTATACAAGAAAACGGTGAAAATTTTGAACAATTTTTATAGTGTTACCAGTATGACAATAATTTGATGTACATTTGTAAATTAAAATGTTTCGTAACTCAATAATTTTGTTTTCATAGCCAGCTTTAATTTCGAGTAAAACTATTTTAATATTTTCTTCAATATCTCGAATTCTATTAAGTTTAGAAGGTATAACTTAAAAAACTTTTTTAAAGCAAAAATTATTTCCTACTAAATAGTATAAAAATATAGGGTGTACCATTTAAAAAAAAGTCAAAAATACGTATATCTCCGAAAATTAATTTTTTTTTTTTTTATTACATTAATTTAATTAGCTTGCTAGAAACACTAAAAATTTTATTTGAAAGATTTTTTTGAATCTCTCATAACTTCCGTGAAAAATCGCGTTCCCTAGTTCCGTTTACACCCTGTATATATATATATATATATATATATATATATATATATATATATATATATATATATATATATATATATATATATATCACTGTCAACAAATTAAGCATTACAAATAATAATAGTAACGTTTTAAAAAGAAAATAGTAAATAGAACAACAATTATATGGAAAGGAACTTAATACAGTTACCGACATAAGTAAATATGTAGGAATATAGGTAAGTATATAAATAAATAAAATAAATATATCGTCACGGCATATTACCCATTGCTGGGTGTGCCAATCTGCTTTGTACACAGGTTTCGGTAACGATGATGACATTTGTACCGTGAAAGCGTTTACTTGGCGTGGAGAATGCAACACAAGGGTCATTTTTGTGCAATTTAAAATTCGAAATATTTAGCGTCAGTCGGGATCGAACCTGGTATTTAAATTTAATTAAAAAAATATATATTAAGACGTTTCGATGCTGGTCCAGCATCATCTTCAGCTTCATATAATATAATTATAAATTTAAAAACATTGAAAAACAATATAACACAAAACAAATATTTTCATGTAAGATAAATGCGTCAAGGACACGTTGTGAGTCACAAAATTGCATAAATCAGCGATATCAGAATGCTTGAAAGTAGTAAAATTTTGGAATAGACTAGAATTGTGGCGTAGATGTTAATAGGAGAGCATTAAAAAAAATATTTTGAAAACTAAGAGCTTTTTTTCTACTTTGATAATCCCTCTCATACAGTTTTAAAATCTACCTAGTTATAATATAAATAACACGTTTTAATTTATCATTATATTGGAGGGGTAGAATACTTTTTAAATAACATTTAATTTAAAAATGGCATTTAAATCTAAAGATGCTCACGCATGAACTGTTTTGTTTACTAACCTCGTTTTCTAAAATAATTTTCGTGTTGTTTTAAGTTCGTTGTTTCCGATGTGTAAACATCAGAGAAATTGTTTTTCTTTTCTTAAAAAATAAAATCCTAACCGATATTCAACCTGAAAACAACTGCCAAACAAAAGACTCCACTACCACTACATATGTCAAGATGTAAGTGACTACGCCATTTTATTTTTAGCTGTTCATTAAAATCATCGTGTCTACTCGTATGAAAGAGTTCGTATCTTGCGCCTGAAATGAAACGACAGTACAAATACAGGTATTTTAAAAATACACCAGTCACTACGTAAAGAACATCTGAGCATCTGAGCTTCACAGCATTACAGATCATAAGATAGAAACGCAATGCGCAAGCGTAAGATTAAAGATACACTGGAAATTTTTCTAGGATTTTTTTAGTAGTTTTTGTTTTGCTTTTACATAAGAGATGTGAAATATCTTGGCAAGTTCTGTGTAGACATCCGAAGTATTCCATTTACAAGGACCAATGCTTCAGACTGTACCAGTGGTACACAAAAGTTGTAAACGCAGAATTTTATATTTCAAGTCTAGTTGATAATATTTACGTTGTTAACTATTGTAACATATCTAGTTAACCCTGCTTCCGACACGTGAGGTGTGACAATCCTCAGGTGTCGAAAATTGCATATTTTTTTTAAAAATTTGCGCTTTGAAGTGAACTCGGTAGCTTCTCATTTTAGTTGTCTCTGCGGTATTAGCATTTAAAATAAATTTATGTAGCGTGCAATAAGTTTATATGCCTGGAACACTCAAAAATGTACTGTGAAACTTACATAGAAGTGGCAGAAGTTGATGACCAATAACTTTTTTCTTTTTGTTTCCAATAATATATTTTTGTTGCTATTATAAATTCCTAATGCTTTATATTTAGTGTTTTCGAGCTATATAATTATTATTTTAATATTTCATATTCAATAAACACGAGCAAGCTCTAATTTTAAACATCCTTCCACTTTAATTAATCTGTATAATGGGGAAGTTTAGCGTATTTTTATGTTTTCTTATTTTACTAAGAATGTCTTCAAAAGTGATATTCTATATTGTATTTCACTCAAAGATGCCTAGATTTCTCAAAAAATGAAATTTTCTACAATAATGACGTCACAGAAGTTCACGGAGAACGTATAGTCCACCGTAAGCAGGTGCGCGCTGGTTCACATGGCAACAGGAAGTTTTAAAAATGGCATCCACATGTTTTGACGTTTATAAGCAGTGACAGTTCTCTATTGTGATTATTATAGTTTTGTTGTTCTTCCTGTGCATACGACTGGTTCTATTTATTTCATTTAGTGTATTATTGTATTCAATATTAAAAATTAAATATCGTATAATAGTTTTGAAAATAAATACAATTCCAATACGAACTAAAAAATTCTAATCTCACTCCGCGAAAACGTGAACTAGCCAGAAGTGTGTAGTGTAATGCCTCAACATACGTTCAAAAAGTCAGGTCTCACCATCCTTTCTAGGCATGCGCATAAGTCACTTGTGACGTCACAGAAGTTCGATGATAAATAATTAATTATAAATAAACGGGAACATAATTTTAACTTTCAATTACATTTTAACTTATAATTATTCATATATTTACGATTAAAAAATATTTCACATGAAATTTCAATCACGCTAAACTTCCTAATTCTTTATTTTTCATTTGAAATCAGTTCCCCAACAAATTATTAAAATTTGATATACTCGTTCAAGCAAAAACAAATGAACAATAATTATAAACTAGTTTTACACCTATTATATAAATTGCATCCAAAATTCATGTGTGATTCATTTGGCACATTCCATATATGAATTTCCACGAAATCGCTCCTAGGTAAAAATAATGTAAGTACCTAGTAATCTATAAAAAGAACTATTACAACTGAAACATAGTCGACTCGTACATACGATAATTTTATGGATTATTCAGATAAAAATTAGTTCATTTTTCTTTGATATAAAGTCGAATAAAAATCTGCAGTATTAGTAGTAAACTATGAATCAGTATGAAACTAGAATTTTAGCATTTTCATTACCTATAAGATAATTAACACTGAATGCAAATTACATAATGAAATACTCGTATTTTACTCGAGGAGTACAATATATTAACCAATATACAAGATACCAACCATATAGCGTATTAATTTTCATATGATATCGATATTATTCTCTGGCACACTCGTAAACAATATAATTTATTACAATGATCTTTTATCTGGATTTTATGATTCCGAGCTTGTATCCAAATGCTATTAAACTTTACTAACAACGATTTGATAATTAATATTTTGTAATATCTCCACGGGATATCGGAAAATTGTAATATCAAAACGTTTATGTAAAAAAAAATTACGAAACTGGTACTTATTTTGTCAAGCTACGTTTGAAATTGCCAAATTAAAAGCCGATAGAAAGTTACGATTAAAATATCTATCTTCCTGGCTTGTTAACAGCTGTTATACATGCATCATTAAATTCTAATAAATCAAAGGCCATTCGGCATTATCAAGTATAATAAAGAGAAATCGAAGAAATATTAACAATCATTTTATACAAAGAAATTATTGAAAGTATATTGACGTCTCGTGTCATAATTACGTTGCCAATATGAAAATTTATTATAACTAGAATTCACAACATGAAAAGCAATAATGGTGTGTTAAAGAAATAAAACAATTTTGTTATATTTATTACTATTTTATATAATTTTTACCTCCCGCTACCCTTGGTAAGGGAGGTATAGGGATCGTGCTAAAAATCGCATATCGAGATTTTGGTAAATGACCACGTTTTAAGGTCCCTAGAATCCATTTTTAACATTTTCACGATGATGTCTGTGTATATGTATGTATGTGTGTATTCTAATATGGAAAGAAGCCATTAGAATTTGATGGCAATCGGATAACCGGAAATGGCAGTTTACTTGAAGCTCAAGATAGTTTTTCTTCAAAAAATACCTTTAAATGTATTTTTTTCTCAATTTGTTATTATAAAAATTAAAGATTATTCCATTTTCTACAAGTTTGCTTTAATACTTTTTCTATATATTTTATGGATAAATTTATAAAGTAATACATAGTTCAGCTTTAATAATAGTAACGTTTTAAAAGGAAAATTGTACATAGAACAATAGTTTTATGGAAAGAACTTAAAATACATAATTTCTAGCATTAGTAAATATGCAGGTATGTATTTAAATAAAGAAGAAATAAATATATTATCACGACATATTATCCATTGCTGGGTGTACTAATTTAATTTATACACACATTTCGGTACCACAAAGGTTAATTTTATGCCATTTAAAATTCGAATTATTTGGCGTTAATCCCATAGGTAAATAAATGGCGGGAGGTATTGTGTTGGTCACATCAGATTTTTAAAATCTTAATTATGGGACGGCTTTGCAATTGCTTTAGTATGGTCATAGGTAGTCGATGAAATGATGAAATATGAGATAAAAACATATGGCTCTAGTCATGAAGTCAAATATATTCATACAGAGTGTATCACAGAAAGTGAAACATAGGCGTTTAACATGGGAAATCAGTTTTTCCTTGCGCATTGCTCCCCTAATTATTTTAGATGATAAATGTTTCAAATCAATGTTGTAAAGCAAATATTTCTATATCCGAATCAATAAAAAAAAAGATTTTGGCTACTTCATAACTGCAGAAATAAAATTTGAAAATTCACGGAATTACAATTTAGTAGTATTAGCCATGAAATTAGAAACAAGAGACGAAAATAAGCGTATTATTATTATTATTATTAAATTTAAATTTAGAAAATTAATATTTACTATGTAAAATATTTATTTTGACAATCATTAGCAGTGGTCACATTGAGTAGAATGCAATCGATCAACCAAGATCAACTGTCGTAGATCAATAGCGACCGACCGAAATTTTAGAAGATATGTCACACTGCATGAATCGACGTAAATATTTCCACAAAAATGATACCAACTTAAATTGAAAGAAAATTATTTTTTTCTTACACTGAAACGCCGCAAATATATGTTTTCAGGAATATTTAAATAAATGACAAACCTTATGAGTTTTTGTTTTTAAAATTAGAGAAATTTGCATCCATAATTTTTCCATTGTCTTACAATTATTACTGTATCCTGGTGTGCTTTGATCATAAAATTGTACATTTTTTCAACTATGGTCTATTTCATTAACTCTCCACATTTCCGTCTTGCTACTAGTAATATGGCTGTAAGATTCTAACAATATTCTTTTTAACCTGTACACAAATGTCAAAACAGTTAAGTTGGTATGAAAAATATGACAACACTGAGCATGCGTAAACACATCAATCGCTGTCGACCGACTAGAAAATCAAACATGTTTGATATATCAAACCGCTCGTCGACGTTCGATATCGTTCGACCATAGTGGATGCATGCAGTGTGACCATTCCCATAAGCTAGTGTTAGTTTAATTTTTAATCGATCGCAATCAATCGGTGTTAGTCGATCCCACTTGTCCAGTGTGACCACTGCCTTATTCTGACACTGACGTAATAAAACTTTACGCTTTTGTTCGTCTCTTGTTTCTTATTCCATGGCTAATACTATTAAATTGTAATTTCGTGAATTTTCAAGCCAAAATGATTTTTTTTATTGATTCGGATGTAGAAATTTTCGCTTTACAACATCCATTTAAAACTTTTTGTCTAAAATAATTTGGGAAGCAATGCGCACGGAAAAACTGATTTCCCATGTTAAATGCCTATGTTTCACTTTCCTTGATAGAAAATTATAACAATATACTAGCAACTATAATTCATATAGTCTACATGTCGGATTTAGTTTTAATTTATTCTTCGCATAATCCTCTGTATTAACACCTAAAAATATAATAATAAGCCCCCCTAATCATATCAAGAATAATTTTTTTAATCAAATTCCAAAAAATAAATATTCGGAATACAAATTCTGTTATTCTATTTAAACAACCTATCTACGTGAAATAAGTAGATCAAAAATTGCAATTTCAAGATCAAATTCTTGTGATTAACTTTTGAATGATCTACTTTAAATACGAGTAGGAAGGTCAAGAACTAGATCATGAACTGTAGCATTTATTTTTATATTTCCGAAATTAATTAATGTTGTTACATACTTCACTCGCCAAAAATTGGCGGTGTAAAGTTAAATTGTGTAATTGGTAACAATATTGGAATCAGCGAAATTTCAGAGAACTAAATTAAATTAGTAAAAAAAAAATACATGTATTTTTCCAACACTGTGAAACTTACTCCTAAAAGTGTCATTAGATGGAGTAAAATATACCCCATAGATTTTTACTTTATTCTGTTGGTATTACATTTTACTCTATTGGTAATTCCTAACTCGGACTAGAGGGACTTTTTTTCGTTTTTAATGCATAATTCGAAACGTGGTTTGTTGTTAATGTATGGAACAAAAGATTACTATTATTAAAGAAGAAAACTACTACATATCTTTGGAATGCGATAATAAAAATATATCATAATGGGTAAATAACATTCAATGATAGTAATAATCTTGAGGGATTCTTTTAAAATAAATTTATTCGTAAAAACGCCATCCCATACTCGATCGTGAGATAAAAGATATTAATGTATCCAAAACTTCTGAAGATCTTTTAGATTTTCCCAGCACACCAAATACATCAATTTTCCAGTCTTTTTTGAATTTAGATTAATGGAAGCCGTACCTACACCACCCCAGGAAAACGCTTTAAAAGAAACTCCAGGAAGAATTATGTTTTAAAATATGATGTTGTAAATCCATAGATAAATTAGTAACAAATATACTTATGTTAAAAATATTCTATTGGCGATGTTTAATATGTTATATAAATATAAATAAATAAATATTTCATCACGGCATATTACCCATTGCTGGGTGTGCCAATCTGCCTGATACACAGATATCGGTAATGATGTTATATTTAACACCAAAATCTGTGTGGACCTAAATAGAATTCTTAAGGTGTTAAAATTCAATAAAAATTAAGACCGAATTTCTTAGTGTTCGATGCTCTGGTAGGTATAAAATGGGGTCCTCCAACATGTAACAAATTAGAATTTGAGTCATTTATGTCAAAAATATTTGGATTTTTAATGTCATTAATATTGTGACGTGCGGCCCTGAGTAAAGAGTATACGAGCGCCGCTACTAAAAGAATGTACCAAAGCGATGACCCAGATGATACAATCCCCGGCGACGCACTGCTTAGACGTTTAATTGCACCGTTGACCTAATTCTTTTGTACTCGGTATCACTGTGGCGCCGGAGGGTTCTAGAAAGACACTGGGCTGTATAAATACCGTCTGAATGACAGCGGAGATATAGTCTGTGATATAGAAGTAACGAGTAAAGAAGTCCGATATAAATAAGCGTCGTGTTGGTGATATAAACAAACAGTCGACAAGAAGGGAACATAAATAAATGTAATTAGTGACATAAATAGTAGTGTTAATTGTTAAAATAAATAATCTTAGTGTTTAAGTGTCTTATAATATTCTTAGTCTTTAAATTAGTGTTAATATTTGTTAAACTATCATAGTATTAGTTAAATTTATTATCTTTTAATATTTATTTATCGGTTAATAAACGTATTCTTTTAATTAACAATAATTGTCTGAGTTTTACACATATAAATAAAACGTAACAATATGTACGTCACAAATCTACTCTATTTCAAATTCTTACTACCATCAAGTATTCTGAAAACGGCTTTTTAAAATCCAGCATACATTTTCAAATAAATGAATGCAGAAAATACCGAAACAATGAAAGTAAACCAAATAATAATTATTTAAATTTATGATGCCACCTAAGATAGAAACCATTTGTATTTGTAAGAAAATGAAAAATTGAACGATATAAGCTGCCAGTGGCAATCAAACTTGAACTATAACGGTGTAGTTTTTTGCAAATTATTTTATATTTTTTTTATTATACATGCATATTTAAAATTATTTACCAAGAAAGTTATTTTAAATTTCTGTACGTATTTATATATTTTGATAAGTGTTGAAATAGATCAATTTATATGACTCAAATTATTAGCGAACTCATACTGTTTCAGTAAGAACAAAATGCGCTTAAATTTTCGGCATAAAATATTTAAAAAAATATTATAGCTTAACGAATAAGAGTTAAGACTTTCTAAAAATACGAATCGCTATCAATTTGGAAGGTTGACAAAAAAAGGTATTGGAAGACCCTATTATACGCGTAAATATTATTAAAGCAAATATTTAAAAAAGCCGTTTTCGTTTGTATATAAAAATAGTAACTCGTATAAATAGTCGGGAACAAAGAGCATGTGAATATAATTTGTTTGAGAGCTACTGACTTCTCCTGCACCTCAACAGAAATATTTCACGGTTGTCTGTTGCTTTTATCAAGTTATCAGCAGCTACCCGTGGTTCAAACCTTTAGTCACGAACCCACTTTCAAGAATTCGTCCGAAAACATGGAAATCTCATATCGACTCCCACGTTTAACGTACTAGTAGAGATTTATCGCTGGACACAACTTCAATGTGGAAAACATCAACGCAATAAGTCTCGCATGCCAAACAGTTCGTTGAAGTTCGCTGCGAATAAATTCATTCATATCTAGGACGACCAGAAAAGATCACCTTGAAAATCACGATCTAATTTGGCAGCGATTAGTGTGAAGAAATTACATGTTTCGACATACGTGGGAAGATACTTCGTAGGTTGTAAATAGCGAAAATTAGATTACTTTAGATTACTCTGGTGAATTCTCCACTCCAGCAATGAATGCCCGTGAGGTGACGCCTAGTACACGCCCTCACGGTATCATCATTACCAAAATCTGTGTACAAAGTAGATTGGCCTATCCAGCTAAGGTAATATGCCGTGATGATATATTTATTTATTTGTACAGGGTGTTATATTTTAATGGACCCAGTAAATATCTCGCCTATTTATTAAGTTAGTCATTTCTTTCATATAACGTGATTTATACAGCAACATGTAAACTACTAAATGACAGATGTACATTCATGATACCACTTCCGGTTTATTAGTAATTAATATTAACTTTGAAATTTCTAATGGAACATACTATATTTTTTACAAATTTGAAAAGTACATCAAATTTGCTTTACAATCATGTAAAATAATCCATATGTTACATTATTAAAAAGTAAAATGTCGGGCACTTTTTTATACATCTAGTCGAAAAGAGAATAGTGAACCATGACTGTGGCTTGAAATAAAACAATTAACTTTGCATATACATAACTATTGATCCAATTTTTAATGGATGATGAAACTTCTTGACTGGATGGGTATATGGAAATAATGAATTACTGGATTGCAGTCAAAATATTTATTTAAAATTCGGCCTCTACCGGTTTCGGCATCTCCTATGCCTTCTTCAGGAGGTTTTAAATAAATATTTTGACTGCAATCCACCAATTTTTAATGTAAATCAATATTTTCTTCTCCAGATTTTTAACATTATCATTATAAATAATTATAAATAAAATTATTTTGTGATAAGGATGATAATTTTATTTATAATTATTCTTTTCCTTAAGAAACATATGAAAATTGATTTATTGATTAGGTATTTTAAAAACTTAATGGTACGGTACCTGTATAGAATATTACTTTCATTCTACATTAATTGCGAAAAAAATATGTTTAAATGCGTATTCACATATTAACTACAATTAGTAAGAAGAAAATAAACAAATCTTAATGGGAGACATCAGCCGTGTCCCTTCGGGCTGTCATTGTGATTTTGTGAATTCTGATTAGTTTAATAGTGATCCTTTTGAATCATGATTTAAAAATTATACGAAGAAAACAACTTGAATTAATATAAACACTACCAACCGTCTGCATATGAATGCAGACCATGCAAACTAACTTATTTTATTTCATAAGTAATCTACTGTTAAGTCTTTTAGTCAGCATTAAATCATATGGAAGTAAAAAAAAATGTTTTTTGAAAGGAATATGAAGTATGTTTACTTAAAACAAATCTTTTATATAACATATTTTCTTAGATTTTTAAAAGTATGGTGGGTCATTACATGATTTTGTAGGAAAATCATACTGTAACGTACGCCACTGACTGAAGAGTATTCGGGCGCCGCTACTGGTGGAATGTTCCCGAGCGATGACGTAACCCCGGCGGTGGAACGGCTAGACGTGTTAATTGCACCGTTGACCTAAATCTATTGTGCTCGGTATCACTGTGGCATCGGAGGGTTCTAGAAGGACGCTGGGCTGTATAAATACCGTCCGAACGGCAGCGGAGAAATAGTCTGTGATATAAGCAATGAGCAATGAACAGAGGGTGATATAAATAAACAGTCTACGATTGGTTAACATAAATAAATGTAGTTATATAAATAAATATAGATATAAATATTGTTTAAATAAATAACCTTAGTATTTAAGTATTTAATAATATTCTTAGTGTTTATAATTAGTTAATCATAGTGTTAGTTACTTTTATTATATTTTTAATATTTATCCTAATTATTTATCGTTTAATAAACGTATTACTTTAATTAATATTATTTCTCTTATTTTTACACTTCACCCATATAAATAAAACGTTACAATATATCCCTTGATGCAACAAACTCCACATTGATAAATATCTATGCTCGAAAACCTATTGTCATCAGCCATTTTTAAATTTGCTCTGAAATAATTCCGTGTGATCACTCAAAAAAGATGATTCAAAAGGGAAAGGGAGTCTAGTAATCACAAAATGAGAAAGTGTGGATAATGAATAGGAAACGAAAAAACATACTTCTTAATCATGATCATTTTTATCATTTAGATAGCGAATCACAGCCTGAAGGAACACGGCTATCAATGACAAAAAGAAAAATAAATACTTGACAGAAATAATGTAAACTCAAACTGACAATAAAGATTAATAAAACTAAATGTATTGTATTATATTGAATCTGATTCTCTGAAACTCCAAATAAAACCGTATCTCTTTTCAGACTTCAATCCCTAACTATCCCCTCAATTCATTCTGTGTGTGCGTACAATATCCCAACTCATGGTGCAAATCTGCTAACATGAGTCTCTTGCTCCTCCTATCAGCATGATAAGTGATTTCCGCTCAATGTATCCACACACGTGCAAGAGCACTGCCCTTATGACTTCGCATTTCCACCCACGCGATTCAGATTTATCTACTCTCTATGGTCGTGGTTTGTTTTCGCCTACTACCATTGCCAACTTAGGATATCTGAAGAATGGTGGTATGTGCACTTTTACTTCTTTTGTTTTCAGAAATAAATATCGGTCAGAACCAAGTCTGAAGTGGTTATGATGGATTAATTGGTTTGTTATAAAAAGAATTATTGAAGTACATATTCAAGTTTAAAAATCTGTTGTGGTCACAATATCTCTCGCCCTTTCCATTGCGGTTTGTATAAGTATTGTATTTTGTATTTAACATTTCTTATTCACACAAAAAATTCTAAGTACACCTGATCTTTATATTTACGTATTTTCTATAATTTTAAATTCATTCTATGAGTAAGTTTTCGCCATTTCTTCTAAATGTTCGTTTTTTCAATTCATTAACGGGATTGGTGGTATTTGGGTAGGAAGGGTTCATGTAATATACCTGTAATTTTAAATATACAATTAATAATACAATAAGAAATATTAAATTTCGTTCCCAAAAAAAGCCTTCAGTACCTACTATCTCTGAATTTTTGACACTGACATTAGTGACATTTATCTGTCAATTACACACATTTAAATTTCTCAAGTAGTTACCATGGAGATGTTTGGGCTGTGAGATTTATTACAAAAGATTATTTTATAGATTATAGTTCTATATGGGGTCTCGTGGCTGTGTGTCTAAGTGTCTGGTCACGAATCTGGGGACCCGGGTTCGATCCCGACCGACGCCAAAAATTACATCGAATTTTAATGGCACAAATTGACCCCTGTGGTGCACTCTCCACGCCAGCTATGAGTGCCCATGAGGTGACGCCTGGTAAGCGCCCGCACGGTACAAATATTCCATCATTACCGATATCTGTGTACAAAGCAGATTTGCATACCCAGCAATGGGTAATATGCCGTGATGAAATATTTATTTATTTATTTATTTTATTTATATTTCTATATCTATAAAAGATAGGTATAATAAAAAAATTAAATGTGCCGGATAGAGAATTTTGTTTTTTAATATTAGTAAAGTTTAAAAAAATAATATTTAGAAGATTTTTGTTAAAATACTACTACTTCCGGTTATCCAATTGTTAACCTATTCATCTCTTCCCATTACTGTTAGATTGAGGAATCCGTAGTTACATAGGTCTTTAGTCTTATAGAAGCTGAGAAATCGTACCTCCAACAACCCCCCCCCCACACACACACACACACACACACACACACGCACGCACGCACGCACGCACGCGCGCCCTCTCTCTGTCACACACACACACACACACACACACACACACACACACACACACACACACGGAGAGAGAGAGAGAGAGAGAGAGAGAGAGAAAGAGAAAGACATCGTAAAAATGTTATAATCGGATTCTGGGGCCTTAAAACGTGCTTATATATACTCTAAAATCTGGATTATGCGATTTTTAGCATAAATCCAATACCTCTCTTAGCGAGAGCTAAAAAAGTGAAAGCGCATTTTTTTTATTTTTTAAAGTTATTTTGAAAAATCGCAAAAAACAGCGTTATCTTTATTTTCTCTTTTACTGGCATAAGATAACTGTCACTTTTATGTGTAAGACACGGTATGTACAATATAAATTTCGCACCTCGTGAAAGCTGAAAAGAGAATCGGAGGCGTGCCAAGTTCGCTGTAAAGCGAAGCGAATTGCGTTTCGTCCCAGGCAAGGTTACGTGGACTCGTCAGTAAGGCTGTAAGCCATGCCCTGCCTTAGACGCTGGAAAATGCGGTGGCCGGGAATCGAACCAGCCATGCCCTGCCTAGACGCTGGATGCGGCAGCCGGGAATCGAACCCGGGACCGTATGATGAAAAGTAGACGCGCTGATCACTGGACCGCTGGAGACCTGCGTAGGGTAAGGTGAGTGAAGCGCTCTGGAACGTAGCCGTGTTAAATTCCGACTGCAACAATCCTCTGGAAGTTCCGACGTTGCTGGTTGTCTGATGACGGTGTCTAGAAGGTCGAAGTCGATGTCGAGATGGTTTCAGAAGGTTGCGTGTTCAGATCACGTCGGGGTCACCACTTTGGCGCCTGGTGAGAGCTGAGAAGAGAAGCGAAGGCGTGCCAAGTTTGCTATGAAGAGATGCGAGTTGCGTTTCGTCCGGAGCATGCTTACGTGGACTCGTCAGTAAGGCTGTAAGGCATGCCCTGCCTTAGACGCTTAGAATTGCGGCAGCCGGGAATCGAACCCGGGACCGTATAAAATAATAGATGCGCGCTGACGACTGGACCGCTAGAGGCTAGTGAAGCCTGGTTGAATTTCGACCACCACACAAAAATACATTCCGAAATTAAGTTTAGTTTTTCTAAAAATGAATTTCCTTTTTCTAAAACTAAAATTACTTTTTCTGAAATTGATCGTACTTTTTCTGAATTTTATATTACTTTTTCTAAAATTGAACTTACATTTTACTTTAAATGGTGGGAGGTATTATGTTGATCACATCAGATTTTTACCTCTCGCTAAGAGAGGTATTGGATTCATGCTAAAAATCACATATCCAGATTTCAATGAATAAGTACGTTTTAAGGTCCTTACAATCCGATTTTAACATTTTTACGACGATGTCTGTGTGTATGTGTGTGGATGTATGTGTGTGTATGTATGTGTGTGTGTGGGATGTTGGAAAGATGATTACCCAAAAACTATAAGACTTAATATTTGTTTAACTACGTATTTCCCACTCGGACATTCATGGGAAGAACTGAAAAGGTTTTGGTAACAATTGGATAACCGGAAGTAGCAGATTCTTGAAAAAAAAAATCTTCTAAATAATATTTTTTGAAAAATTTTTTTGGAAATATTAAAGAAAATTAAATTCTCAATCTGACACATTTAATTTTTTTATTATATCTCGTATAGGTTTGGAGATATAGTATATAATAATATAGAATAATCTGTTGTAAAAAAATAATCTCGTTGCCTAAAAAAACAGTTGAGAAATTTAAATGTTTATAATTGACAAATAAATGCAAAATGTCAGTGTCAAAAAACAGATTTTTCTGGGACATTTAATATATATTATTGTATTATTAATTAAATATGTATTTAAATTTTAAGTATGTTAATACTACATATATCCTTACGAAATACCGCTAATACTGTCAATGAATTTGAAGAATTTTGAACATAGAAGAGTAGGACAAAATTCCTCATAGAACGCAAGAAGAGATACAATTTCAATTATTTATGTGTACAAGAAATGCCTTATAGGACGCGAGCAGTCATGTGACTTTGTTGGCCTTGGCACGCAGATATGAGAATCCGTGTCAGAATGACGGCTAGTAGTTATTTACATAGATGTCACAATTGTCATAATTTTTCATTCAAAATTTCAAAATATTCTGATGTTTATTTCTCATCAATAGTATGGAATATACTTGCCAAGGAAAATAATCCACATGGATTTGAAAAATCATGATGTTTTAAATGAAAAATTATGATACTTGACACCTATGTACATTATTACTAGAAGTCATTCTAACACGGGCCCCCATATCTGCTTGCCAAGGCCAAAAAAGTCACATGACTGCTTGCGCCCTATGCAACATAAAATGAAAATGGCGAGAGGTATTGTGCTGGCCACAACAGATTTTTTTTTAATTACTACGCCCCTACGGTTGAAAAGACAGGAGCCACCACTGGTTGGCATATAGAGTATAAAATATGTAACAATTATTTAGAATTTTAATATAATATGTGTGTTAAGTATCCTTGAGATATCAACAGATAACTATTCCCAATAAAACTATAAACATCTATTGCGATCTGTTTTATACAAAATGCCGCACCCAAAAATATGTAATAAGTAATGTGAACACGAGTCTTGTTTTGTAACTGAACAGATATTAATATCTTTCACTTCCAGTCAACAATCCTACAAGAGGTAAAGTAGTCGAGCAGTAGAAAAATATAATTGCATTAGCTACCGTTATTCTGCAAATACCCTGCTTGACCTCCGTACCTAGAGATTTATCATTTCCCCGTACGGCAGACACAGTCTTGCGTAATCGAATGCAACGCAAACATACCGCTGCAATAAATCCTCTGAATTATTTATTTTGATCCGCAATCCGACAACATCATTAGTAATATTGTTACAGTGAAATACTCTCGACTGGGTGTTGTTCCTATTGATTCCTAACTATTGTTGACATTTGAACACTCAACGCATATATTTGCATAACTTAATAGTCTGCTCGAGATCGCGATTAATTAAGGACGTAGAAAGTCAAACGCACTTGTACCACTAACTTTATTTAAAGCCTGCATTTGTTTTTATTGATCGCATACATCTTTGTACCCGAGGCAGCATGGTGCATCATTAGAATTCCCCACAGAAAAAAAAATGCAGTACTTGCATTGCTGCATTTATTATAAAAAAAACGCAAGTTGCGATTGAAAGAATTAAATTCAAAACTTGGACTTCCGTTCGGGCTGGTTTATCATGCATTTAATGTAAGAATTAAAAATTTGTAATTTAGATTTTAAAATATAAACATATTTAATCCGCGTATGGTGGTTTATGAATGTCTTACAAATTTAGAATTGTACAGTATATACATGCAGATGACACTGAAAAACAGGGCACTCAAATAACTTTTTCATTTACAATTATTTTTTAATTCTCTTGATATATGTATTTCAAAAGGGACCTCTAACTTTTTTTTATATACAGGGTGTCCCCCGACTGGAGTGCCATAGCTTAAGGGTGTATACCTTAGGTAATTTTAAGTCGAAAATCACGTAAACATTTTTCCCCGAAACTCAATATTTGAGAAGTTATAAGAGATATTCGCCTTGATTTACATTAGCGGTACAATGACGGTACAATAACGGTACGATGACGGTACGGTACTTCTTACTCCAATGTATTTTAATGGACCCATTTACATCCACGTTCTCGGTACGATGACAGTACAATGATGGTACGATGACGGCACATTGATATTCACTGATTTACATTGGCGGTACGACCACGGTATAGTATAGTTTTGTTTCTATTGAAAAAATCGAAGAAAAAATATTGTATCATAGTGACTGCGTAGTATTTGCATGCAACGGGGAGTGGAAGGTTGCGTTTGAAGAGTACGTGCACATCACCACGTTGATGTTTATACCAAAATTAGCTCAGTGGACGTAAACATATGCTAGTACGTGATTGACATCTGACATGTTTTTGACTTTTTGATATTTGTCTTTTAGTTAAACCAAAATGTAGTCAAAATGAGCCAGACATGAGAAATTATTGCATACATTATTGAACAAAAGTTCTCTGCTTATGACATAAACGTAAAATATACATCTTAGATTATCACAGTAAGTACAAAACAGTATTGTTTTGTAATATTTTCTGGATTTTCTTCATTTTCTTCTTCTTCAGCAAGAGCTTAAGGGCAATTATAGACAAGTCGGTATTTGATAAATTTTTAAACATTGCACGATATTTTCTACTTTTGATAGACACATGACATATGCACAACAAACCGTCATAATACATAAGACAAAATTATATTTTCATGGTATTTTATTATGTTCGTACCGTCGTGGTACCGTCTAATGTAAATGCCTTTTGTAATTCACATACCGTCATTCTACCATAATTGTACCGTCATCGTACCGTCATTGTACCCCTAATGTAAATCAAGCCTTAAATTTGACAGAGCAAGCCATGATTACGAGTAATTTTAGCAATTGTTTCTTTTTGACATTTTATATTTGTGTTATCTTAATGATAATTTGCTACGGCAACATTTTCAAATCAAGAATATGCCGATATTCAATTTATTTATGGATTCTTTGACGGTGATGCAAGAGTGTCAGTGCGGGAATATCGTCAGAGGTTCTCTGGCCGAAGAATACCAAGTCGTAAAGTGTTCAGCCGTATGCATCTGCATTTGATGAAAAAAAGTACTTTTCTTAGTAATTAAATAAAAAATAAAGTAAAGTGTAACCATTGGTTGATTCTGTATAGTTTCTATGGATATTTATTTATTTTATTTCTATCTTGTGAATCAAGTCACAAAAAATGTTACTTTTATGCGTTTGAAGAAAAAATATATTAATAAATTCCACCTTCGTTTATTTATTTATTACAATAATTTTTTGCCCATTTTGCGTAAATATACAGGGTGTTTCAGGACTAGTGTAACAAACTTTAACAGCTTATTCCTGAGGTCATTTTGAGCCAAAAATGTCATATGAACATAGGTCCTATTCCTTCTAGTTACCAAAATACAAGAGGTTGAAGTTCTATAAATAACACGAAATTTTTTAATTTTTGTAATCACGGTACATTCGGAAAACTAGAGTTATTATTGAAAAATCATACCTTATTTGTATTAATTAATTAATTGTATTAATTAAAAATTGTTGTACTTTTGATTGTATTTTTGTTTCATAATGGATGGTTATAGTACTGCTGAATATGCAGATATGATTTTTATTATGTAATGGTAATGCCCGTTATGCGTCCAGAGAATACCAAGACCGATATCCAAATAGACGCCAACCTTCCCATCGCCTATATGTCTATTTAATAATTGTGTCATCGTATGTTTTGTTGTCCAAATCGTATTCGTTAATATTAATAAATAAAATTAATTAATACAAATAAGGTATGACTTTTCAATAATAACTCTTGTTTTCCGAAAGTACCTTGATTACAAAAATTAGAAAATTTCGTGTTTATAGAACTTCAACCTCTTGTATTTTAGTAACTAGAAGGAATAGGGCCTATGTTCATATGGCATTTTTGGCTCAAAATGACCTCAGGAATAAGCTGTTAAAGTTTGTTACACTAGTCCTGAAACACCCTGTAAAACAGAAAGAGGTAGAAGTAGATAACCATATAAAGCATTCAGCAAATAGTTACATAATTAATACTTTTTCCACTAAATATCCATAGATTGGCATATAGATAGCAAAAATTTACGAAAACAGCAATTGATTAATTATCTAGATTGTAGATAACATTGTAGACCCAACTATTCCTTTTTAGTATAACCATCATGACACACTTTTTTCCTATTTCCATACTTTCACTTATTTTTCCATTCATGCCAAGCAGTGGAAAAGAAAGAGAAAAAGAACACAAACATTTAGAGACAGTGCCTTCATACATTGTTGCACTCTTGCAATGGTTATGATTCACTCATTGAGCATGTTGCATGTTGTGTGCATATGTGTGTGTATTAGTGAATGCATACGTGAGTGAACATGCAGTGTTCCTGCATGTGTGTGAATGTACGTATGTGTGTGTTGGGAGCGTCATGCTGTCTGGCAACGACGAGTGCGCTCACCAGGTCACCGACCCCATAAGATTGCGGTGAAGATGGTTTCCAACTTGACGCAAAAGGAATGATTATGTAAGAGAAGTTTGTTTTGTACGTGGAAATAGAGATGTTTTGATTATGAATTTAAATATTATAATTTTGGATGCATTATTCTGCTGCAAATGATTTTAGTATACCTGGCCCTTCAAAGAAACAGCTATGCTTTATTCCCAGAAAAGGGTTACCAATGTTACCATAGATAGGATATCCGCAAAACTCGTCCCGTTATATAGTTTGGACGATGTAACTTGGCGAGTTGAAGTAATTTAGAATTTCCCTGCAGTGAGGGAAAGGATATAAAAACCATAGGCGCGCCAGAAAAAAATGTACAAACATTACAGAACATAACATTTATTTATTACATTTTTAAAAAAATCTGTTGTGGCCAGCACAATACCTCTCGCCATTTTCATTTTATGTTGCATAGGCCGCGAGCAGTTATGTGACTTTGTTGGCCTTGACAAGCAGATATGGGGGCCCGTGTCAGAATTACAGCTAGTAATGTACATAGGTGTCAAGTTTTCATTCAAAACATTATGATTTTCCAAATCCTCGACAAGTATATTCCATACTATCGATAACATAATCATCAGAATATTTTGAAATTTTGAATGAAAAATTATGATCCGATTTTAACATTTTTACAATGACGTCTGCGTGTGTGTGTGTGTGTGTGTGTGTGTGTGTGTGTGTGTGTGTGAGAGAGAGAGAGGTTATTGGAGGTACGATTTCTCAAATTCAATAAATACCTGTTTGACTATGGATTCGTCAATCTAACATTAATGGGAAGAGTTGAATAGATTTCGGTACCAATTGGAAAACCGGAAGTAGTAGTATCTTAAAAAAAATCTAAATATTTTTTTGAATTTTTTTTATTATTAGTATTAAAGAACCTAAAATTCTCTATTCGATACATTTTAAAAATTTATTATATCTTCAATATATGTATTCACATAAAAAAGTAATAATACAAAATAATATGTTGTAATAAATTTCAGAACCTAAACAACTCAATAGTAACCATCAGATGTTTGTAAATAACAGAAAAATGTCAGTGTCAAAAACCAACAGTAGCTCATAAACCTATTTGGGCGGTATTGGCAGCTCAATTGTAAAACTTGACCTTAATTCTATTTTAACTAAACACATGACAGTAGATAAGAACCTATTCAAAATCTGGGTTTATGTAGATTGTAGCTGAAATTAAATCTTAGAATTTTTTTTGGCAACATAGTAGTAAAATGTCAAATTACGCTTTTAAGTTAAATGAAGAAGTTTAACTAACATTATTGAAGAATTTTTCTGTGATATTGGTAAGTTTACTATTTCTTGTTGTATAACAATAATATATTATAAAATTATAGCTATATACCAGAAATCACGACAAGAAATTGGAAGAAATTCAAACATTTAGAAGTGTAGGAGAAAACTTCCTCAAAACATAAATTTAAAATTATAAAAATAATCTAAACATAAAGAAAAGATATAAGCAATTTATAGGGTGCGAGCAGTCATGTGACTTTGTTGGACTTGATAAGCAGATATGGGGCCCGAGTTAGAATGACAGCTAGTAATTATGTACATAGATGTCAAATGTCAATTTTTCATCCTAAATTTCATGATTTTCCAATTCCATGCGGTTTATTTTCCTCGACAAGTAAATTCCACACTCCTAGTGACAAATTAACTACGTGAATTTAGAAAATCATGAATTTTTTAATGAAAAATTCTGACATTTGACATCTATGTACATAATTACTAATTGTGATTCTGACACGGGCCCCGATATCTGCTTGTCAAGGCCAACAATGTCACATGACTGCTCGCACCCTATTGAGAACTGACATGTCCGATGGCGGCAGCACCATCGCCGATCAGCTGCTTCTGAATTGGTACTCGCAGTGTTGTGACATATGAAAACAAACAACAAAAGCAATTTTTTTCACTTAAAATGGGGTTTGGTACCACAGAACATTTTAGATTTCTGGAAGCAACAGCTAAATGTATTATAGAAGATATGTTAAAATGTATTTATAATTTTATATATATTTAATCAATCGAAATTGATGATCGCAGGTGAGCGAATTATAAACGCTAACCACATAATATTATGTGGAGTATTAAAAAATGACGGTATAATGTGGGTAATATTTGCATTGTCTGCGAACCAGTGCAATTTCTGCAAAACCACATGAAATACATTTAGAGAAAATTTAAAAATTATTAGTGCAGAATGCACGTGTAAAGCTAGATAAAGACCATGAAATATGTAATTATCCGATTTAAAATGACGAGAACAAACTTTCATATGTTTTGTTATTTGTTTTGCACTACGAATTGCATATTCCCATGCTTTTCGTCGATCCATATCCATTTCAACACTTGCTCTTGTCGTAATTTTAACGTTATTTTGGCCATGTTTCGGAAAATTATAAAACGCAATGCATGTGTCTCGACCAGATCTTGAGAGTGACGTCAGAATATACAACAATTTGTACGACTTTTTCCCATTTTTATTCACATCAAATGATCAAACCACATGTAACACAAGCATACAATCACAATATAGTACCAAATCGGAAAGTTCATATTTTTCCCACCAGATGTCATATCGCAGCTTTTCAGTTGTCAATACTTATGTAACCAAAAACGGAAGTGGCGAGAGGTATTGTGCTGGCCACAACAGATTTTTTACTTTAATATCCTTAGCAATGAATATCTCTATAAAATATCAGAGTACCTACTAATTTTTTCGTATTTTTAGCTTATCTATCCTTCCTAGTTTTTATCACAGAAAATAAAAAATCTTGACCTTTTATGTACGAAGTACGTATTTGCATGAACATGACATTATTTCGTTTAGTATAATACCCATATTGTTTTTCTATAAAACTGTATCACAATGGCCTAGAACTTGTATATGGCTTATTAACAATAAATGTCCCACGCAAGCTGCATGTTCATAATACAATAGTTTCACGTGCAATTTAAAAATGCACTAATTCTTTTAATTAGTGTAGGCGATAAAAGTCGTATTGTACTCAACAGGACATGAAATAAATTCTGCTTTCTCTTCACAAATTATCATAAGCGACCTTTCTTTCATTAACTCAAACGAATTTCTATATAATTGTTCTAAATCAGAACGTCAAAACAATAAGAGGTGTACAATGATATTTTTAACGGTCTGATTTAAAAATATAATGATTGTGATTCAGTAACAGTAAACCTTTCTAAAATTTAAATTAATGATTTTACCAGGCCATATAAAATACAATTAATGTATTCTTATCTCGCTAACGTCACGAAGTTGTATCAAATTATACTATCTTTCATTATATATTACTTCAGATAAGGTCAAATTCTCAAATTATAGACTAAAAATATTTTCAATCGTTTGATATACAGTACTTTAACTTCCTGGATTATATAACTCAGCAACTTTTTCTTGAATTCATATACAAAATTTATATTTAAAATATCATTCCGTGGATGGATATACCTATTTGGGAAGGTTTCACCGTTCCACTATAGAATTTTTCTAGAATAAATGTTCACATTTATAATAGGAATGATCTGGATACATAATTATGTTTGCGTACATACGAGAAAGGGTAGAACCACTCAAAGCATAAGCGATATAAATCTAAACATTTTTACCTCTCGCTAAGAGAGGTATTGGATTCATGCTAAAAATAGCATATCCAGATTTTATTGAATAAGTACGATTTAAGGTCCATAGAATCCGATTTTAACATTTTTACAATGATGTCTGTCTGTATATGTGTGTGTGTGTGTTAGGTTGTTGGAGACACGATTTCTCAAATTCTATAAGACTAAAAACCTGTTTGACTACGGATTCCTCAATCTAACAGTAATGGGAAGAGTTAAATAGGTTCTGGTAACAATTAGACAACCGGAAGTGGTAGTTTCTAAAAAAAATTTTTCTAAATATTATTTTTTGAAAATTTGTTACTACGAATATTAAAGATAATTAAATTCTCAATCTGACACATTTAATTTTTTTATTATAACTCGTATAGATTTGGAGATATAATATATAATAATATAGAATAATCTGTTTTTATAAATCTCGTTGCGATATTTAAATTTTTGTAATTGACAAATAAATACAAAATGTCAGTGTCAGATTTTTCTGGGAGGTATGAGTTCATTTAATATATATTATTGTATTATTAATTAAATATGTATTTAAATTATAGGTATGTTAATATTACATATATCCTTAAGAAATACCGCTAATACCGTCAATAAATTTGAAGAATTTTGAACATATTAGAATAGTAGCATAAAATTTCTTATAGAACAAAAGAAGAGAAACAATTTCAATTATTTGTGTGTACAAGAAATGTTAAATTCGTTACTTATAGGGCGCGAGCAGTCATGTGACTTTGTTGACCTTGGCAAGCAGGTATGAGGATCCGTGTCAGAATGGCGGCTAGTAATTATTTACATAGATGTCACAATTGTCATATGTCATAATTTTTCAATCAAAATTTCAAAATATTCTGATGTTTATTTGTCATCCATAGTAACTAATATACTTGTCGAGAAAAATAATCCACATGGATTTGGAAAATCATAATATGGTGAATGAAAACTTATGATACTTGACACCTATGTTACTAGCTGCCATTCTGACACGGGCCCCCATATCTGCTTGCCAAGGCCAACAAAGTCACATAACTGCTCGCGCCCTATGCAACATAATATGAAAATGGCGAGAGGTATTGTGCTGGCCACAACAGATTTTTTTTTGTTACAAATTTCCCATTTGTGGTTTTCTGTTATCCCATTAGAAGACAAAGAAATGACCATGAACTTGTACTATACTAGATAAGTCAAATTTAAATGATGACATGGGTGAAGAGCATTACGCAAATAGAAAATAGTTAAAATTATCATATAAATGAAAATAGGATAATTATAAACACGCACGGTGCGATTATGATAATACATATGTAGGGTACATATAATATTTTATTACTTAACACGATTAAAAAATATAAACTTATGACTAATCGTTAGACTAAGATTTCTAAAGAGAATATGATTTTCATTCATTTCTGCGTTGCAGAGAACAAGAAATCCATTTGTTTTATGGATAATTTTAACTGAATATCTTTTAAAGTAATCCCAAACATGCATTTTTGTTAAAATTAATATGAAAATAATTAATTGATAAAACTATACTATACGTACATTATACATCAAGGGAAAAATAGCATTATCTCTTGCGATGTATTTATTATCTTTACCTCTCGCTAAGAGAGGTACTGGATTCATGCTAAAAATCGCATATCCAGATTTTATTGAATAAGCACGATTTAAAGTCCATAGAATCCAATTTTAACATATTTACAATGATTTGTGTGTGTGTGTGCGTGCGCGCACGTGTGTGTTCGTGTGTGTGTGTGTGCGTGTGTGTGTGCGTGCATGTGTGTGTGTGTGTGTTAGGTTGTTGGAGGCACGATTTCTCAAATTCTTTAAGACTAAAGACCTGTTTGACTACGGATTCCTCAATCTAACATTAATGGGGAGAGTTGAATAGGTTTTGGTACCAACTGGGTAACCGGAAGTATTCTAAATATTTTTTTTTTTTGAAAAAAATTATTATTAGTATTAAAGAACGTAAAATTCTATATTCGATACATTTTAAAATTTTATTATATCTCCTATAGGTTTGGAGATATAGTATATAATAATATAGAATAATCTGTTGTAATAAACTCGTTGCCCAAAAAACTCCATGCAAACCAGTTAAAATACTTATATGTTTGTAATTCACAGATAAATTCAAAATGTCAGTGTAAAAAATCAGCATTACTGGAAGATTTTTCTGGGAGGTACGAGTACATTTAATACATATTGTATTATTAATTAAGTATGTTTTTAAAATTTTAGGTATGTTAATATTACATATATCCTTAAGAAATACCGCTAATACTGTCAATGAATTTGAAGAATTTTGAACATATTAGAAGAGTAGGACAAAATTCCTCATAGAACGAAAGAAGAGATACAGTTTCAATTATTTGTGTGTACAAGAAATGTTAAATTCGTTACTTATAGGGCGCGAGTAGTCGTGACCTTGTTGGCCTTGGCAAGCAGATATGGGAGCTTATGCTTTAAACACAACTCCATGGTAACACAGTTGAGCTCAAATGTATGTAGCTGACAGATAAATGACACCGTCAAAAAAATAATCATTTCAAATTCATAATAGTAATGTTCTAAAAAGAAAATTGCAAATAGAACAATAGTTATATGAAAAAGAACTTAATATACACAATTTCAAATTAATAATAGTAACATTTTAAGAAGAAAATTGTAAATAGAACAATAGTATTAGTAAATATGTAGGTATGTATTAAAATAAAAAGTAAATAAATATATCATCACGGCATATTACCCATTGCTGGGTGTGTTAAGACCCCATAGGTATGTATTTATATTAATAAAAAAATAAAGAGCTGGAGGTATTGTGTTAGTCACATCAGATTTTTTTTCAAAAATTGAATACCAAGTGAAGAACCCTATAGGAAGAACTCCAAAAAATAGTTGATGAAGCTGTTCTAAACTTATTACTAATACAATGTAGATCTAGAAAGTTGTACAATACAGTTTATTAGCTGGTAACCTATATTAGGACAACTGCTGTCAAAATAATATAAACTATCTATGGTTTATTTTTGACATATTTTATACCTAAAGACAAAAAATTATCATGATTTTGACATCACAGATATCGATTTCTACTCCCGGTGGTGAAAAATATTATTGAAATATAGAAAAGAATACGATTTAATTAAAATATTAGATGTTATCAGCTCTTTCACCATCTTTTTATTCTTTGTGCGATGTAGGTATACCTAAAATATTAACTATTGCATACAAATCACGTAAAAGAAGGTGAGCGGACAAAGAATTTTTTATGCTAATGTAATTTTACTTTAGCATGTTCAGCCACTCGTATAATTTTTCAAGTATGTACAGGATTAATAATTAACGGCTTTAATTACAAAGATGAATTACAAAAAAATTGCAAAACACCGGTTATGAACATCTTTTTACAAATAATCAATTATACAAACCCGCATGAAATTTTTATTAATAAATATCTTGAAGACATCTGCGCGTCGCAATAAAAATGCACATCAAAAACAAAACCAACAAAATGAATTTATTGGCGAGCATGGGCATACGCCGTAAGTAATTACGCCAGTTACGCCTGCTTGCACCTGGCTTGGCGTAGCCAAGACGTAACGTTAACATACGATCTCGTTAAAATTAAATTACATTGAATGCTTTTGTTCTTGCACTTGTTTCATACCGTGCAATGTGCAGACAGTTGCCCATGCCGACTGTCGATTGTCACGCTTCGACGACTCGCGACTGCATTGCAAAAAATTTGAACGTCATTTAAGCGACGTTTTTGTTTTGTGATGTGCAACCAGATTAAAGCTATCAATGAATGTTGATATTTAGTTTTTAAACTCGTAAAAACAATTTATGGGCGATAATTGGTTGCTATTGTTTTAATGCATGATAATGAAGATATTTATCATAGATACTCGTATATGAAATATAAAGGGAATATCTCATACCCATAAAATACTTGAAAACCTTATAATATGTCATCATATTACATAATCTATATACAGTAAAAAAATTAAATATGTCCGATCACGTTATTTGTATCATGAACGAATTAACAAATTGGCATACATTTTTTATCTGTCTCCTTTGCAGTCTATAAGCGTGTGCGATAAGGATGGATATAACACGTTTGTCTTTCAAAAATTTATATTGTGTCGACTAAGTTAGGACATTCCACTTTAAAACGATACTCGTTGTTGATAATACTTTCGCTGTAACGTAAGCTTATATATTAATTCAGATACATTACCTTGATTTATATCCGTACGAATAACGTTATTTTCTGTCAGTATCACTGACACTGACATTGTGTCAGTATCTTATTTTTCATATATTTGGTTATACATTTGCTAACAAACTTACCAGTTGATTTATTTTTGAATTTTGAATGCTTTTATTGTAACATATATAAAATAAATAAAATAACAGTAGTATCTAATGTACCCTCATAAAAACTAAGCAAACGACACTACTTAATTTGTCAGAATGGGGGGAGCAAAAATCTGAATTCATACAATTCGTAAATTACCTTGATCGGACATCTTTCAAAAATTTTACTGTACATATTTTACAACTTATTTAAGCATTTAGACTCAAAAATAATATTTTACATGAAAAAATTCGGCAATCTTAACTGATCCTTTTCAACTGATACCAAAGCTGATTTTAGTCGTGTCAAACGACTCTCGTCTACGTAACTCTTCGACAATCAAGAAATGTATACTTTATTCACAGCGTGAAGTGTGAAGTTATAGAACATACCAACAAAAACGAATAAACAACACTCACGTCCGCAAAATTCAAGCCATTACTCATTTTTAGGTAAATATAAATAATAAATTAATATTATTTCACCACCCAGAATTGGGATATACGACAAAAAATCACTTTTTTTATCGTCCATAAGGGTAATATTGGTGTCAGTAGTTTTTCTTTCAATCTTATATTTTGACTTTTCTTTCAGTGTTTATTATTAATATTTTCGGTAGAGTATTTTTCCTTCTTTAGATTAATTATTATTTTGCATTTTAAATATTATAGTTAAATTATTGTTATCTTCACATAGTTTACCTTCCGTCACCTTTAGGTAAGCAAGATATTGTCTTTGGTCAAAAAATTCAATGATGTGTTTTTAGTGAATAAGCTCGTTTTAGGGTCCATATAATGATTTTACCATTTTTACGATGATGTCTGTATGTATGCATGTATGTATGTATGGAATTATGTGTGTGTGTGTGTAACAAAAGTTTCGGATCGCATAACTTCAATACCACGAGTCCAAAAATAATAATTTTTTCGTATTCCTCGAGTTTACATCCAGAGGAAGAGATGATTAGACTTTGGTTATAATTGGTTAACCGGAAGTACTCCCATCTGAAGATTTTAACAGTTAAATATCATTTAGTGTCATTTAACGTTATTATAACTATAACTTAAAGAATATATTATTCTCTAGACCATTTGATTGCATTTTATATTTCATATTCAATAGATATAGAGTTAAAGAATTATAAAGATATATAATAACTATTTTATATACCTACAAACATTCTGAACAGCTTGTAGATCATATGCACAACAAATTTAGTATTAATGTATACCTACACACATTTTTACCTCCCGCTACCCTTGGTAAGGGAGGTATAGGGATCGTGCTAAAAATCGCATATCGAGATTTTGGTAAATGACCACGTTTTAAGGTCCCTAGAATCCATTTTTAACATTTTCACGATGATGTCTGTGTATATGTATGTATGTGTGTGTGTGTGGATCCTGTATATGCTCTAACTTAAATGCTATCATTCAGAAAGTTTTGAAACCATGTATTTCTACCTTATTCTAATACGGAAATATCTGATTAGATTTTGGTGGTAATCGGATAACCGGAAATGGCAGTTTACTTGAAGCTCAAGATAGTTTTTCTTCAAAAAATACCTTTAAATGTATTTTTTTCTCAATTTGTTACTATAAAAATTGAAGATTATTCCATTTTCTACAAATTTGCTTTAATACTTTTTCTATATATTGTATAGATAAATTTATAAAGTAATATAAAAATTATATATATATATATATATATATATATATATATATATATATATATATATATATATATATAGGTAAATGGCGGGAGGTACTGTGTTGGTCACATCACATTTTTTTACACAGATACTGTGTAGTTGCGAAAAAAAAACGACACAGAGAAAACAACTTGTACAAAACAAGAAAAAGTTTTAGCAAACATGTTAAATTCCATTAAGGTTAAAAATGGAGTAGTCTAAATTTATTTTAAAAGGTTTACCGTATCATATCTTTTTACAGAACACTTTTAACAACTTGTACAAATATTTTTTTACCCATATACCACTACAGTTTTTTATTCTTTATCAACAACTCACATCCATTTGCCATTACTAAGAACTGTTTTATTTTTGGAAAAAATGTTTACTTTCTTACATATAATAATAAAGTAACTAATCTCATTCTCAATGAACAATACTTGTCGGAGAATAGTGAAATCAATGTCAAATACATCATAAAATAATTTACGCGTATTTTAAAATCGTAAAAAATAGGAAAACATCGACCTACTTAAAAAGAAGAAAGTTGCATAAGTCCAATATTAGAAATCCCATATGCAAACATGGAGCATATAATTAAAACATAAAAACAAACAACATCGAAATTATCAGATTGAAACAAGAGAAAAACGAGTAAAATGCAGAGAAAATCAGCTGGCTGTGAATCTAAACAAGTAGTTACGGCAATCTGTACATCTGAGCACGTTATCGTGATATAATAAACTTCACCGTGTTTTCATTTCAACGCTCTGCCCACGTCGAAGTCTGGATGGAATTATTACTCGGAATATTATTTAATAAGTTACCAGTGTGGCAGAAAGGAGAACGCAATATATTATTACTACAATAGGGCTGTTGCAAGAATTTTTATATGCTTTCTAAGTATTAAATTTTAAAAGATATTCTCTTTAAATAATCTCAATTTTGAAAATATAACGAAATATCTTTTCCATACTTTACAAATAATTACTGAAATTTGAGTAATATTTTGAAAAAGTCACGTGATCTGAAACAGAATGTGACGTCAAAGTTCATACAGTTTATAACATTATGCTAAACTATCGCCTACGTTTATTTATATAAATAACGTATAGGTGATGGACAAAGTTTTCTATATGTAATTTGGCGTCACAGGTTGTTTTTCATTACTATTTCTGGCGCCAATCTTTTTATTTAATTATTTATGAAAACAATAACAAATTCTTATAATTATTTTTATTATTATGAAAAAGATTGCATAAACTTTCATTTAAAATATTTTTTTGAAGATTGTCAATCACTCAAATAAATGATAAAGATATCTAGAATTGACATAATTTTATTTTTTTGTGACATGGAGAAACTAGATATTTTACGTTTTACTGCGGAATTTTCAGTTATTAAATAGCTTGGTTATAAAAACAAAGGTTTTTTTCAGTAAATAGTAAATGTTTTTTACGTTTAAAAATTAGCATAAATAATAAAATATTTTTTTATTATAAATTGATAGCGAAAAATAAATAGGAAAAGGGAAAAAATATCATTCCACTATTTTATACATTATTATTACTTTTTATTTATGTTTATCACGAGGTTTATCACTTAAAAATTAAAATAAATAAATAAACATATAACTTTGCTGGGTGTGCTAATCTGCTCTGTAAGCAGAAATCGGCAATGATTGACAAAAAAAAATTAAATGTTTTATATAAAAATATATATATCCGGATTTTGTAATATTAGTTATTGTCGGAGATTAAAAAACATGTAAAATCATGACTTAAAGCAAAACATATATTCAAATATTGCCAAAAAAATATCAATAATCTATTATTCTCAGATTTAGTTTAATATTTTTTTTTATTGTTTGTTAAGTATTGTTCATCATGTAATTTCTCTATTGTCCTCATTTGTCTATTTGTACCATTTTGTAAATTTATACATTTTGTATAATCGTCCTGTAATTGGGATCCTAGATCCTGTTGGATAGATTTAATAATAAATAAATAAATTTTATCATAATTTTTCAATAAACAAAATGGTTGTCCTCAAACAATAATTGTAAAATGAATGACCTTCTGTCACTCCCTTTAAACAAGAATCTTCAAATTTACTGATTTTAGGTCATCATTCAAATAAAACTGATGGATAAACTATCAGTCTGTCACGAACTTAACAGTTTGTTGGGAAGTTATTTCGAGTTAAAGATGTCACATAGGTCCTATTCCTTTTAGTTACCTAAATACAAGTCAACCTCGAAGTCAACAAATTGTGGAGCATAGCAACAGTCTCCACTTATAGAAAATTAAATTGACTTCACTTATAATATGATGTGATTAACCCCCTCACTGCAGGTATTAACTACGAATGTACAATTATTTATCATTTTTATATGTATAATTATTTTGACCAAATTTAATCTCGAATAGTTAGAACCATAACAGATAAGTATAATAACATTAATAACACCTGCGCTGAATGAAATATTGGAAAAATCGAAAAGCCAGTTAGTTCACTATAAGTAAAGAGCGGCTTTAATGGTAATGGGGTTTCCGTTTACTTCTCCGTCTATATTTTAAGAATCTGAACTCAAACTCAAAAAAAAGTGGAAAGATGCGATTTTATCTCACAATTTACAACTGATTCCAGATGAAAGACACTCATATTTTTCTTCCCATTTTTTACGTCATTTTGTCACAAAAAAACCATGTAGTATAACAGCTGCGAAACAAGTAATTTATGCTCGAATTTATGTCATAGCTAAAGTGAAAATGTGGATTTAAATTTATCCTTTGTTATATTTATTAATTTTTTATACATTAACATACAAACGATCCAATAATTTACAGTTATCTACGATCTTACATACAAGCAAGGTCAGGATTCTAATCTGAATGTCACAAAATATCGAGTTTCAAGAATGATACATTTTCTTTTATTTCACAGCTTTAAAACCACAAAAAATAGAGAATCAAATTACTTAGTCATATTTCAAAAATGTAGACTGTAAATTCTTCAGGCATAAAAAAAAATTATACATTATTGTATAAAAGATTTTTATGGTATATTTGTGACATTTATCTATTTTCTAAATGCATTTATATAATACAGAAAAAAAGTTGTTTGTATTAACAGATGAATTTTGTAATTTGCAAGTAATAATAATGGAATAATGGAAACGTATTTTTCAGTAATTAATTTGTGTTATTAATTAAAAGTTACACCCCTTTAGAATTGTAGATAAAAAGTTTATATGTATCAATTAAATAAATTCAATAATAGTAATTTGTATTAATTTAAATAAAGATTATTTCAATTCATATTGTATAAAATGTGATTAGTTTCATACAATTTCTTACTCTCTTGTTCAATTTATAGATATTTTATTATGTTCTTGGTTTCTTCACAATTTTAAAGAGAAATTACCAAATTTCTGTTAATGATTTAATAATTAATAGCTATGACCTCGGCAATGACTTATGTATAACATTATGGAAATGTTTAAACAATATTATTTTATATGTAGAAAAGTAGTTTCTTGACTAGATTGAATATTACGAAAGCAAATTCTCAGATGCAGTCACGTAATTATTTTATTATATTTTCAACGTTTCGATCCTACCAGGATCATCCTCAGGAACTATAGAACATTATAGATATTTTGAAAACAATTATTTTTTAACAATATGGACACTTACAAAATAAATTAATTTTTAATAATTAAAAATTAATGTTTATTCGAATGAAGAACGTGTCTTCATTAAAAAGAAGTATTATGGTGGAAATAGTTGCAGATATATTTTAAAGATTTTACCTTAAAAATATTTTATATAAAAACTAAATACATATTTCGAGAACTAAGTTCTCATCAGTATAGGACAAATATAAAAAGATTGAACAGAGTAACTACGCGGAAATAAATTTTCTGGATAACAGTCAAACTATAAAAAATACATTTTATGAAAATAAATTCATAAAATATATTTTTTCATACAGTTTTAATTTTTTGACGACTTTTAGAGTTTTTTAATGTATTTATTTATTTATTGTTTCATTTTTGACGACCACAGATGTGTACTTTATTTATTTTCGTGTTGTTCATTCTTAATGTTTTTAAAATAATTAAAAAAAAAATCACCTCCTGAAGAAGGCACATGCGGTACCGAAACTAGTTGAGGCCGAAAAATAAAATTTAATTGTTTGACTGCTATCCAGAAAAAAAAAATTCCACATCATCCCCATCCAGTCAAGAAGTTTTTCCAGCAAAAAAAGAGTAACTAAGGTTACTCAGCATATCAACAATGCAATAGTGGTCCTAACAACTCTGAATTTGTTTTAGGCAAAAAAAAAAACCGGCCACTTAAAAATATCCTCGAAAATATCCATATATTTTCAGATTTAAGATATTAGATATGTGGATACTATATTAAACTACGAATTACAACCAGTCTGGTTCGTTAACAACTTAAAGTGGGATCTCATAGGTATAAGAAATTACTGTTTTTACTTAACTATAGAAATTCTTAGAACTAAAAAAATAAATGTTTCATACACATACATTATAACGAAACCCAAATGATACCACATTCTTCTACAGAAGATACCGTATCTCTCATAATAAGCGAGAAACGACGTATTTTCAAAATTAACAAAAAACAAGTTTTAGTCTGTAATTTAAAAACAAAATACAAAACCAAAATTTCTATGGTGTCTCAAAAAACTGACTAAGGAATGTGCAAACGGTTTTGATCTATGGAACAAATTCAACGCTTTACATATGTTTGATAATATTGAAGGTGACCGTTTTTATATGCCGGTCAGTATATCTGACGATAAACTGTACTAACGGAAAGTCAATACAAAATATTGATTTTAAGAAAAAATCATAAAATGTGATTTAAATTAGATATAAAAAAAAAAACAATTGATTTAAATCGGACCAAACTTATTCCAGACAATCAATAACATTGTTCAATCGCATGTATACCTACCATTTTAATTGTAACAGCCTGTTAGAATTTGTAACCAATAGAAACAAAAATTTACTGTCATTTTATTCAGTGTGAGTCTCATACAGCTCAATATTAATCATTGTGCCTAGGAGGATACGCTTAAAACATAAATTCCTATAATGCATATCATATTATAATTTTAAGCGCATACCAAGTTCATTCTCGTATTTAATTCCAACCTTTCAAAATCTCCGTTCAATGACACGCTATTTTTGAATGAATTCTCAGCCTCTACAACCAATTTACTTACTGGTTAAACCAGTGGCTGGATCAAGATTCATTCCAAACCCGTCGTAGTCCAAGGAAATGCAAGTTATGTAGGTGATTATGCGAAATGCACCGGATGTCGTTACTTCAACGCTATTGTTTGCATTGATGTTTGTTTTTTTTTTTTTTTTTCAAGTTTTGTATCACACAAAAACTAGAACAAAAGATAACTGTTTCATTTGTTTTATGTGTTCATTGTATTCTGCCATTCATGAAAGGGACGTCGTTTTTCATGATTTAGTTTTGTTGGTTTAAATTAAATCACTCTCCTGTAATTCGAAGCAGTGGTACGTAAATTGCAAAATGTATACATGAGCCAAACATTTATCAGAATGTAAATATGAATGTTGATATTGAATGTATTTCAAATTTGTGTATATTTAACCCATATGTTTCATAATATCTAGAACTTTAATCAGAATAATAGCAAATATTTAATTTTATTGACAATACAAGCAAAAATAACTATTACATTATTCTTTATAATAAAAACATGGGGAAAATTTATCATTTTTCGTATGTTCATATTTCTAATTTTTTCTGGTACTTTTGTAACCCTTATCTGGTGAAGTGGTGCTATTAGTGACCCAGCCTGACAACTTTCCATTGCCTTTTAACATATTTTAATTGAATGTTTCCACTTCATTTCATTAAAATTAAGCTACGCTATCAAACGGTTAAATCTATGTTACACTCTATACCCGAATTCGGGTACTGTCTGAAAAATTTGCTCTAAACTAGTTTTGACTCTTAAAAAATCCCAAACCCGAAAACCAGCCAAGCGCGTTGTGGATTTATCTAAACTTAAAGATTGATATTTTTTGTTATTTTTTTATAAACCGCAAAATAGAACTAATGTTTACAATTTATTAAACTACTACTATCGAATATTTATTGTAAAACTGGCCCCTACGAGAAAAACTAAACTGTATACATAGCCTAAAAACTGCTAACTGAAGTATTTAAAATGAAAAATAATAATTAATCTATTGCTACAATTAATAAATCAGGAAATAAGGGAATATACTCTACCTAAAATAATAATAATAATAATAAACACTCAAAGAGAAGTAGAAATACAAGAAGAATCAAAGAAAACTACTGACAGAAATGATACGCTTATGGAAGGTAAACAAATGTGCTCCCTTGTCCAAGGTTTAACGTTGATGCACAACGCCATCTCTACGTAGTGAAATATCCCAATACCTAAAAAATGTATTGTTACATTTTAAAATAATAATGAAATAAACACGATTCTGATTTATCATAGATACACAAACGTCGTCGAACAGTATTCTTTAAAAAGTAACACAAATGCAACTTGTTTCAAATATTTGCACTGAAACTGTTGCACTTGCTACAGTATTCGGTGCGATAAAATATACACTCAGTGCGACTTGATAGTGCATTGAGTGCGATTTCATACGAAGCTGAAAACGTAGTACTGAAAAAGTTTGCACTGAATTGATAAGTGGTAAACTTTATAACATAATCATTACTATACTTGCCCTCAAATAAGTATGGACTGTTGGCAATGTTGAAAATGCTCAGTTATGAAGAAGTGGCAACACCGCAGGACAAGAGACAGGGTGCGGAGAAGAGACAAATTTGAACATCAGTCCATACTTATGTGATGGCGAATATTATGACAGGGTGAAGGCAAGTGCAATAACAAATAAATAACATTATAAAAACTTTAAATTATAGTATCAGGAACAGTATCTTTGTTAGTCAAAATTCTGTTTAGAAATAATTATCATTTTTCAGCGGCTTAGACATTTATAGTTTTGACACTAAAGTCAAATTATTGCAAGCCTACGTGCAGGGTTGATATTTTTATATGGATGCCATATGATAGCCTTCACCCCTTGGAGATAATCATCTCACTAAGATGGTAACAGTTTTCGTTTTTAGGTAGTCTGTACTAGAAACTTAAGTGGAAGACTTGTAGTCTCGCGTTTTATGTTGAGCGCGTACTAGACGCTAGTACGCAGGGTTACTATAATTAACAGTTTAGTTTATGTTTTTAGTTGTGTAAAAATAAGAATTTGTTTAAATACCAAAGTATATCGGTATCCATAATATAAGTGTTCATCTGTCATCCAAGTGAAAGTGTGTGTGTGTGCCTCCTCCTCAGTAAAGCAGTGGCCGTCAATCCAAGCGTCCACTAATTAGAAAGTTGTCATCGTTGGAGAAGCAACAAGATCCACTAGCATAAGAATCGTCTGGTTTCACCACCCCTCATGTTACAATATAGTATTGTTCAATTCTGATTAAGTACTACTTAATCAGTAGTATCCGTTGAAGTGGTAAAATTCTGATTTCAGAATTTGCAAGTGTTCAAAACTATGGTATAGTTTAACTCAAAAACAAAAAAAAATATTAAAGCAAAAAAACTTTTTCCTAGGTGAAAACAACGGGGTCCTGAGAGACCCCAGGTCACCAGTTGTGTTCAATTTTAAGCACGTCATCAGTTAGGGTTAAATAAAATATAGTTACACCTGTAAAATATAATACGTACTGAATATTTCCGTTCCATTTAACTATAATTTTAGACAGTTATCTAGATGCATTTCATTAAAATGATATTTCATTTGTAATCCGTAGCAGTAGGAAACAAACCTAATTTAAATGTAATAAGAAGGACATTAAATTATAATAATTCCATCGTCTACGTCTCGTATGATGTCAGGATGTTAGATAAAGCGCATATGATAACCAAACGCATTTTATCATCAACCTTGGTATCGTCTGCCCACCCAACGCTATTTTTATAACCATAGCCGAGTTGAACTCAATTTCTGGACCAAACTAGAGACAACACAGCGCCAGAAACTGCCTTCAATTGTTAGTGATCGTTGATTATCGCCCACACGTCGTACTAACCTCAATAGATTCATCATAACAATTGAAAGTCGATGAGGTACTACCGGTGACAGATTCATAAAAAAACTCAATGCACACGAGAAACCCAATTTTATATTTCATTCATAGCTTGCTTTATAAAATAATTCAATGTCATCATCTGTAATAAGCCGACCTAATCCAACAACAAGCGAATGTCGATGCATGAAAAAACAGGCAAGAATCGAGGGAAACAGCTGCTGGAAGCCTGATGCAGAGCATCTGCGTTGGCCGAGGACTGGAACAACTGAACAACTAGCACCCGGCCTGCTCTCGATCAATAAGCGCACTCAACACTTTGACGAACCGACTTTCAAATGTAACACCTTCCTCACCCATTAATCAACGACAAAAATGCACTGGGTACGGCGGTAACTTTAATTTCGTAATTCGTGTTGCGCCTGCCCTTTGGCAGTTTCAGATAATAAATCATAACACTGCTGCCATTTATAACAAAACTAACCCTTGAAGAGTTAATCAGTTTCGCGACGTATATTAATGAGTTATTTTAATTATAAATATAAATTGGTGTAAATATGAAGTAAATTAACCTACCTTTTGGGCTTCCAACGTCGTTTCAAAACTCCCAACATGTGGAATTCAAATTCAAACGCCCCCCAAATATGGGGCGATTTTTGCTTTGACCCGTGGTTAAATAACTAGGGCAGTGTGTCCACTCACAATGTTTTTACACTATAGTCAAAACACTTAATAAACGATTGTCACTTATTAAAAATGCATTTTTATGAACACTGATAATCTAAACGTTTAAATTCTAATATATCCACTAATTCAAAGTTTTCAATATTACATTAAAATTCACACAAACACACACTAAATTTCTTACAATTAAACATCATTGTCATAACAGTACATGTAAACACTGTATAGCATTTATACCGCAAAAATGCAAAAATTCATTCAGCTATAACGCACACACCACCGACAGCGACCAACGCATAAACACAAATGACAGAATTCTGGCCGCTATATGTATACCCACGTGATCTGGAATCCGCTCTCCTATTGGTTAGAACTGGCGCTCCACAGCTGAGAGTTTACTGCGATGTTTTAGATCTAATTTTGAAAGATCTAAAATGTTTTAAAAGAAAGTTCTAGATAAAGTTGTTTAAAATTGCATATTTGATATATTTATAACAAATTAATTTGTTAAATAAAAGACAAATTCTTCAACTGAGACAAATTATGCTTAATATAAATTATTATAAAGCACTTATTATTGCACCTTTATTTATACTACCCGTTAAACCTATTTGATATGCTCAATGCGTCCATACAAAAATATATTTTTATGATTCTAATATTAAAGAAAATTAAATTCTCTATCTGATACATTTAAATATTTTATTATATATTCTATAGTTTTCGAGATAAAAGAAATATAATATATAAAATAATCTGTTATAATAAATTTTATAGCCGAAAGAATGTCATGGAAAATAGTTGAAAATTTAAATTGTTTGTAACTGACAAATAAATGTCCGTGTCAGAAATCCGGAGACATTACTGAAGACTTTTTCTGGGAAGTACATACATTATATTATTTCTTAATGTATTAATAGTTAAATATTTAAAATTATAGGTATATTACATATATACTTCAAAAATACTGTCAATCCTGACAATGAATTGGAAACATTTCGAAAAATTAGAAGAGGACATAATTTCTTCATAAAATGAATTTAAAATTAAACAATCTAAATATAAGGAATAGATATATGTAAGTGGAATTTTTGGTGTAGAGTGTAGGTATACAAGAAATGTTAAATACAATAAGGGCGCGAGCAGTCATGTGATTTTGTTGGCCTTGACAAGCAGATATGGGGGCCCATATCAGAATGATAGGTAGTAATTATGTATATACATATTAAGTATCATAATGTCTCATTCTAAATTTAGTGATTTTTCAATTCCATGTGGTTTATTTTCCTCGACAAGTAAATTCCACACTCCTGGTGACAAATTAACTACGTGTATTTAGAAAATCTTGAAATTCTGAATGAAAAATTAACAATTGACATCCATATAATTAGTAATTATCATTCTGAAACGGGTCCTCACATCTGCTTGTCAAGGCCAACAATGTAACATGACTGTTCACGCCCTATGTAACCAAAAAAGGAAGTGGCGAGAGGTATTGTGCTGGCCACAACAGATTTTTTTGGTAGCATTTGCGACAATATACTTCACATCAAACGATGAACAGGTACTATTATTGATTGCTTTCGACTTTTTAGACGATGATCATAATAGAATGCTTCTATTTGTGTATCGCTTTAAATCATATTCCTATTATTCAATCAATTGATTAGGAGAAAAAGAAAGTGCATTCATTAATTCATTCATAAAATCAAAGTTAAGGATGAAAGTCATACACAGATGCCAAAATTTCGACAAGATAAACAAAGGTTCTTTTATTTACCATTGCAAAAATGGACACAAATTGAGTATTTTATTAATATCCCCATCTATTTTTTCTGTAAATGTTATAATAAAATCACCAGCGAATAACCGAGGGGCGACAAAAAACGTGCATGCAACGAAAGCAAATAAAACGCCGAAGTTTCTCGGACGTTCTCGCGATAACTTCGCGCCAGTGTGAGAACTGCTACTTGTCGGTATGTATAGTCGAAGGCAAAATTGAAAAGCGAATATTTCGCGTTGGTTTGGGAGAGCCTTATACATGGTACATTGCCGAACATAGGACTTTAAAATGCAAATAATACTTTCGTAAATTCTTGCTTCCCTAATTATTTTCAGTAAAAAAGCTTCAAATAAAATTTGTACAGCTTAAGATTGTGCATCTGAATATGCATTTTTGGCTAAAATTATGTATATATATATATATATATATAGCGATAGCCACAAAATTGAAACAAAAACAACTGTTCAACGGTTTATCTATCAAGTTAGTTCATTTTTATTATTTGTAATTTCTGTGTAAATATACAAGGGTCATTTCAAAAATAAAAATCGTTGTTTTTACCTTCCGTCACCTCTAGGTAAGGAAGGTATTTTCTTTGGTCAAAAAAATCGGTGGTGAGTTTTCAATGAATAAGCACGTTTTAGGGTTTCTACAATACTATTTTACTATTTTTACGATAATGTCTGTATGAGTGTGTGTGCAATATCTCCAATACTAGAATACCAAAAATTACAATTCTTACGTATTCATCTTCCTTGCATCCATATGCAGACTTGCTTATATTTTGGGTGTAATTGGTCTACCGGAAGTACCCTCATTTGAATATTTTAACAGTTTTCTTGAAAAAACACTGTTAAATATTATTTACACTTTTAATGTTCTTGTAAATATTATAGAGTATTATATTATCCATACGATTTAAATGCATTTTATTCTTCATATTCAGTGGATATAGAGTTAAAGAAATTAAATTAATAAATAAATCAATCAGCTATGCTATAACCATGGAAACAGCTACTATATTAAGAAAATTCTAACTGACAGATGGTGGACAGATGTCAGTGTCAATCAAAAGAAAATTAATGTGGCAGAGATGAGGATGTTAAGATGGATGTTGGGGAAGACACGGAAAGATAAGGTAAGCAATGAAAGAATAAGGGAAATAACTAGAGTATTAAAAGTTTCTAGAAAACCTGTGAGACGATTACATTTGTTTAAACATATCATGAGGAGAGATAAAGAATATATTGGAAGAAGAATGAATAGCTTAGTAATAGAAGGTTGAAGAAACAGAGGAAGACCAAAGATAAGATGGAAGGACTGTATTGCGGAAGACTTCAGAGAAAAGAAACCGAATGAGGACGACCCGCAAAACAGAAATGAATGGAAGAAGAAAATAAAAAATAGCGACCCCTAACAAATGAGAAAAGTTAAAGAAGAAGATGATGAATAAGATGTCCGTGTCAAGTGCCATTTGCATAGTTTGTTTATGAAATAATTTTACTGGAAATTTAGAATCTTTCGCAACAAAATTTATGTATGGAATTTGTAAATAATACACAGAATTGACGGAAGGTATTGTGCTGGCCACATCAGATTTTTTTTTATAAAATTGTGAAATCCGTCTCATTTAATATAGTAATATAAAATAACATGTAATAATAATAACGCTGATATTAAGAAATAGACACAAAAAATATAATTATTATAACATATTTTTTTAGTTTTAATTTTTCTCTTATGTTATTTACATTACCTTTTCATATTGCTATGTAAAATTATTCTGTAATTGGGATGTAAGCAAGTTGAATTAAAAATAATAACTAAATAATTAATTCTAAAAAAAATCAGAAATTTTTGTTTGTTTTTCGGGCGTTCATTCCGCCATTGATCGCGAGTCGCCGAATTATTATGTATGATTATTTATTAAACAATGTATGCACATACATGTACATCCACTAGTTGCAATCCCAAATAGAAATGCTTATCACTATCACATAAAAAAGATTACCCTATTTTTTTTATTTTCCTAACAAATTACTAATACCCAAAAAAAAAAAATGTTGAAAATTGCTCGTGATTCTTGTGAAACAGATGTAGATCAATAAGCCAAAAGAACCCATGTGGTATACAAAAGGCAAGCATTAATTTTTTTAAGACATAGAAATGAAAATATGTTGTATCTGTTAAATACTGTAAAACTCAGTGATTTTTCAAATTTTCGTCTAGAACGCGCTTTCACTCTGATGCACAGCATGCAATACTATCTGCAAAGTAAGTGAATAAAAGTCCAAAAAAAATATTGCTTCCCACGGCCTGTAGCGTGAACGCGCCACTACCTGGATTTGCACGCAACTGGCCATGGGAGGGGGCTAGGGGGAAAATCTTACAGAAAATATCACTTCTTCTCTGTCTTAAAATTGGTTTTGGCAAAATTAAGATTATGTCAAAAAATTGTTATGTACGCAGTTTCCCATTCTGTTTTTGTAAATCAAGTGCATAGGTTATGTTTTTTATCATTAAGTTGAAATACATAAATAAATAGATGATTGGATATGTCAATCGAAACTATTTGCTGATTATCGAACAAAAGTCGACAAAGTTACACCTATTTATTTATTATTATAGCTGGCGCGCGTTAAGACTGGATTTGCAACCTGTACATACTTTGGCATGGCATATAAAAGAACTCCCTTTCCATTTAAAATTGGTATAGACCAATTTTAAATTTTAATGGAGACTTTTTCTCGTTATAAAAATAGCATATTATAATTACTATTATACTTGGACTTGTCCTAATACGAATTTTAGGTCCTGCGCATTCAAGGTCAGTCTCAATGTAATGCGCAGCAGCTCTACATGAAATTTAATGAGTATTGACCATACTAATATTAGACTGAGGCCATCTATTTATGGGTAATTGAAACATATTTCAGTAACTGTGATATTAAGTCGTCGTAACCTCTCGCCGTATATTTTACCTGGCTGTATGCATAAAGCAAAGATTATTTTTATAAATACAAATAATATATTCATATAAATCTATGACGTATAAACTTCTTTATTATTCAATAATAGCATGTCTCAACATGAAGATATTTTACCATAAATTATGTTACAATAAATTACAAAGTAGAGTTTACCATATATAAATATTAGGCTGGTAACAGCAATTTTCAATTCGAACAACTTTGTTTACTTTCTCTTCATATTCTTCTAGTAAAAACATTAATTTTGGGCGGTCTAAAATGTATATATCTGGATTGTGCATCTATTCTTATATATCTTCTTTTACATTTTATTTTTTCATACTTGTTATATCTAAATAACCTTAATTCCCTTTAATAAAGTGACGGATAGATTGCACTCCGATTTTGTCAATATTTACAACTTACTTGAGAAGAATTTGATAGCTTTTTCGCAATTCAAAGTTACTCTAGTCTACAGTACTGGTGTACATTGTCCCATAATGTTTGAAACAAATTTAAGTCCTTCAACCTAGAATTGTCATCTCCATAATAGTCACAGATCAAGAACTAAGGGATTCTCCAAGTACATTTTTAATTCATTACTCCTTATTTCTGACACTGACATTTATCTGTCAGTTACAAATAATTTAAATTATCAACTATTTTTCATGGCATTCTTTCGGCTGTCAAATTTATTACAACAGATTATTTTATATATTATACTTCTTTTATCTCTAAATCTATGGAATATATAATAAAATATTTAAATGTATCAGATAGAGAATTTAATTTCCTTTAATATTACCACGAAAAATTTTCAAAAAATAATATTTAGAAGATTTTTTTTCAAGAATCTTCTACTTCCGGTTGTCCAATTATTACCAAAACCTTTTCAGATCTTCCCATGAATGTCCGATTGGGAAATACGTTGTTAAACAAATTTTAAGTCTTATAGTTTTTGAGTAACCGTCCTTCCAACATCCCACACACACACACACACAGACATCATCGTAAAAATGTTAAATCGGATTGTAGGGACCTTAAAACGTGCTTATTCAATAAAATCTGGATATGCGATTTTTAGCATTGAAAGAATTGTACTCAACAATTTAAAAATGAAATTTAGATATTTATTCAAATTTCTACGCTTTATTAATAAACAAATATACAGGGTGGTGACCGACACAGCCGAACATAGGACTTCTTCGCTAATTATTTTAAGTAAAAAAGTTTCAAAGTTGTAGGGCATACAATTCTGCATCTGAATCAATAAACAAAATTAAATTGGTGTTCCTTGTAACGGCAGAAATTAGGTATGAAATGTCGAAAATCACCCCAAAAATAGCTATAGCCATGGAACTGAAACAAAAAATTAACAAATGTAACGATTTATCTGTCAAGCTAGGTTAATTTATTTTTATTATTACTTGTAATATATGTTCAAGTGATCAAGTGAACAAATATCAATTTGAATTAACAGATAATTGTTAACTGCTTGGTTACCCTAATATGACAGATAAACCGTTAGACATTTGTTATTTATTTTGTCTCAATTCCATGGCTATTGCTATTTTTGAAGTGATTTCCGATATTTTCATACCTAATTTCTGCCGTTACAAGGCAAACAAAATTAATTTTGCTTATTGATGCAGATGCAGTATTTTATGGTCTACAACTTTTATGCGAAGCTTTTTTTACCAAAATTAAAACTCGTTTTTATATTATATTTTTATGAGATTAAATATCACTTCTAACAAAAGGGGTAGGGTCAGAGTGTACGAAAATTCAAATATCACTTTATTCACATATCAATTTATAAAACATCGTATTGGATAAAAATCAAAAAATTTAACATCGCCTTATTCAAATAACGACTTATGCGTTTTTCGAATATTCAAATCTCGGAAAAAATTTTACTGTCTTATACAATTCTCGACTTGTGCAAATATCTACCACTATGAAGTCGGTTGCGCATTGATTTATTCATTTCTGGTTTGTTCACTACCCCTTCATTCCGGTACTGTTTAGTAATATTTGATTTTATAATTATATTTGAATTACAAACAAATGAAAATGTTAATATATTTGGGGTTACAATATTTAAAAACGATCAAATACATATTATATATTTGCCAAATAAATTTATCTATTCACAAATTATGTGTGCATATTTTTGATATAAATTTAGCACATATTTCTTCGTTAATAATACTAATCTAATATTAAAACTATTTAATTGAAAGTATATAAAAACAATAAACATTTTATAATATAATTATAGAAAGGCCATGGAAGGGCTAAATGTGAAACATTTATGAAGATAAAATGAAATGTATGGGAAAAATAAAATCACCTTTAAAATAAAATAAATATATTAATTATTTGTTAATTATAGCTGATTTATGAAACATGTACCTACCATAAGCAGTAATACAGACACATGAAACGATTGTCCAATCTTTACATTTCTCTGTATAATAATAAATGATTTACTTTTTTATGAAAATAAATAAACAAATTACTTATACTAGTATATTAAAAGAACAACAATGTACCGAATATTGTATGTTACCTTATCATGTACTAAATTATGTGTACGTGGATTACAAATCAAAATAGTTCATATTGTAATAAAACTGAGTTGTTTAAAATTTATTTGTGTTATTAATATTATGCATATATACGATATTAATGTAAAATAAAATGGAATTGACGAAATGTATTATACTGGCAAGAACAGACTGAAAATCCTATCCATTTTTTCCACAACTGCTCTTCTTTTCCTAAAATGCAATATGGGACAAACAATCTCTGGTTAAAATTTTAACTGCCAGTTAAAAAAACAGTTGAAACGAAATGAATCGTCAAATGACAAATTGATCATTGCTGTCAATAATCCGATTCATTGTTTATTTAACTTACAGTTAAAATTCTAACCGGGGATTGTGAAACACACCAAGTTGACACAAATGTTATAATCATAGTAACTCTTTTGTTTATAAACATGTATTTAGTGAAATTCAGGTCCGGTTTTATAAAAATTCACTATAGTTTTATATTAATGATTATAAATTAATACTAACGATATTTCTGACTACATAAAATAATATGTAGGTTAGTTAAATAAATTATTGTAAATTTTACCTTATTATAAGTTAATAAATAAAATAAATATCAAAGTATATTGTACAAACCAAATTAAAGTAAAATAAGTTCTGCTGTGATGAGCTAAAAGAAAATTCAAACCTTGTTTATAAAAAAGAGGTAAATGAATAAAAAAATATTAATTTTTGTTTATAATATCTATTTACATGATTTTGTTGGTTTTGGGTTTTTAACATATTTATTTTGAAGTTAATAGAGGATATACGAAATGAAGAGAATAACGAGTAACACATGATCATACTGTTTGACAGAAAGTAATGTCACACTTTCACAGTCAAAATAAAAATATAACCTCAATCTACATAGGTTTGGATCATACCGATCTTATTTAATAATTAAGTTTAAATTACTAAATTAGCAACGAGAACAGTTAAGTATGGAGAATTGTATTATATTAAAATACTATAATACATCATGGATATGGGGAAGTTCTATTTTGCGGACCACAAAAAAAAGCGGACTGGTCATAATTATTGGTTCTATACTATTAAATCACAACATACTAGTTACTTTTGAATAACTGTGGTATACAAAACAGGAAGATGATCGAGATCACCTCCGCAGAGATTACTTTACTCCTGGTGTGTTTTGCGGACTAGCCATTTCTAATAAAACAAGAGCGATCAAACTTGGAATTTGCATGGCTTTTGTGATTCCTTGTAATATACAATTTAATTCACTCAAAATCATCTTCAGAAGGTTACTTTTTTACTCTTGGTGAATTTTGCGGAAGCCTATTTCCTTTGCATGTCTTTTGAGTTCTGAGTATGTTTGTTGTGCCTCTTCCACCCTGCGGCTTATGATGTTGATGTCATCTGCATATGCGACTAGTTGTATTGCTTTAACTGTTAGCAGGTTTGATCTGCCAATGTTCATTTGCCTTATTACATATTCGAGCATTAGATTGAAGAGTGTTGGGGCCAGCCCATCTCCTTGCTTCAGTCCACGCAAAATTTTAAATTCCTCTGTAAGTGTGTTTTGTACGCTCACCACCGCTACCGTGTCCTCCATGGTTGCCGCTTTTTTAAAATTTTGGTAAAGGACTGCATCGCGCTAGAAAACGAACGGATCCGCTTCTCATCTAATATTAGGGGCTTTCATATATCTCTCGCCTTATTTGTGGAAATCAGGGGTCAGGTACTGAATGGTTGGTTGGTCGAACGCGCATATTCGAAATGTATTGGTGGATCGGCAAAGAAATATCGTCAATTCCGATTTATCGACTAGAAAACAATATCGCCAATATATCGTTTACATTTCTTTGGGTTCACAATGGCCAATAAAAATGTAGGTTGGATAGTTAGGGTTCCGCTAAACGCAGACGGTTTCTTAAGAGTTCCATAATCGTAAAAAAATGTGAACCGCTGTTTTAGAGAATAATATTTCAAATAACAGTTACAGAAAAAATAATTGTACGCATCTTTTACTTGAAGTATTTTCCACCAAACTGATCCATGAACGATTGACAGAGATAAAACACTGCGAGTCAATTGCTCGCTAATCATCCTTAATCAACCTTTTTTAGTTTAAATTCTGTTATATTTATTTAAATAACGACGTTGTTGTTCATGTTCATTCCTGAAGAAGGCAATAGTTTATACTGCCGAAACATCGTTATATAAATAAATATAACAGAATTTAAACTAGAAAAGGTTATATCATTCTTATTAAAATGAGTTCTGAAAGATTTTCCGTGCTGTGATAAACTTTATTGAAAACTATGTTTGCCGCCGATGTAATGATTTTAAAAATAATTCAGAAATATTTCAGTTTTTTTCAAAATTTGTTCAAAGTTATATACTGAAGAGAATTTACAATTAGAATCCCTTAATCTTCAAGTTAATGTGTTGAAGTTACTCGTAGTCGTACTATTTAAAAACGAAAATTTGATTCAAATTTATGCATTATTGAATAATTTCACTCAGATTACAATATTAATTTTTGGTACCTATTATACTTCATTTCATGTAAGAAAATAGTATATGTCGCTTGAGAACCGACCGTTTTTACTGTCAATAATAAAAAAAAATATCTGTAAAAATGTACAAGAGCTGAATATTAAAAATTATAACATAACATGGTTAAACATCATTTAATTATGTACATTTTATTTGATAATTGACAATTAACAAGTGATTTTTTTTCATTTTTGTTTGCATTCTGACTAATCAAAGGGCAGAATTTATATCCCTATCTAAACCAATGCTATTTTTTTACGTGAAATGAAGTATACGTACACATACAAACATACGAGCTTAAAGATGAAACATCGAAGATATCCAACGCGAATTACTGATCTTCCATCTCGAAAACTTTTTACAAAGTGGAACATCGTATTTAAAATCTTCAAACTATTATTTTAAATTTGTAGGTACTAGTACATATACATACATATTATGCGAAAGAAATGTAAGTATAATTTGAGTGTCTTTACATTTATAATCCAATAATAGGGTTTCCAATAATAATTAATATTTGGCCCGCCATATATGTATTTTAAAATTTCGTATGCGGTCCGCTTCTCAAAAGGATGGTGACCCTGCTCAGAGTGTTTTTTTTTTTTTTTGGTCTGTGCCCCTGCTCTGAATATCTATGTATAAACTAATCCATAAAGTTTTACGGGACAGATATTTGAAAAAAAATGTTTTCACGCTTATGTCACGGTTTCGCATGTTCACCCGATATATATTGTTATATTGATAACTGTCATTTTCCCTCTTTATATTACTTGCTTCAATAATAACTACATTATAGCACTTATATATAAAACAAGGTTAGCGAACCTAGCATTTGCACATTTACTATACGTTGTTCCATCTTACGCATTCAGCATTGCAAAGAATAAGGCATAGTTTTGACTTCTCTGATTGGCTGAGAGACAAGTTTACCAATGTAATTTCAGCTACTTAAAACTGGCGCTGATGCGAACGCCATCTGTTGAATGCGTTAAATGGAACAGAGCATAACTTGTCAAAATAGCAAACAATGCTCAGAGAAAAAAGAAATAACATGTACTCCATTCTGTCAGGGAAATTCAAATAAATAAAATTTTGCATGAATTTATTAAATCACATTAATATTTACAATAACATTGATATTAATAGATATTGGGGTGTATTCTGTATTACTTACTATACCCCATTCACCGAGACGAGAGAATGTAGAACTAATTCTTAAACAGAAACAAGTCATTTTATTGGTTTGGCTCCAAAATTATCCTTTTTTGATCAATAGAATTTGTCTCTGTTCAAGAATTGGTTCCACATTCTCTCGTCTCAGCGAATGGACTATATGCTAATATTAATTTTAACAGCCTATTAAAATTTATAAGCAAAAGAACGTAATTTATTACCTATCATTTTAATTTTATATTATGTGTCTTCTAGTGTTATTGGTAAAAAAAATAGGATGTTAAAATTAACATGATATGATACAGAATATAATTTTACTCACTTCATCAAATTCAACTTCGCCAATTTTATTACACTTATGTTGCAACATTCTTCGGTTTATCGAAGGTCACACAAAAAATACTTTGAGATGGATTATCAACAAAAGCAAAAGTGGATTTCTTCTGTATTCTAAAAACTCTCCCTGGGATACTCTTTGCAACATTTATTTTATTTAATACGGATTCCATCAATATAACCTTCCGTAACAGTGGACGATTTCTATCCCATTCACCGTAGCGTTTGATGGTCTTAATATTATCACCCGCATTTTCCAATAAAATTGCCAAAGAACGTTTTATACTGTGACCAGTGTAGGACTCTACATCCGGTAATTAAAAAAAGAAGCAAACTTCGTCGGTATTCTCGACAATGTGAATTCCAATCTCCCGTGGTGAATATTACGGATAGAGCATAAAAACATGTACTTCCTGCAGATATTAACAACTTTACAGAGAATCCTTCTTCCATAATAATAATGAAACTGCGAGAAACATTTATCTCCGCATCTGGTATAGAAACATACAGATATGATCTATATAAAATCCTCAGTGATCAATGTTTAGTTCGTCAACTCCACTTCCATTATTAGTGTAACCTATAAAGATTCAAAATAAGTACCAAATCACACAATAATAGAGAACTTTCATCAACTATTCTTCATTGATGCCTCCTTCATAAAATGCTCTATATGTTCTTTTTGAAGAACTTTTGCCTTTTTTCAGTTTGTGGGTTCTGGATTCATTCTAAAGATAAATAATTAGCTTACCATACTTTGAAATATCTGTTTGCTGCTACTCCTACTTTTTATATTTACATTAAATAACAAATATAGAAATAACACTTTATTTATAGTCGTATTATTGTTTTAAATACATAGTTGTGTTGAGTTAATATATGCATAAGTTTTAGCTGTTCAATCCAGTATTCATATTCTGTTTAGACTTTCGGATTATTACTAAAGGTATAAAACTAACATTTGGTATGATAAAGAAGATAAAGAATTCCCATACTTAGATTTTCAAGAGGAAACTGGCAGAACACACGTTCTTCTGTACTTTTGAAATAGATGAAGATATCCAATAAGATTCCACTGTACACATCCATATTCCAATGTTTCGTGCAATTTCCAACATTTTTTTTTTGTGTATAATGACATTTAAACAATTATATCCAACAAAGAAGACTGACCTGAAACATTTAATCATTTTCGTAATATTTATCTTTTAATCAAACCAGATTATTTTGTTTTGAATATAACATAAGGTTATAAACGTAATTTATCTTAATAACTGCTTTTAGTGTGTACATATAGTACTGTAAAATCATATTAAATGTTACTATGTTATAAATTTAACATCTGTTTTCAACAATACCACCCATTCTACTGTAGTAGTTAATTTTACTTTTCCTATGTTATGAATTTATTCCTGTTTATCAATTCTAAAATGAAACATTTATAACTACTTACTTACCTTAACATTAATGTAATATAATTGAATTGTTATATTGATCCAAAAATAAAATATAACAAATATTCTGTACCAAAGCATTTTCATTCAAAATACATCTTCCAGCTTCCAATATGTATAACATATTTTATATAATGAAGAAAATATTATATGTAACATGAATGTATTTAAATTTATTAGTCTTATTTGTGTTACGGTTTTTCAAGATTGTTTGAAATGTTATAAATAATTTAAATACCACGTAAAACAAAAGTTACTAACAATATTAGAATTGAGCAATGGTGAACGGACATTGTTCTTTAAAGCGCACCAACTTCAGCGTGGTAGAGATTTGCACAGGTTGAGATATGCATTATACAGGATAAAAAATTTCGAGATTTGAATAAGAAGAGGTAATATTTTTCGAGCTTTGCAGTGTTGAAAATTGCATAAGTTGTGACATGAATAAGTCAATGTAAAATCATTCGAATTTTGACTATTCGTAAGATGTATAAAACGTGATTTGACCAAGTCAATATAAATATATTCGAATGTTGTCTGTGCTCCCTAACAAAAGCTTTTGTAAAAGTAGATTCGTAAATACGGGTCGTTATTGCTAACCATTTCAAACAACTATGTACATAACCAGTGCCGGCTTTTGGGGTCTACAGCCCCCAGCGGTAAATATGCAAAGGGCGGAGTCAGTAAATATGTATATTTAATAAATATGGTTTTTGATCTATTTTTTTTTCTCAATAGACTGCGACACCGAACAAAGGACTTTAATATGTGAAATAATAATATTTTCGTATTTTCCTGCTTCCCTATTTTTTTTTTTGTGTAAAAATGCTTCAAATAAAATTTGTAGAGCTTAAAATTTTGCATTTGAATCAATAAGGAAAATTCATTTTATTCACAATCATTATAGTAATATATAACCTTGGGAAATACGTCATTCCTAATTACAGTTACAATGTCTTGGGTGGGAAAAAATGACCGATCACACTTCCACCCCATAGGTTGGAAATGTTTATATAGGGCTCGGACACTCAGCTGTTTCCAGTTACCTTGCGATCAGCTGTTCCGGCGCCCTGATAACAGCGCCATCTGTTCTGTCATAGTTTTCCTTAGCGCTAATTCAAAAGTTGGAATCAAGTTTGCTGTCTTACATTGAGGTGTGGTGTAAACAACATTTATTTTATGCCTAAAGTTTTTTTGTAAATTGTGTTTGAGAATGGTGTTTGAGAATGTCAGCTTATTTTAAAGTATTAAGTAGTGACGTAAAAAATCGTTAAGTAAAATTAAATTAATAAACAACATTGATCCATATAATTGCGACGAAAGTGATTTTTCCAGGAATAATTTTGACTTTCCAGCAATTTTGCATATGGACATAGTGAATTATTTTATTTATAAAAGAAGTGCATACACAAATGCTGAGTTAAAAGCTTTTAGAAGCTTGCAAGCTTATAAATTTTATTAGTGTGATTGGGTGGGGGACATTAAGGTGAAGAAGTTTGGAAAAATAGTTTTAATCAAAGGGAAGATGAGTTTATTTTCTATACTTACAGTGTGTTATACAGAATCTGATTTTGTTGTACGAATATTTCATATAATGTGGATTAGTATTTTATTTCATGATGATTTATAAATGCGAACACTCATCGGGATATTATAAATATTTTGTAATTTTTATTTATTTCCCTAAGAACACGATATTAAAAATATTTCATATGAATTTATTGTTTTCGTAACAATACCGTATTAAATACCTACTAAATATATATTTATTTTGATAAATAAAACTGAAACAAATATTTTCTGAAATTACATTTATTTTTGAAAAAAACATCACTACAAACATGTAGGTACATATATTGGCTGGTACCACAAGATTTGTTTTGAAAATGCCAAATTTCTATATTTAATTTCACCCTTATTTTTGGAGAACGATTATATTATATTTGAATAGAATGTATGTTCTGCTTTAAAATATTATTTTGGAAAAAATCGTTCTTCACACATAAAGATGTGATAATGATTATATATACTAACGTAAACGTTAGTATATATAATCAATGCCAATGTTTTTCACTCTGCAAACTATGTATTCCTTTTTCTATTGACTACCGGGTTTACATTATTACCATGTGTGTTGCCAGCCAATCCGGCGTTAGTCCTTATAGCCCCTAGCCCAGTCGGTGCCTTAATATAGCTAGTGATTGGAAATTATTCTATCACAACTTGGAAAGAAAAGGAGTGAGGATACCGATCAAGGCCAGCCGAGAAAAAATCCCAACCTGACCCAGATTCGAATCAATACCCTGTGTCCAGAAGCTAGCACTGTGCCACTGTGGTATTATCCCTCCGTTCTACTCCTCTTACTGCTTCTGGTTAAATATTGGCCAATTTGGACGATAAAAGCAACAGCACAAATAAAAGAAATATGAGGTAATAAAACAGAAAAAAATATTAAAATTTTATTTTTGTTTAATTTTAAACACAAAATAAAGGTATTCTTCAGTCCTTTTATATATACATAGAAAACTCTAAGGAATATTATTCAAATGACGGATAATTATCTTACACAGTCTGATACGCCCTAATATGTTTCGCCAAATGGTACGAAAATATGATTCCAAGAAGCTGAAAAAGAAAGGAATAATTAACATGTTTACCGATAGTTACATTCTTAATTATTTATTAAGCGTGAATCTTAATTTTTTCCTAATTAAAATAATTAATAAAAAGTTATTTTACCTGAACAAATGCGATACCCAAAGCTACTCCACCTAATGTAACAGCATGGGATGAAATGAATTCGCCGAAAGCTGTTACACAGCCAGTAGAATATGCTTGGGTGGCATTCACCGAGCAAGAAAAGTTTCCAATTACTTGTGTTGTACTACAACAAGACATAGGAAGCCAATCTATGGTAGATTCATTCAAATGTAAATAATATTTCCAATCTTCTTTGCCATTAACACCGCAACATTCAAACTAAAAAATAAAATAAACAAGTTATTAATTATAGATATATTACAAACATTTAAAATATTATTAACATAATTACTGTTTATAATATATTCAGATTGTTGAGGCATTTAAAAATTCAATGTGCGTCAAATCTTTCAAAATATTCTACTTTCAAAATCTTTACAACTCATACAATGTAAAACATTGTCATTATCAGAATACTGTTCATACTTGTTTTAAAAATTAAAATTGTAAATTAAATTTACTATAGTAAACAACAAATGAAGAAGCCCCATACATTTTTAATTTGGCCTTCATTTCCGACTAATCTACTTTAACTGATACGATAAACTAATTGTATGCATGTGGTACTTTCTTAATTCTATTTATAACGGATCTTATTGTATAAAGAACTGAAGAAAAGATCATCCATTTATTCTATATAAATTAATTGGAGTATTCTACTACAGTGTTAACAATTACTCGAAATCTCAGTCAAACAGCATTTATTCTTGTAACACCTACGTTTCGATACACATTTGCACCTTTTTCAGGGTAGTAAGATACAAGTATGCACCGAAAAGTCGGTGTTGTAAGAATAAATGCTGTTTGACTGAGATTTCTAGTAATTGTTAACACCTTATCCACATCACAGTCGAGAAATTTCCCACATATAGTTTTTACAACTAAAACTATTTTAATATTTTTAGATTTCTCTACAAAAAAAGAAGAGAAAAATGTTAAAAATTTATCATAATTATTTTATTTAATGCTTTTTTAAAAACAATGCCCTACGACAAGTTTACGCACCCTTTATTTTAAAACTATTTAATATTATTTTACAAAATTTGGAATTCACGGATTTTCCGATATGCTCTCTTCAACTAAAATATTTGTAAAGCAATTGCACTTCCGGTAAAAACGATGAAATCTTTATCGCTATATATCTAGTATCTAGTGAATGGAGTCGAATTTCTATAAACTACAAAAATAGGTATTTAAAAAAAAATTATGTCAGTAAAGTAAGAGTTAAGAAAATAAAAACTCAAGTTTTTTAATATTATTTAAATGGATTATTAATTTAAAAATAGAGGTAGTTTATAAAGCATATTCCATAACAATTGCTCTGAAAGAAATTCTCTTAAACTGAAATTCTATAATATTTTACCTCAGCCTGTCAAAGCAATTTCTAAGCCAAAATTTAAAAATGCTGTTCGTAAAATTATTAAAAAACCTTTAATTTTGTATTAGAATATTCGTGTTTGACAAATATTAACGTACTATAATTATAATTTTTATGTAAAAAAAAAAATGGTTAAAACAAATTCCTACTATTACTACATTGCAAGTTGATAGATTTTAAGTAAAAATTGCAAATATTTACTTATTAGGATTTTTTTTAAATCAAATTGATAATGTATGATACATCTAAATTCTAAAATATTAGCATAAAATTAATGGAATGTTAAATTCTTTAGGATATTTTATTAAAACTTTTTTTTTTATATGTAAATATCTATGTAATTAAATTAATTGTAATTGCTTGATACATATTGTTATATACTTACTGTATGTTGTAGGGTATCAACTGTATATCCGCTTTCCTTATTGGCGTTGTAATTGCTCATTGACACATTCAAATTGTGTACAAGAACTGCTTCAGTATTATCTCGTAATACGTAGCCACTAATTCCGGCTGCCAATTCGAATATAAATACCATTACCAACAATGCGGAGAACTACAATAAAAAAAAAAAACATCTAAAATACAACAAAACACTACAGAAACATATTATCATTTTGTTTAAGTGATAAAAACTTTTATATGTAGATTTAAAATCAAGGAGATTATATAGTTGTAATAATTACGTTCATTTATAGAAATTGGAGAATGCGAAATTTTGAAATTAGTAGTTCTTCCATATATGAACATATATGTATATTGCAATATTAGCATTATTGTAACAAATAACTACAAGGAAAATATTGTGTAATTATTAAAATGAATTCGCTGAATCATAGCTAACATATTGTTACGTAATAAGTAACACTTTTTAAATTTTAGTAAAGATGTACACGTTAATGAGAAAAATAGCTTTAAATTAAAGGAAATTAAAAATTTAACACTTGATTGTTTTACAAACAAATGTACTGATAATTTCATTCTTCAAAAGGAAAATTAAAATAATTAACAAGCTGTACAACTCGCGGCTCGTGTATCGCAAAGGTTTCTACGATTTGAGAAATGAGTGTTTTTGGACTCAAAAGGAAAACCTGTATTTGAATTAGAAAATAAAAACTGGTTAGTAATTTAGCAATTTAATTGATTTACGCCGCGAATATTAAAATCAACTAATAAATGACATGTTTGAAACAGTGATGGCTTTTGAATTTGTGACATTACTCTGATTAAAAAATATTAAATGCATTTCAGTATATTTATTTACTCCTCTATTCTCAGTTGATATAACACATTGCCAGAAAACTTTCAAATGAAATGTATAGAGTTAAAATTAGATATGTAAATTATTCAATTAACTTTTAAGGTATAACTCCCTAAAGAAAAATATTTATAACTACACAAATAAAACAAAGCAAACAAGAAAACAACAAAAAATTTAGACAAGCCTTCTATTCGCATCACTACTACCTCTATCAACCAGATAAATATACTGGGTGTTCATTTTAAAGAAAAGAAATATTTTTTTCGATCAGTGATTCTCGAAATATGTGACTTATATGAGAACATACATTTTTTGTTTGTTCCATTGTTGGAGAATTTAATTCTGAAGAAATAATATTAATATTTTTGTACCCTTAAATAACGTTTTTTTTTTTTTTGATGCATATAAAGTTTTATACTAATTTGATTAAATCATAATAATAAGAGTACCATGAATGGAAAAAATGAATGTGTGTGTGTGTGTGTGTGTGTGTATGTATGTATGTGTGTGTGTATATGTGTTTGTGTATGTGTGTGTGTGTATGTGTGTGTGTGTATGTATGTGTGTGTATGTGTGTGTGTGTGTATGTATGTATGTGTATGTGTATGTGTATGTGTATGAGTGTGGATCTTCTGGGCGCTCTAACTCAAATACTATCATTCAAAAAAATTTGTATGTAAAATTATGTATTTCTACCTTATTCTAATATGGAAAGAAGCCATTAGATTTTGGTGTCAATCATATAACCGGAAATGGCACTTTACTTGAAGTTCAAAATTGTTTTTCTTCAAAATATACCTGGAACTATATTTTTTTCGCAATTTGTTATTATAAAAATTAAAGATTAAATCATTTCAAATTAATAATAATGTTTTAAAAAGAAAAATGTAAATAGAACAATAGTTATATGGAAAGGAATCTCATATAGTTCCCTACATTAGACACTCAAGCACATAACTACGAAACCCATAGGAATGTATTTAATTATAAATGTTTTTTTATTTAAAATAAGAAAGTTAGGTGTCGTATTTTGAGACCACTGGTCGAAAAAAATATTTTATTCTTTAAATTTATCTTGTAAAATAGAAATTGTTTGCCAATTTAACCGTCTTTGTAGCTCTTATACTTCTAGAGATAGCAATGGTGGCCCATTTGAAATGAATACCTGTAGATACATTGATATCGAAAAAACAGACTGTATTCTTATTTAAATTTTATGTTCGTGTTTATACTTTTCTGTTTAAAAAGTAAAAGTTGTTTTATGATATTCCCTGGTATATTGAGTTGTACTTATAAAAAAATATGTATATATTAAATTCTATATGCGGCCGTTAACAAAAAATTATTAGGCAAATGTGGTCCAGAAGATCAAATGGTTTGGACACAAAAGTATTGGAAGAAACAAATGATCATTACATTAATTGATGTGTGTTTGTCTAACAATCAAGTATACTATTTCCTATATCTATTTTTAAGTATTAATAGCATTAACAGAATAGCGTCTAGACTGCAGTTCACATTAAATTTGCCTAAATATAGATAAATTACCCGTCTAATGGCCATATTATGGTCAAAACTGTGTCTTACAAATCTGTACTGTAAATCTTCATAATGAACAAAATCGCAACGAAAGCTGCCACTCTTATGCATATTTATATTAATCAATAAAAATAAATGTGTTTTGACCATAAACGGCCATAGACATATGCAAACTAAATAAGAATGGTTCATAAAATTTTGTAATATGTCTTCTTATACTTTCCCCTCTCGCTACCCTTGGTAAAGGGAGATATAGGAATTATGCTAAAAATCGCATATCGAAATTTTAGTAAATAAACACGTTTTAATTCCTATAATCAGATTTTAACATTTTCACTATGATGTTTGTGGGTGTGTGTGTATGTATGAATGTGTGTGTGTGTGCATGTATGTGTGTGTATGTGTGTGTGTCTATGTGTGTGAATCCTCTTAACGCTCTAACTCAAATATCATCATTCTAAAAATTTTGAAACCATGTATTCTTGTTCTATTTTAATATAGAAAGATCCCATTTGATTTTGGTGTAATTCAGATAACCGGAAATAGCACTTTCCTTGAAGCTCCAAATTGTTTTTCTTCGAAAAATATATTTAAATTACATTTTTCGCGATTTATGTTATAAAAATTAAAGATTATTAAATTTTCTACATATTTGCATTAATACGTTCTATATATTTTATGAATATATTTATAAAATAATTTATTTTATAAAGCCCGGAGCATAGGCTTTGAAGATAAACTTATCTCCTTTACACAGTTCACATTTCAAATTTACGTAACAGATAAATGTCACTGTTAATAAATAAATCATTTCAAATTAATAATGGTAGTATTTTAAGAAAAAATATTAAAATATGAATGGTAAGATTCTGGTGAAGAAAATACTGGATAATACATTATAAATTGGAGCAAAAGTTATATTATGCAAAGGAACTTAGGCAGTTGCCAGCATCAGTAAATTATGTAGGTATGTATTCGTATTTAACTTCATAAAAATGAAATGGCGAGAGATATTGTGCTGGCCACATCAGATTTTTTTTATTGTATTATAATGATGTATATTTCTCTACTATTTCATCCCCGGTTTCATTCTTTCTAGTAATAAATAATGTTTATTATTAAATTATTCTTTTTCCAGAAAGGCTGTAGAAACAAATAAGATTATGATGCCTTATCCCAATAGCAACATAGTAACAATAACAACAAAATAATAATATTGCTGACGTATTTATGGTTTTTAAATTATCCGGAAGATAAAACTTATTGTTTCTTAGAAAACATTATTCTCATTTCTTTTTGTTTACCGTAACAGTCATACAGAAGTTTTCTTTAACAGCTCCACAGCAACCGAAGAAAGAAATTATGAAAATAATCATTCCAATGGCAACCAAAAAAGCGGATGTGGACATATATCCACTATTGTCGAGAAAATGTGAATAGCTGCCATAGATTCCATGAATAGTTGCGCCTACAGATATCAGAATGACACCAGTTATCTGAAACATAAAAACATCGTTATATTGTAAGGAAATGAGGGATTAAATATGACCTCAATCAATTAGAACATATTTTGAAGAAAATTTTAATAATTAGATATATTTTCTAGAATTACTGCGTATAACAATTCATTATTATTACTGTGCAATGGATACTCATAAACAAGCGTTACTGATAAACAAAAATAACTGATAAGCTTTAAAAAATATATTGTCATAGAAACGAATATTAAAATGGTATCGACCTTTAATTTAATTTTCCCAAGTTATAAGATTAAATTCTAATCCAAAAACCAATAAAATCAAATACAGAAACTTAAAAAAATGCGCAACACGACGACCTTGAAGTAAATTTTTTATTTTGATCACAAAATCTGTCCTTATTTTGCAACCGTTGAGTGAAAGTATTTTATTTATGTAACATAAAAGAACAGATGTTACATATATTCTCTTTTAATAATTGGTACACATTGTTGCAATAATTATACACATATTCATATCTTAAACATTGTCTGAAAATTTATTTGTTTACGAAATAGCAACGTTTAAAAAAATATATTGAGCCATGTTGCACAAGGTTTAGCAATGACGCATTACAGATAAAAACAAATAGATAAACATGTAAAAATGTGAGATAAAGATCTGCTATGCGGAAAATCCACTTAAATACTGCGTTATAAAAATTACAAAATTTCCTAATACATCAATATCTACTTACCACAAATAATAAATTGAAAATAAACAATAAATATTTTATGCACCGCGCACTCCAAGGTAAGGACTGCATTTTTACTCCTTTTTCACACAAATAGAACTAAAAACAGTCTTAAAACTAAAATACTTTCAATAACGATATCTCGTTTGACGTGCACACTAGTTACTCGCGTTCACTAGTATAATATCACAGCCGCAATGAAATGAAAACGTGTAAAGTACAACTCAAAACCGGCCAGTCAAGTTGTTCGGAAAAAGTGGGGGTATACTGAAGTGATAATTAGTAATGAAAATTATCTTAACAAATTTCAAGGCGTATTTTTCAAGGTTACAGAGTAACGAATGTTTGTTTTATTTTTTATTCAACTAAAAATATAATACAATAGGTACATAACATATGAGTCACCAGGAATTGAAATTAAATTGGTTAGCAATGTTTTTCTTCTTTTTTTTACTTGGTTCGCCTGGATCTTCAGTTGATTTTTCAATTCTATATTTTAAAATAATTTTAATGAATTAATATTATATTTTATTAAATAAATACTTACTCGGCAGTAATATTTGGGTTAATATATTTTCCTACACCCTCTTTAAAAACTTTTAATAATTTTTGTGCTTCCATTTTCCTTTTTCTTATGGCTTCTTCCTCACTGGCTTTCTTTAATTCTTCCAATCTTTCTTTTTGTAGCTAAACACAAATTATACTTATTGTTAATGTTAGGGTTAACCAATGAGTCAGGGTTTTCACATAATGCTGAATACTTTAATCACTTTTGAGCTAGCTGGAATGTTATTTTTACAACAAGTCCGGGAAACTTGCATGGAATTTCAGAATCATGTTTTCCGCATGAGTTGCAAACAATATTTTTTCTACAATCGACAAAATACATTATGTTCATTTTAAGTGCTACACTATTGCTATCTCGAAAACTATAAGAGCTATGAGGTCGGTTAAATAAGCAAACAATTTCTATTTTATAAGACTATTAAAATGAGCAAAACAAGAATGATATTAAACCAGTGGTTCTGAAAATACGTGGTGCAACTTTCTTATTTTAAATGGCAACCTGTATTATAAAACTTGGTGTAATATATTTTAGACCAGCATAACCTATTACATCCTAAATGCTTTTAAGCTGAGGAGTTTCTGCTGTAGCGTAAAAGTTTACTTAAATTTCTTACACCTTTTAAATAGTATTATATTGTTATTATTATATTGTTATTAAATCGTTATTACTTTATTGAATGAAAATTAAAATCGGCCGAGCCGTTCATGAATTAGAGACAAAAATGTATTAAACCGGAAAATTTACAAAATACCTAAAACTAAAACTCGCAAACGTAAACAATTAAATTTATCGTAATAGATGCTCGAATTGCGCTCCATTGGTTGCTAGGCAATGATAAAGCCGATGTTCAAACTCTCTTCTAACATTTTCGAAAACTCGCCGCGGAATTAATCGGCATTCGGATGTTATTCGTTGTTTCAGTTCGTCGACGTTGGCTGGGGGAGTTTGATAGACGATGGATTTAAGGTGGCCCCAAAGGAAAAAATCGAGAGGGGTTAGGTCAGGAGACCTTGCTGGCCACTCTACTGCTCCTCTTCTTCCAATCCACCTCTCTGGAAACTTGTTATTCAACCAGTTTCAAACTGGTACCACAAAATGTGGTGGGGCACCATCTTGCTGAAAATAAACTTGATTTTCGTCGTCTACTTAATTTTCTATTGCTTCCGTAATCAAGGGGTCTATGACATCTTCCAACATATTGACACTTTGAACTTGTACGATGCACGTTCTTTTGTTTCAAAGCAAAACGTAGGTAGATGGCTTGATCAACCACTCAAAATGGGCATACATTTTTGTCTCTAATTCATGAACGGCTCGGCCGATTTTAATTTTCTTTGCTTTAAAATATTGAGAATTTTACAACCTTTAAAATGATGTATCACACATGGGGTAGTGCCATTTAAAATTTTGGGGTGGGGGGTGGCTGGAGGGGAGGGTGAAAGTTTCCCAACTGATTGGAATAGGTTATTAAATGTCCCCCTCCAAAATAACATTGACCTGTTTTAGTGATTTTTGATAATTTTATTAATTAAAGAGTTATTCAAGGTGGGAAGTTTTCAAATGATCACCTGGTATAAACTAATACGTTATATCCATGAAGAAATTATTATTAAACATAAATAACAAATAAAATGCTTTTGCCTAATAAATTATAGAACATTGAAACAGTTTGACCATTGTTTGACAATACTGTGACACAAACTATGGCGGCGGGTTGCGCTAGTGTTTGTCCTGGTTTCACGACGGGCGGGCATAAAAGACGCGTGAGCCTGGTTTTTAAAATCTGGCAACTAATCAAATTGCTTAGGATATGATACGTTATACTAATTATTAATCGACTTCAACTGTGTGTGTAATTAATATTTAAACTTTTTTTTTAGTAATACTCATTAATTTACGTATATTTTCGCTTTCTTATCTAAGATAGTTAAAATATGACTATGGTATAGTACCCCATTGATTGTGTATAAAATAGTATACACACTTATTCCAGCCTCGCGCTCATAGCTAACTCAATGTTTGACTGTAATGGAGCATTTCCCAACTCGACATGTAATATCTATTACCTGTTCATCAGCTTCTTGGTATGGATCAACAAAAATTTGTGCTTTCATTATAACAATATCTTCAATTGGTCGATCTTTGTTATCTACTTCTATTCGTTCCACTTCTGAAAGAGTTTCCATACCGCCCACAACACGGCCAAAAATTGTATGTTTATTATCAAGTTGTTTACAAGATCGATATGTAATGAAGCTGTAAAAAATTGTAATTATTATTAAATATTCCTAAACACAAATATAGCCGTACAATTGAGATCCATTCGTATTCGTTCCAGAATTAGCCATAGAAAGAATTCCTCGACCTGTATGAGTCAGATTTGGTTTAAATTCATCTTCAAATTTATTTCCCCAAATTGAGGTTCCTCCCGTTCCTTTTCCTGTTGGATCACCGCCTTGAATCTTAGAAAGAATCATAAAGAAAATATAATAAATTAATTAATAATATTATAATAATATCTATTTTAAGCACAAAATTTCGTTTTATCTACAATTTATAATAATTAATAACCTGTATGTAGATCTTACTATTTTTTACTATAATAAGACAAAAATTGCGCTATCATTTTAAACAGTTATTTGAAATTAAGTTGAGAGAGTTAAGTTAGTTAATCATTTTTTAAAAGTAACATTATGAGTGAAACTATGGAATTAACCAGAGAACATTTCCGAATCATGTAAATGCAATTAAATTGGGCGAACTGAATACAGTACAACTAAATGGTACAATGAAAAATGGTTGCCTGAGGTTTTCAGGAATTATGTTACATCATGATAATGCGTATTCCCCATATACCTATTACTAAGTAATAGGTATATGGTCTTCCCAAAAGGTAGGATCAACAGTCCAGTTTTTGACACAACAAGTCATAGAACACCCATTATATTCACCTGATTTGGCTGTGAACAACTTTGTCTATTTTTTGTGCTTAAAAAAATACGAAACAGAAGATTTTTGAATAAAAATAAGAGATTGAAGTTGCAACTCATGATTATTTTGAAAGCATTCCAAAAGAATATTGGTTGGGAGATTTTAAAAGTAGAAGAAAAGAAAGGTGAAGTGCATTATTGTTGAAGAAAACTACATACTCTGAACATATTTAATATAAAATACTAATAAAATATGAACCATGTATCATATTCTCAATAATTCTAGCGCAACCCACGTACAATGAACGGTTTAAACATGGAAGTTTACTTTGTTTGCTGAAAATTTAAATTTTTCAATATGTTTGGGTTTTATAAAAAGAAAAACCTCAATTATTCAAATAATATGAAATTGTAACTGAACAAAACGTAAAATACTCGTAAAACAATAAAACATAAAGATAAAAGTGAACATGAAATAATATAACAAAACATGAAAAAAATATATTACAAATGTTAAAAATGTGCGCATTAAACATGAATACAAAATTCATAAATTAAAAACCTTATCTGCATATTCAGCAGCAATAAAACAATTGTGTACCATGAACTAAGGATATAATGAAATTACAACAATATCATCTTGAGTAACAATATTTAAAAATTAACTTATTTACAAGATTTTTTATTCTTGTATTCTAATAACTAAAAGAAATGGAGCTATGTTTATTACGATGTTTTTTACTTAAAATGATCTGATGAAAAACCTGTTAAATTTTTTATAGGAGACCTGTAACATCCTAGCTACTCATGAATTAAGTAGCTAAGTAGGTTGCTATTATTTGTTTTTTACCTCCCGTTACTCTTGGTAAGGGAGGTATAGGGGTCGTGCTAAAAATCGTATACCGAGATTTTGGTAAATAACCACGTTTTAAGGTCCCTAGAATCCAATTTTAACATTTTCACGATGATGTCTGTGTGTATGTGTGTGTAGATCCTCTTTACGCTCCAACTCAAGTACTATCGTTCAGAAAATTTTGAAACCTTGTATTTCCACCTTACTCTTATATGGAAGGATGCCATTAGATTTGCAGTAAATCAGATAACCGGAAATGGCATTTTACTGGAAGAACAAAATAGTTTTTCTTCGAAATAAATGTTATTTTTTCAAGATTTGTTATTATAAGGTTTTTTAAATTTTCTACAGGTTAATACTTTTTGTATATATTTTATGGATCCTACGCTATAAACACAACTCCATGGTTACACAGTTCAGATCTCAAATGTATGTAAGTGACAGATATATGTCACTATCAACAAACTAATCATTTCAAATAATAATAGTAACGTTTTAAAAAGAAAATAGTAAATGGAACAATAATTATATGGACAGGAACTTAATACAGTTTGCAGCATAAGTAAATATGTAGGAATATAGGTAAGATAATAAAAATATATAATATATCATCACGGCATATTACCCATTGCTGGATGGGCCAATCTGCTTTGTACACAGATGTCGGTTTTTGGGGGGATAATGCAACATTGCATAATGTTTTCATTAGTCAAAAGAAAATAATAAGACGAATAACACAAGTTCTACGCTGCTTCTCTTGTAGAAATCTTTTTAAACAATATAAATTATTAACATTTACTGATATCTATATTTTTGAAATATGTAAATATATATTTCTGAACAAACAGTCTTTTACGCGTACTTCAGAGGTTCATACTGTTAATACAAGAAATAAAGATGATTTTTATTTACCTCGTGCAAGATATAAAGTAACGCAAAACGCTCCTCATGTGAGAGGATTAAAAATATTTAACCACCTTCCTGTCAGTATAAAAAATTGTGATTCAAATAAAATGTTTCCACAAAAATTAAAAAAAAAAACTATTATTATTATTATTATTATTATTAATGATGATATATTTGTACCGTGCGGGCGTTTACCAGGCGTCACTTCTGAATCTGGGGAACCGGATTCGATTCTGACCGACGCCAAATATTTTAGAATTTGAAATGGCACAAAATTGACCCCTATGGTGCACTCTCCACGCCAGCATTGAGTATAGGTAAGTATATCTGCTTTGTACACAGATTTCGGTAACGATGATTACATCTTTGTACCGTGTGGACGTTTACGAGGTGTCACCTCACGAGCACTTATTTCTGATGTGCAGAGTACACGCCAGGGATCATTTTTGTGAATTTATGCCATTTAAAATTCGAAATATTTGGCGTTGGTCGGGATCGTACCCCAATTTAAATTTAATTTAATTTTAAGTATTTACATGAATAAAAATTAAATTAAACGGTATTGTGTTGGCCACATTAGATTTTTTTTTGTTTGGTCTTAACAATTATTTAGAAAATAAACAAATAAAGTTTGGTTCACGAAAGGTGACTATTCCATGTCATTTATAAGACGTATGTTATAATATTACTTGCAGATAACTTTACTGCATTTTGTATGCATAGGTGTGCAACATGAAATACCTTATTTTAACTGAAAAAATAAATGTAATTTATTTGTATGTAATTTATCACCTATGTTTTTGCAAAATACAAAAACACAGACTTGACATAAACCATGGATTAATAATTTGATTTGAACGTCTACGTTACTTGGTAAACATTAGCACAGAGGGCAGTGTAGTAGATAATTAGATATGTGTAACTACAACATAATGTCATTATTATTGTAGTGTGTTAGAAAGCAATGTCACCATTTATGTATATCTGTCACACAAAATAAATTACATATACATACGTTATATAATCTTTCTCTTTTTAACATGAAATGTTACTAAGCTACTGCTGTATAAAGTGCTGTGTATTCTTTCTTCGACCAAGTGACCTTGAATAGTCATCTTTCGTGAACCAAGCAACACAGACCATATTCAGAATTCATCTTGTACACATCAAAATTAATTTAATCGAAAATAACCAGATAGTACGGACTGATCCCCTTCAAACCTTAATGACCCTGCATACCATATATCGTGCTTTTGCTTTTGTCATGCAATCCCAGATATACCGAGTATCCCAAGCTTGTTCATTTTTACCTTCCGTCACCTTTAGGTAAGGGAGGTATTGTCTTTGGTCAAAAAATTCAATGATGAGTTTTTACTGAATAAGCACGTTTTAGGGTCCATATAATACGATTTTACCATTTTTACGATGATGTCTGTATGTATGTGTGTCTGTGTGTCTGTGTGTCCGTGTGTCTGTGTGTCTGTGTGTGTGACAAAAGTTCCGAATTCCATAACTTCAATACCACGATTCCAAAAATTATATTTTTTTCGTATTCCTCAAGTTTACATCCAGAAGAACAACTGATTAGATTTTGGTTATAATTGGTCAACCGGAAGTAGTCTCATTTGAAGATTTAACAGTTAAATTTGATTTATTGACATTTAACGTTATTATAACTTAAAGAATATATTATTCTCTATACGATTTGATTACAATTTATACTTCATATTCAATAGATACAGAGTTAAAGAATTTTAAAGAAATAAAATTTTATAATTCAGCCAGCTATGCCAAACTTGGGAACTAGTAATATATTCATATAATTCAAATTGACAGATGTCAGTATCAATAAAAAGTAAATTAATGTGGCAGATATGAGGATGTTGAAGTAGATATTTTGGAATACACGGAAAGATATGGTAAGAAAATAACTCTAGTGTTACAAGTTTTTAGAAAGATACAAGAAAGACGATTACATTGGTTTGAACATGTGATGAGGAGAAATGAAGAATTATATTGGAATAAGAATGAATAGTTTAGTAATAGGACGTTAAAGAAACAGAGGAAGACCAAAGATAAGATGGAAGGACTGTATTGCGGAAGATTTGAGGGAAAAGGAACTGAATGAGAACGACATGCAAAAATAGCGACCCCTAACGATTGGGAAAAGCTAAAGAAGAAGAAGATGCCAGTGTCAAGTGCAATTTGAATAGTTTGTTTATGAAATAATTTTACTGGAAATTTAGAATCTTTTGTAAGAAAAATTATGGAATTTATACACGAGAATGACGGAAGGTATTGTGCTGGCCACAACAGATTTTTTGAAATAATCCAGTATACTTTGGTTCACGAAAGATGACTATTCATGGTCACTTGTTCGAAGAAAGAATACACAGCACTTTATACAGTAGTAACTTAGCAACATTTCATGTTAGAAAGAGAAAGATTATTTGACGTATGTCTATACAGTTTATGTTGTGTGACAGATATACGTAAATGGTGACATTACTTTCCAACACATTACAAATAATAATGACGTATGTCGTAGAGTTACAGATATCTAATTATGTATTGCACTGCCCTCTGTCCTAATAGTTATCCAGTGACGTTGACATTTAAATCAAATTATTATTCCATGGTTTTTGTCAAGTCTATGTTTTTGGGTTTTGCAAATACATAGGTGAAGAGCATAAATCTATGAGAAAGGCATTGTTTAAAAAGAAACATAATTTTCAAATAAATTATACTTATTTTTTTCAGTTCAAATGTATCCATAAATATTTCATGTTGCACGTCTATGTATACGAAATGCAGTGAAGTTATCTGCTAGCAATATTATACCATACGGTTAATAAATGACCTTGAATTGTCATCTTTCGTGAACCAAACTATAGTAAATTAATTTTTCACCGTAACTTTAAAGAAACCTATAATAATTTAAAAGTATTTAATTAAATGTCAATTTGACACGAGATATTGTCAAAAAAATTATATAAAAAAATCAAAACTTTTCCTCTTGAATCTTAATTTAGAAATGAAAATAAATTATAAAACGGCGAATGGCAATATACTGTATCCTTCATCTTTTCTCCTTAAAATTACATTTCAAGATAGAATTGAATAATAATCAGACATACGTTTCTCTGTTCATAGCCTACTCCAAGTTAGGTATTTTTTTAACGCACTGTATATACTTTATTTCACGTAAGAAAATAGCAGATGGCAATTGAGAGCCGACCGTTTTTACATGAGTTATATAAATAACTGAAAGTTGTGAAATAAAACTTTATCAGTAATAAATATTTTTGTCTATAAAAATGTGCAAAACCTGATTATTAAAATTTATAACAATACATGGTTAAACATCACTTAATTCTGTACATTTATTATTTTTGTCAACTAATTATTAATAGAAAAATTAGAATAATAATCTTAACAGATTCACTTGCACACTTTGAATAATACAGTCATACATATTGAATCTTTATTTCAAATATTATTAAGATACTCTTACCATAAAATTACGGATAGACCGATGAAATTTGGTTCCATCATAATATCCATTTGCACAATGTTTCAAAAAATTCTCAGCAGTTTTAGGGACAATATCTGAATGTAATTCCAGATTTAAAGGACCAAAATTCGTCACTAATCTTACGTACGCTACAAAAAATAATTATTGATCTTCATTTTATATTATTTGAACTGATATACCTTTCTTTTTAACTCGCTCATATCGAACAAGATCTTCGTGTATTATAGCAGGTTCATGAGTAAGTTCAGGTACTATTGTAGTTGAAGTAAAAGCAGCGGCAACTTTACCAGTAGAGTAATGCGCTGCGTTGAATTTATCCGCCTTTTCAACAGCTTTTTCCTCTTTCTTTTCAGGTTCTTTATATTCTCTATTTAATTCTTCTAGAATATATTTTGTTTCTACATTCACAGATTTTAATCGTGCATTGGGATCAGATCTTTCGGCAATTTCTTCTTCAGTTTCTACTCTCAAATTTTCTTTCACGTGATGAAAACTTGAAATATTAAATTTTAACAAATCATTGGGATCTTGAATGACTATAATATCTTTTCTTTCAAATGATTTGTCTGTTATTAAATCTTTCCAATTTTTGTTTTTGATGTTCAGTTGTTCCACTGCTTCCATAGAATATACATTTCCTGTGGTTGCTATGATGGCGATGTGAGAATTTTTTGTAAATGTTTTGAATAATACTGGGCAATGAAAATCGCCTTCTGCATTTTTGTGAAAGTTTACTTTGATCAAAGATTTTATATCACAAGCCTACAAACATTATAATTACAATAGTATATTGTGTAATAAATGCGTGAAGCGGATTTTTTTTAAGGAGAGTGGAGTTTGCGATGCGATTGATGCGAGCCATAGGAGAGTGTAAAAAAGCTCCACGCATGTATTGCGCACTATACTTTTTATACGACCGATTCAATAAAAGTATTCAACAGTGCCAACAGTTTATTAAAGATTTATCCGTGTTTATAAGAGATATTATGGGCCTAGTGTATAAAATAAACTTCATAAAAGGTATTACATTTTACACATCGCTATTATAAAAAGTCAGATTTCACGTACTACAAACCAACGTGTGTGAAACTATTATTTTGCGCATGGGATTAGGAAAAATATTTTTTGTGCAATTATCCGGGATATAAATGTTCTCGAAACTCGAAATAAGTGAGGGAAGTAACCAATTTCCAGACTAATGAGGGAAATAATTAAAACATAAGATTTTTTGTTTTGTTGTTATGAAAGCAATTTAAGAGCTATTGGCAAAAACAACCATAGTCCAAATAATGTAAATCTTAAATATGAGCATGGTCAACTTCATTGAATAGGCTAGTTCAGTAATAAGTCACATGTGGCGCGCTTATGGTTTGGTGTAACTATTTTTTATCAGTCATATGTTATTTCATTATAAAAAATGACTATTGGCATGTATTTTTAAGATCGCAGCGCTGGAGTGGCAAGTTTTAAACAACAGGTTGAACGAGGTATGACGTCAACCTACTGTCAAATGGGCAAACACATAATTTATACAATTGTGTATTTCTCATAGTACTGTAATATATTAAATTTTCTTTTTATATTATTTTATAGTAGGTTTTATATTATCCGTTAAGGGTAAATTAATGTAAATTCCTAGTACAATTTTATAAAACTTAAATTGTATAACCACTTCGTGATTATATTTCGTATTCATTTGTGAACATTAGTATAGGATGTATTCGTGGAAGTGAAGATAACTTAATTGATATTTTTGTGAACATTTACAAAACTAACCTCGTTTTGAAATAAAGTTTTCTTTGAAATATAATGAATAAATCTTCAAAGTACACAAGACGGATATATTAATTTATAATTTTCTGATTCATGCACTGTATTATTATCTTTTTTCATCTTGTCAAGCATATTTTTAATATAAACACGAACTTTTCGTTTACGCGGGAATTCGTGACAACATAATTTATTACCTTTCTAACGTGACAACGTGTACTCAAGTAAGCAGCAATAATTGTTACTCATATTACAATATTATGTCAATTTAGATACACAAATACGTATAACATTTAACAAATTTCTAAAATTACATACTTTAACACCAAGTTAACCTGTAGGTCATTATTTTGCCATCAGATGTCATATCGCTTAGCAATACACGCCAATAGTTTGGTTCTTTATGTAATTTATGTTGCGTGACAGATATATGTAAGAGGTAACATTACTTTCAAACACACTACAAATGATAATGACGTATGTCGTAGAGTTACACATATTTAATTATTTACCACACTGGCCTCTCTGTTAATGTTTACCCAGTGACGTTGACGTTTAAATCGAATTATTATTCCATGGTTTATGTCAAGTTCATGTTTTTGTTTAATATTAAAACATGATTTATGGGATCTCGTGGCCGCGTGTCTAGTTGCGAATCTAGGGAACCGGATTCGATCCCGACCAAATTTTAAATGACACAAAAGTGACCCCTGTGGTGCACTCTTAACGCCAGCATTGAGTGCCCGTGAGGTGACGCCTGGTAAACGTCCGCCCGGTACGAATATATCAATATTACCGAAATATGTGTACAAAGCAAATTAGCACACCTAGCGATGGGTAAAATATCATGATATATTATTATTTATTATTATTCTGATAAATTAAGTTACAGAAATATTTAAAATAAGGAAGCTACAGTCCATTCGCTGAGACAAGACAATGTGGAACTAATTCTTGAACACTATTCAGCAGGGACCTGAAACAGAACCCGAACCTGAACCGAAAACCCGAATTTTTGATGAACCTAAACCCGAACCGAACCTTTATTTGCCAAGGTCAATAAACCTGAACCGAATTTAAACCGTTTTAAATTCAGATTCGGTTGTGATTTTAAAATTAATAAATATAATCATCTTCTTGTGTTCGTAATCATTTATTGAACCGAAATTCGAACCCAAAACCAATGAACCGTTATAATTTTTAATTTCTTGAACCGAAACTGAACCTAAATCGAAATTTATTTCTTGAACCTGAACCGAAGCTGAACCATAAATATATTTCGGTTCAGGTCCCTGCTATTCAGTCATTTTATTGGACAAAAGAAAATTATATTGGAGTTCAACCAATAGAATCACTAGTTTTTGTTCAAGAATTTAATTAGTTCCACATTCTCCCATCTCAGCGAATGGAGTATAGAAAGTGTTTTCTTTGGTTATTTCATATTTAAAAATTGGACGTAGAGCCGTTTTCATAATCAGATTCAATTGAAGACTAATTAAAATTACTAAAATGCTAAAGCTATGGATTTACTACGAAAACGGACACAACTTTAATTTAAAGTGTAAAATGAAGATAAAGTTTATTATGAAAACGGCCCTAAGATTGTTTTTGCTAACAACTCTTCAATTGTCAATATCACTTAAAAATACCATGCATAGTCACGCAAGTAGTAGGTATGTGAAAAGTCAAAAATTTAGAATACATTTCGTTATTTTCCTTATTTGGTGGACGATTGCAAAAAAAAAAAAATATATTAGAAAACGTGATTCTGAAACTCCATGTAAACGTTTCAGAATCACAAATTTCCCGCACTTGCACAAAAAATAACTGTTATTTAACATTAACATCATTACCTCTCCAGTTACTGGATTTGTTTTGTATTTTTTAAGATATAAAATTAAAGGTTGCAAATCAAATAAGTTTCCTTTTTTATCGCAATATGGATTTTCGAACGGCTGTAAACTAAGACAACAATGATCAAATGGCAATCTTTTAAATGCAATTTCTTCGCTAGACTGGTGTCCAACTTTTTTGCCACCATACAATGTTGTCCATTCTGTGTACGTTAAGTACCTTTAAAAAATAATATTATTGATTATAAAAATGTTAAATAATTAAGGTTATATTTACAGCATACATTTTATCCTTTTGATGTTGGCGTTTACCCATTTTGAAAGTTTGTTGGGGACTTAATTAATACAAATATCTTACGCTAATAAAATTAAAACTTTTTAAAAGTTTGACAGCTCTAACTTCAATTTAACTTTTGACAAGAAGTAGTGTTAACAGTGCTGCCACACAAATCAAAATATATTTTCTTTAAAAATAATTTATAAGCTCATATATTAATGTGTTTTGAAGATATTACATGCTTATACTTTATTAATTTTTCTTAAGTTGTTTTTAATTTATTGTTTATTCCTATAAACATAAATAGATTTCAAAAAAAATTTAAATCTCACTGTTTCCCAGCATGCATCAGCAAGAACGGAAGCGCTTGTAGTGACCTCTGACATATTTGCATGCGGTATTTTTAAATATTCTTCCTTTGTTTAAAAAATAAATAAATTTCATACTATAATTAATATTTTTGCTAATATAATCCGTATGTTATTGTAATTTAGAGATTAATATTTAATTTTTAGACGGCAAACTGTATAATTGTAAGTTTATTTTCGAAATATAGACCGGCGAAATAAATGTGCTAGTGGCATGTCATGTTTTAGCTGAGACAGCTAGGATACGCCATGATCTATAGATTGTTCGCAGGGAGTGTGTGTTGACTTCTACGCTATTATTTCGTTAAATTAGTATAGGTAAGTTATCAATTTATTGCTTATTTATGTAGTATATAGAGTAATAAGTATCGAGGCGTAATTTGTTAGTATTTGCGAAGACGTAAATTCCATTTGAAGATACTTTTTTCCCAGATGGTTTTTAGAGCATTGACTAAAAGGGTTTAAAAATAAACAAAATTTATAGCGAAATTTAGTCCTAAAAATTGCATTTCTAATTTATATAGCATTTTAACTTTTGTACTATTAGCAGTATTTTATTACTAAATATAGAGAAAAAGATGTAATTTATGAAGCACTATTTGCAATTGTAATACGATTATTATGTATAGTATAATTTGATTTTTTAATTATACGATTGTTTAATTACAAATAGAAGTAGTAATTTGTGAATCATTAAAAATAGTTACAAGTAATACTGTGATAATGTTGTACAATGCCACAAAATGGCCGACTGAAATAAATCAATCTGACTAGTTAAAATAGTTAAAGCAGTGTTGTACAAGTTGATAATTAGAAATATTTGTTGATAAACTCTACTATATATATTCAAGCTGTGAGTATAACATTTAATATACACCGTACTCATTGTCATTAGCTTTTTCTAAAGTGTTTTATACGAGGTGGTCTGACGTTCCATTTTCTTTGTCAGCTGGTGAAAAGCATAACGTAATAACTAACTTACTGGTTTTATAACTATTTATTATTCATTTCTATATGTAACCACCTCTCATTTCTTCTCAAAAGTTATTTAAAAAGGCTTGTAACAAAGAATTAATGAAGTGGGTGTTGTAAATAGGAATTATGTCAGCTGCTGGTTCAAGTGGCTCAGGTCGTGGTCGTGGAGGCGGCCAGGCAGCTACAGTCGGCGAAGCGAAATCTGAAAACAAAGAAGCAAAACCAAACCCCAAAATGTCGAAAGCTTTAGGAACATGTGCGAAACGAATTAAGAAAGAACTCGCCGAAATTACGCTAGATCCGCCACCCAACTGCAGTGCTGGACCTAAAGGGGAAAACTTCTATGAATGGGTGTCTACAATTCTAGGACCTCCGGGATCTGTCTACGAGGGCGGGGTATTCTTTCTGGATATTCATTTTTCTCCGGAATATCCGTTTAAACCTCCAAAGGTCAGATTTTATCTTGTTATTCTATTATAATTTGTTTTCATCAAAAAATATTTTCATATTATTAATTCCTGAATTATTTATTATTATTTTTAGGTCACATTCCGAACCAGAATATATCATTGCAATATTAACAGCCAAGGAGTAATTTGTTTGGATATTTTGAAAGATAATTGGTCACCTGCACTTACTATTTCTAAAGTTCTTCTGTCCATATGCTCCCTGTTAACTGACTGTAACCCTGGTAAGTTGATTGAATTAATTACTTCATTAAATGATTGAGATCTGTGTTGCTAAATGGATTGTTATTTAGTAGTTAGTATGAATGTGGCAGAGGCGAAAGGAGTGTGCTTAGATAGGAATGTGTGGCGAAGAATGATTGTTTCGTATTATGGTGGTTCGGATGCGGTATTTCGCTACCCAATATCGGTCATTTTAATATATAAGGAGTGAAGAATATTTGCTGTATGAAGATGTATGGTTAATAAGAACGTTCTTAGGAGAGTGGAATGAGTCAGCTGAGATTATTATGTATGAATGCGGTGATGAATGTGGTCGAGGCGGAAGGAGTGTGTTTGGACAGGATTGTTGTGTATCAGTTTTTGTGGCCCGGATACGCCATACCGAAAATCCGTCACTTTAAAATTATAACGTTTATTTATTTGGTTAAAGTGTAAAAGATCTGAGAAATAATAATTAAAATAAAAGTTTATTAAACAATAAATAAATAAGAAAAAAATAGTAAAAATAACGAACACTGAAAAAAAAATATAACACTAATTAAAGACTAATAATATTATTAAAAACAGTACTAAGATTATTTATTTAAACATTATTCATTTCACTAGCTATTTATTTCACTACGCGTCCCAATCTCAGACCGCCGGTCGGTTACAGACTGTTGTATGCGATATTTATATCACTAACAATTTATGTTCATGTTTCTCAATATCAGACTAGGCGTGTTACCACACGTTTCAGTGCCAGACTTATATCGGACTGACTATACTGAACTCATTCAACTGATTGATTGAGAAACAAGCAGGTCTAATCCTTTTAAAAGGTCGCGCGGCGCACGGGTTAATTTAAACAGCTGGCACCGTCGGCGTTACACACGCTACAATATGTTATATGATGTAAGTACGGTTTGTAAGAATGTTGCTAAAAGAGTGAAGTGAGTTATTATTGATTTCGGATTTCGCTAACCCACCAAGTGGGACATGCATGATTTTTATGTATTTGTACGTTATTAAGGTGAGGAATATTTTATTTTGTAGCGGATCCACTGGTTGGCAGCATAGCCACACAGTATCTGCAAAATAGAGAAGAACACGACCGCATAGCAAGATTGTGGACTAAACGCTATGCCACGTGATTGAATTGTTACGAACTCTTCCTTCCCTACCTCCATGTTGTATTGTCCTCTGTTGCCTTACGCAACATTTCCAATTATTCATGTGTACAATCGATTTTAGAATTACCCACCTGAACGTTGTAATTTATATTCGAATCAGAAATAATCGTTCAAATCTTAATTTTGTACATTAATAAACATCATTTGGCATAACGTTTCTAGTATTACTACTTCTGTAACGTGTAACTCTTTTATGGTAACTGTATACCTACTGACTGGAGCCGAAAGGCAACGTTACGTTATAGTGAAATGTTTATAAACTAATGTGGTAGCAAATTATTACAAGTGATGCCAAAATTGATATTTGCGGTCGGATTCCTGACTTAGAACGCTCGACTAGATTGTAAGTAACAATAACAGTATGTTCGCGGTATCAACATTCTCGTTATTTCGTAACAGCTGTGTATCCATTGGTATCATTTGCTCTGAACTTGACTTGATTTAGTTGATAAAATCATTTGTATTTATATCATCAAGTTAATTTAGTAACTATTTCATGTTAGCCTAGGGATATATGCTGAATAGATATCAGTGTGTTGAGTTGAGATTGTATGTATGTTCACTATTACTTTTAAATTAGATAGGCATATAGTTCATTTCAAACTAAGTGATCGTCGTGTCATCCAGTAACTTAATTCCGTCTCGTTTGTCTCCATTTATGTTTTTGTTTAGATCTTAATGTTTGAAATGAGCTGTAGAAAAATTACGTTAATTTCTTTAGTTTCATTTCGACTTGATGCGCTTGATTGTTACTTCAGTGTTTTGGAAAAACTCTGATGTACTTTATGAAAATGTCTATTAGGTTCCTTAATTCTGCAATTCAGTGCAATGGAATATTTATTATATATTCCTTAATGTAGGGAAGCTTGTAAGCCGGTATGCTATGAATAAGTGCTTTTTGTAATTTGTTTCCTTACTTTATGATTATAAGGACGCTGATGGCATAACTAGTAGATATTTCATCATTTATATCTGTGACTATACTAATAATAAAATATAGTAAATATAACAAAACATTGGGTTTCATTCAATATTACAATCCCTCTTCATTACGATTGCCACCCGTTCTCCTTTACACAATATTGTCATCTTTTGCGATGAAAATGTCCTCCCTAACATAAAATTTGTCGGCGATACTGATACCAAATCGAAAAAATAAATTTTAGAAGGTATAAATAAAAGAAAGACAAAGGTGAAATCAAAATTACTTTTGACCGGAAAGTTAGTAAATAAAATTAACATTGAAATTATTTTGATTTTAAAAATATCCTTAAATTTGTGCGGACACAAGCGATTTCGCAAATATGTCTAAATGAGACCTGTTGCAATTCTTCAGCGCTACTTTTTTCAAATTTGTGTAAAGAAATACATAGCGCTAGAAAATCAACGTGTCTGCTTCTCTTGCAATATTAGGGGGCTTTCCGATATATCGACTAAAAGACAATATCGCCGATATATCGGTACCGGTTGCATCCCTATTAAGCACAATTTTATATTTATTTTATTTCTATTTTTTTGCGATAAGCGAGTACTTAATCGATATACCGATTAGTAATATAATATTTATTTTAACTTTGTGTTTAGAATTTCCTGTGATTCATTATGTCCTCCATTCCAATTTTTAAAAAGTAGCAACCTTACTCTTCATTTACAACATATAATAAACACTTTATTGATTAAATAGGAATACAACAACATTGATTAATATTATTAACATTAAATTCATATATCTATATTAGATTATATAATATACTTATATACTGACTAAGAATAGTGCATAAAATGCTCTATTTTCTATCACTATTACTTGTTGCAATAATAAGTTAAATATGTCAGTCTACAGCGACTGGAGATATCAAAATTACTTTTGTATAAAAATATCAAAAGAAAAAATTGACACATTTCAGTATATCCAATTTAAGTAATGTAGAAAAAGGTATAAACATCAAAAATATATTTATTCGAGAGTTTTGGTAATATAAAATAAAGTACTTCTTAAAGATCTTTAAAGTGCGTTAAGACTATTGATTTTAAACACTACTCACTATTCATAGTGCGAACTAAAAAAATAGGGGAACTACAGCTGCCCTTGAACAAAAGTGCGTTTCCTTGATCCTTGCAACAAATCGTGCTGAGAATATCAAAATTAAATTGTGATTCTAAAATAAGTGAAAATTCTAACGCATTTTAATAACGAATATTAATTTTTTTAAATAAAGTTATAAAATCATTTGGCTTTTCATGTGAAATATTGGTTGATTTTAAACTGTTTCGTATTCTTTTCTGATAGATCTTGCCAGTGTACAGGCAAATGCCACTCCAATAAGCTGTAAGAAAACAATAAATTATTCAGTGACTGTATAATGACACCGACCGGTAGAAAAAACGGACCACTTAATAATATCCATATATTTTCATATTTGAGATATAGTAAAAAAAAATGGCACTGTCAAAAAAAACTATAATGCTCAGTTGCACCGCCGACCCTTAAATTTTAAGCTAGGTTTAAATAAAAAAAATCAAAGCGAAATTTTGACAGTAATATTCAATCACTCATTTGGCGTTTTGAGTTTAAGGATCACTTAAAATTTAAGTGGCAGCGATGCAACCGGGCATAAATATCGTAATTAAATGACAAAGCGGCATTTCGCTTACTGCTTGTATTATAATATTGGATGCGAACGGGCCATTCTTTGCGCCGTTCTGTTGAAATGAAGACATGCTCTGTATAGTAAAATAACCTTACTGTTCCTTTAACATAAATGCTATTTTTTTTTTGTTTGAAATAATTTCTTACGAGAAAGAAAAGTGCGGTTCCAAATATTATTTCAAACAAAAATAACATTTATGTTAAAGGAACAGTAAGATTATTTTATTATACAGATCACTCAAAGCAGGTGAAAGTACCATGCAATGCATGTCTTCATTCCAAAAAAGCGGCGCAAATAATGGCCCGTTGACATCCAATGCTATAATGGAAGCAGTAAGCGATAACTACGATATTTATAGTTTTATTGCTGGACCCGACAGAGTCAATTTTTCTGATAGATAGATATGTGGAAACTATATTAAACTACGACCTGTATGGTTTGTTAATAACCTAAAGTGGAATCTCATAAGAAATTACAGTTTTTATAACTAGAAATTCTTAGAACTAACTAAAAGAAATTAATGTTTCATATACATAATAACGCAGCTCAAATGATACGACCACATTCAATGAAATTGTTTATACGTTTTTTTTTCGTATATCTCATAATAAGCGAGATTCGAGGTATTTAAAAAAAAGTTTTAGCTTATAACTCAAAAATAAAAGTCAATTAAAAAATTCCATGGCAAGTATCAATGAGGTCATGCAAAAAAAAAATGTTCATTTTTAACAAGCATAGTCTAATTTATCATACTGTATGATTAAATTGTTTTTTTTTTTATTTACATTTTTTGTTATATAAAATTGTTTTAAAGTATGATATTTTTAAAAAGTTGCAAAAACCAGTCATGTTATGACGTCATGTTTCAGAACTGGAAGTTCAGACTCATTTCATATGAAAACAGAATTTTCTACAAGAAAAACACAGACTATAAATTGAAAATTACATTCTAAATATGCTATAATATATTAATATTTTTATAATTTTCATTTGGCCTGAAGTTATTCATGAGTCACATCAGCTATGCTTCTTTGTAAAGATTAGAGATTATACGCTAGAAGTTTGTTTAGCAATAGAAACGCACGCGAGGCATCGAATTGAATTTTTTTTCGCTAGTATTTTGGCACGATGACACAAAACAACGTTTCATCGACATGTTTACTTTCAGTCAGGTTATCTTTAAATGTTACTTTGACGTTTAGAACCTAGTGTGAAAATCATAATGGCCGTTGATATTGATGACGTCCCATGGCCAGGGACGAAACGGGGAAAATCAGCTGCTTTTTGAACAATGTCAATTTTAATTGCAATTTTCTCTTTATTAAAGATCGATATAAAAAGTACGGGTCTATTATTTTTCATTACTCTATTGATTAAAGTTAAAAATGAAAAATCGTGCATTTTGTTAAAAATAAATTGCAAACGGTTTAGCTCTATGGAATAAATTAATGCATTACGTTTGATAATATTGAACGTGGTCCGTTTTTTTTGCCGGTCAGTGTAAAAGACGGAAGTGGTGAAATTTTTATCAATTAGTCATCAGTATCATATTCCTGGTAATAACAGTGAAATTTTTCCTATTTTGCAAAAATATTACCTGTATTAATCCAATGCCGACTCCAACTCCCCCAATCACATAGGCCTTGTTTTCTAAAATATCCTTCAATTTGAGTAAGCATCCATCATGGTAAACATTTCCTGAAGCAGTGGTACACTCTTCTGTATTGTGATTATTGTCACAACAGGTATAAGGCAAAGATTTATTATGAAAAACTTGTTCCCAGTCAGCGCTTCCGTTAATTCCGCAGCATTTCAACTGTAAACAACAATTATTTTGAAAACAACACACCTTGTTTTGTTTATTTTCAATTTGTTATCATATCATTTATCTTTAAACAAACAATATGCAAATGAGTAACTTGCTAACTTACGTCATGCTGGACAGTATTCCAGGATTTTTGAATTTCAATTTTGTTATTGTATTCGGTCATAGATTCGTTGAATTTCTGTTGCAACATATTTTCGACTTCTCCATGCCGCACGTATCCGGCAATTCCAGCGGCTAGCTCAAGGGTAAATATAACCAAAAGGAACACCGCAAACTAAAAATAATCGCATGATAAGTCCGAGATATCACCGAGAAGTTTTTGTCGTGACCTTACAGTAATTATCATGCAATGATTTTCTCGAGAGGCGCCACAACACCCGAAGAAAGCGACAATAAAAACAATAACGCCCACTATAATCAGAACTAAAGGTGCTGACACATAACTACTGTCGACAAAGTCAGAATATGTGTAATAGGTCGCCTGGATTATAGCTCCAACTGTAATAATTGCAATGCCGGATATCTGTAAAATAAATCAATATAGATGTTTCGAAAGTATGTCATTTTATGACGTTTATATAAATTTTTAATGCTCTCATTTAATTACAACAAAGAATATTGTAATTCTTTTTGTTTCTAAGATAATACTTGATCAAACAAATGAAATATCAGCCATAATTACTATGACAATACTTACAGCAAATATGAGATTAAAACAAAAAAGTAAATATTTAACACACGTCATTCCTTTCGACACCATTTTCTCAGATATTATTTTGCTTTCGATCACAATTGAACTGCTAAAATTAAACCAAAAGCTAATTATTTATGCAGATGTCACAACACCACCCGGTACTTACAAATCACTACCGGAACGTTGTTAATTGCTCATCAACAAACTATGAGTCACTTATGTCATACGCAGCACGCAGCAACAGCGATTCAGTACTCAACAGTAAACTCAACAACACATGATCTGTACTAAGGAATTCCTTTTGTTTTGACATTTGATATCCGCCAATACGGCTCTTTCATTTACTTCTGCGCAGTGAGCTCCCGCATGATTTAAAAATCACTGCTAACAAATGTTTCAGTTTACATTCAATCAAATTAATTCTTCAGGCAAATAATTAGCAATAATTTATTATAACGACTGTAATACATTTGTTTTTGATAAGTCTATAAGTTTTAATACATATTTTAATGTTGTTAACAGTGATAAAATCTAAAAGAAAAAAAATACAAATTTAAATTATTTGTTATTTAATAAATTATTGTCATTGACTTTGTTACCTTAATTATAACTAATAATAGAAAAACTGAGTTAATAAATACTGATCCAGGGATAGGATGATTTAAAAGAGTTTCTAAACATCCTTTTAAATATATTGATAAAATATTTTTACATTCCTTATTAGGGCAGCAAGAAACTGGTACAACAGCTATAGTACCATTTTTGTAATCAACTGGACCATTTATGCCACAACACTGTAACTGTTAAATTGAGTTCATTAATTTTATTCATTTATCATAATTACAAGTACTTACATTCTGTTGAATATTATCTACTAAATTACGTGATGGCTCATCATTATTATTTAATAAGCTAAAATGTAATATTAGTTGTTTTTCACAGTATGTATCAAATACTTCGAAATAAATAAATGAAAAATAAGTTATAATTAAAGCTATATCTACCATAAATAATAAAAATAATAGAGATCCATACTGAAATAATAAATTAATATTATTTTATTTTTTACTAAAATGAGTACTATAATTACCATTGTAAGAGAAATGTAATTTTTCTTTAAACTTGATATGAATCCGAATATTGATGAAATGATTCCAACTACTGATATTATTAAAATAATTACAACTATAATATCTGTGTAAATAAAATATAAACTTTCGTAAATATATAATTTTGGTAAAATTACGATTAATATGACAGTAAATAGTAAAATATTTAGTATCTGTAAATATTAAAAAAATAAAATATTTATAAAATAATACTTTAAATATTTTTTACCAATTGCGAAACACAGCAAAATATATGTGTATAAATGAATAAATATAAATATTTTGCGTGATTATAAAAGTTTAAATCAGACATTGTGTTCATAAAATGTATTAAAACTAACAAATATTTAATACAATACCTCTTATCTTTTATCAGTTTGCATTATCAACATAGATAGTTGAAATACTTGGTCTTTATCTTCTTTCGCAAGAAACATAAAAAAAAACACATTGATTTTTTTCATAAATTAGTTTATTATCTTTTTTAAAATTTCCATAATACCAATACCAATATATATATAAAGTATACACAAATCACATCTGTACTATATACATTCAATTCAAATATTAAGCGTTATTTGCCATATAAATATTCTACCTTGTTTACAAACGAAAACTGCAATAAGTAATACGAATGTTATACAATATAAGCAATTGTAAAATCATATGTACATTCGTCTGTAAAAAAGTTCAACTAGGCAGCCAATGATTGAAAAGTTATCTTTTCAATACACAACCACAGCAATTATTTATTTTATAGTTAATTAGGTATATAAATATATACAATATTTCTTTTGTTAATCAATATCGACATCATGGTGATCTTATAAAGAAACAATAAGTTATAAATAATAAATGTAAATATAAAACATAATATTCAAAATTGATTTCCCGATTAGACCTTCAAATATGATGGCGCTTATAAAAACATGTTAAGTTTTCGTATCAAAATGGTGATATAATTTAATGTGTATAGCTTATTTCATTCCAATTTCTTTACAGACATACAACACAATTAAAATTTCCATATCATATAAAATATGGCGATAAAATATAAATAAGCAATGAACAAATCAACAACTGCGTAACCAGTGGTACGGACTATAATCCTGAGATGTAACAGTACATCACTGAATTGTACGGTTAAAATTGTATCAAAGTATCACAAAATATGTCCACGGATAATGTTAATAGTGAGCATTAAAAAGGCGATGCTATTCCTAACTAATCCACTCTTAAATTTATGGATTTGATTTCAAGTATACCATCAAAATAACTTTGTGCAGACTAATCCAGTGATTCTTACATTGATTTTATGAAACTAATTAATTTAAAGGAAGACAACGATATATAAAGTTATCATACAAATTAAACTGATAGGACAATACAGTCTCACTGTTTTATTAATTAAAAATAGAGTATAACATTATGGACGCATATATCATTTTAGTCAAGTAATAGTGAGCATAATGAATATCTTTTAACTTTGTAAGGGATCATTAAGTTTTTTTTTGAAAGTTCGGCTTAATATACAGGTGTTTTTCGGATACGGAACACCTCGATTGTTTTCTTTATTATTGCAAATAGAAGAAAATCATTCAAATAAAACTTGTAGAAGAAAAAAAAATAATCACTGATTTTCAAACTATAACATAAGAGTTATATATTTTTAAATAGGATGGTATATGTTTTTAGGCCCATTCGATGAGTATTTTTTTGAATTCAACCATGTAATCATTTATATCCCTACATAAACAAATATTGATAAAAATTCAATTGAAATTTAAATAAATTTTACTGAGTAACTTTTTTTTTTAATTCACAAACAAACAAACAATTACTTGTAGTTATTGCTATGGAGTTAATAACAAAAGTTTAAAACGTCAAAATTGAATAAAAAAATATAATTATGTTTGAGTTTGAGAAAAACTGGTTTAAAAAAAATTCTTCAATAAGTGAATGTCACCTTCGGTCTACTATAACTTTTATTTAGTGATTTTCTTCTGTTCCCAATAATAAAGATAATAATCGAAGTTTCCTGTATTCGTAAAACACCTGTATATTTTTTAATTATTTTTATAATCGAATAATTTTCTGATGACTAGGCTCCTCTTCACTATCCGATCATACATACACGTTTTGTTTACATTTGTCAGTCGCTAGCTTTAAATTTTAGTTTGTCCGGAACTAATGTCAAAGTCGTTTAAATATTTAAAATGACCTGACTAATTTTTTAAAAAAAGTATGTAACTTTGATTCTCTAATAACTTGAACTAGATTAACAATTAACAACGGAACATTTTGCAAGATTCAAAACGTTGTATTGCAGACATGATAAACCACAGCTAATAACATTTATCTCTTCACAATACACAAATTAGCCTATTTGTAACAGCAAAGTTGCTGATCACTTGATTAAAACACATTTATTTCATTTTCCATCTCTTTCTATGTAGATAAAAATTACAGTAAACTCTCCCATATCCTTAAGGGTTATATATGAAATATTGTCACGTTTCTATTATTTTTACTATCATTCTCCACATAAAAATAAATTATGAAAAAAAAAAAACTAAAATAAACTGTTATTCAGAACAGAGAAAGGAAAAAAAAATTCCATCTTTACTTGGGTAACAAATTTCAATAATGCGATTTATTAACATAAACCTATTTATAATTTAAAAGTAAATAAATATCTTATATCCAGAATTTCGCGAATCCAGAAAGGGCTCAGCTCATATTATTCTGGATATGGGAGAGTCTGTAATTAAAAATATTAACAAAAATATATTAATGTTTTTTTTTTTTGGTATTTTATATTATTATTTAAATGTGAATTAATGAATTTACTATTATAAACACTAAATTCGTTTAAGGTTAATGCCCTTATTCTAGGTTCGTAGTACAGGTATAAAACATGAGTTTCTGGAAAATGTGTGAGTGAAGTTTCAATTTTCATATTTTGAAACAAGTAATATTTTTATTTTTAAAATTGTAAACTGAGCAATATTTCGTTAAAATACAAATTAGGCCGGAATTCTGCACTCACTATTACTGTAAGCACATATGTAGATTGGCTAATTTTTAATGTACTATTATTTGGTGGCGACTCCTGGTTTAAAGATTTGGTAAGTCAATTTTTTGATTATTTATAGTACATATGTACTTACAAAAATATTTACTTGTACAATGGGGTATTCCGATGATATGGAACCGATATGAAATAGTAACTTTTTTCTATAGTTTACAACTTCATATAGTAGGAAAATATAATAAAACATGTTTAAAAAAGTGATAATTTAATGTTAGAAAATTAAAATTTTTACAACTCTAGAAACGTCCTTGAAAACTGTGACGTCAAATCGCCTTGTTGCATGAGTTTAGAAACACAGATGGTGCCAGTAGTTAGAACGCGCGCGGCGGAATCCACAACAGATAAATTATTAGAATCAGCCTTTTTATAATCAGGTTCCATAATTATTAAATAATACTCCTATTTTTACTATAGACAAACACTGATATACACGCTGTTACTGAAACCGTACAACAACCAATGGCTGTCATGAACATGTCGATTTAAGCGCTGAAGTACGTTATAGATGTCACTGTCGATTTGACGTCATAAGCGCGCCATGATAAGAAAATTTGAATTGCGGTGAAATTTTTAAAAATTCATACCTCATTTGATGTACACATTTTCTTACTCAAAATTAGATATTGCTAGTCCTTCTGGTCTGTACTAATAAAAAAAAAAAATGTCGGAATACCCCATTGTCCTTTGATTTCGAACAATGCAATTAGTGATATGTTTATTAATATGATTTTTTTTTTAAATAGTTTTAAATGTTTTCTATTCTTCTTTTCTTAGACTCTGCAAAATTATTTACTACCAGATCAATGAAATTTGAGATCTTTTTAATAAACATCTTTTCTATGCTCAACATAGTCAACGCGGATAGTCTTTCTTGCCCTATGGTGTTTTATAAAAATGCTTTTACTCTTAAGCGTGGAGAAGCAACGCTCACTTTATCCGATACTAGACTGATGCCTTGGGCACTGATCGTGTGTAAGCGAATAGGGTGGCGGTTGTCTTTGTCTAATGCAAGCAATATTACAATTCGTTTGTCTCTGTCTGATGCAAGGATTTTAATATGAAACATATAACACAAGTTTGATGTGACCCAGTATCTTGCGTATTCGCGCCATTCGTTATCTTGATTCAGTGCAAGCAACGCTAACGACACGATGAACTGACTATTAAAAATTATTAAATTATTTTTATTCTTTCGCTTTTTCTTTTCTGCTTTGATAGATTTGGGAGTTCATTGGCCAAATAACCTAATGGAGGAACCGCCACTGTATAATTTATTCTACTTGGTGTAAATATTTTCGTTCTTCTAGTTTCTGAAAATATGTTAGAAACACGGAACAGAAATAATAAGTTTAAAGAATCACTGGACTAATCAAATAACTGGATTGTATCTAATAAAAATTATCAACAAACCTCATTAAATGTTGTTTTCAACAGGTGAAATTATAGTGAACAATTCATATGATATGTTATTTACTTAAAAACAATTGGGGTCATGTTAAGTTTGGAAGAAACCATTGCATTCTAAAACACTGCACAAATTTCATAAAATCACTAGTAACAAAGTTTATAAAAACAAACTGCAGTTTTTAACCAGTGATAAAACTGCAAAAAAGAAGGAACTAAAAGCGGTCTACTCTCGTCAGAGTTCTTTGAGTAACGCAGATTTTGCATTTTTTAGTTTTTCGAGTCTTCGTTGAAGATGAGTGTTTGCTGTTTCTAGTTCTTCTACTCTGCCTTGGGATTCTCGAAACTGTAAGAAAATATATTTAATATTCATAGTTGTTAAATCTGTTAAATATTAGATATTAATAATTAATTTACCTGTACAATTATTATTATCTTGTTAAAAACAAACACTTAAACTACGAAGCGGGTAATAATAGTCTTGCACATGCGGGATACTAAGCATACAAGGAGGTACACAAAAAGAACTAGAATTATTTTCTGACGGGTAGTAGGGCGCTAAGTACACTTGCTAGAGTCATCCTTGGGGAAACATTTGAGCGGTCAGTATGATTTTTTCGTAAGCATTGTTTTTGAGGTATTCGACGATTTTTCAATAGCAGACATTAATATTTTTGGTTCCTGTCAGAGAAATCAGAAGCGGAAACTGTCGCAATACTTCGGAGGGCCTACAGAGAGGAATCTTTGAGCCAAACGAGGATTTACGAGTACCTTTCTGTTTTTTAAAAAGTGGTCGAATATCAACTGAAAATGACTTTCAACCGAGATGTCCCTTGACTTCCAAAATGTCTGAAAGCACTGAAAAATCCGTGGTGCGTTCAAGTCTAATTGTCGTAGAACAATTGATGAATTGGAAGAACTCCCTGTAATATCCTTGAGTTTATTCCAACGAATTTTGACTGCAAATTTCTAACGACCCGAGAGCCAACCATTTGAGGTGTGCTAGCAATTGAAAGAACAGGCAGAAATTGATCCGGTTTTTTTTTTAAGTTCTTCCAAGCATTGCTGCGGATTTCCCTAACAGAAAACATAACATGATGTGAAAAATCGCCGACCTGCGCTTACGAAAAACAATCACACTGACCGCTCACATGTGTCTAGTATAGATATCTAGCAGGAGAAGTCGGAATTAGAACTCTACCATCCGCCAGAAAATAATTCTCGTTATTTTTGAGTACACCCTCGAAAACGAAGAAATACATGGATGCATAACATGACGAAAGTAAATCCATAGTTGTGTAATTACATATTTCATTATTGTTTTAAACTTGATCTAAATTAAACAATTAAGCAATCTTAAAAAAAATCGCGCGTCTGGGAAAGCAATGAAATAAAAATCACATCTCTTCTGTAAATAAGTTACACAGTCTTCAAACAAAGTCAAAACAATTAATATAGCGATTATTCCGTGATTAAAGCAGATTTTCTTTTTATAATGAATGCCGAGTTTTGCAAAACGCACACAATTATAAGAGGTATTTATAATAAGTACATTTTCTGCTCTACTTTACTATTGAGTTTAAAGGTGCATTTGCTTAAGTCTCTCGCACTGATGTTTAAGGGCTTGTTGGGACGCCTCTATAAGAACAATTCGCTGATGTGACCAGTCAACCTAAAGTTCATGCTAATCTTAGATACCATTATTATAACGAAAGAGACCAACACTTTACATCGAACGCAAACTCAAAATAACATGTTTTAAAATAAAAGAACTACGTTATGTGTACTACTAAAGGAAAAATATACATTTACTGCGTATGAAATACCTCTATTCGGTTTCGCATTCATCGCTGTCATCAAAAAATTCCTGTAAAATATCAATATAGATTCCAAAACAAAGTAAACTATAATATAAATGAAAAATGTTAATAAATGAAAGAACCAATCGAAAATGTATAGTGACAGATAGAAGAAGCTTTTTGCCATAACTACAAATACCATTCCACTATTAATCCTGGACTGCTTACCTCTCTCTGCAGTTTTCGTTTTTCAACTTTTAGTTCGTCTTCGGCTTTTTCCGAAGCTTCTGCAGCTGATTTATAGCGAATAACTTGACTTTCTAACCTTGCCACCGTCGCCTGCAACGTTGCTATGTCCTGTTCTGACTTTTGAAGACGGAATTTATAATCTGCTAACTGTTTATTTGCTTCTCCTGAAAATAATACAAATATTAACTACATGATACAAGAAATATAATTTTTTATAAAACTTACTTTGAACATCTATAACATCTAAGCCATCAGCTTCTAAACTAGGCCCGTTTTGTAAGGAAACATTGTTTATAGAGCTTGTTCTACGTTTCCTTCTGCTTCTTTCTTCCTCTAATTCTAATCTAAGATGACTTAATTGATCCATAAGGTCCCGTTTTTCTTCGGCGAAGCGCTTTAACCGTACATCTACAGAAAATATGCAATAAAAAATATAAAAGTTTATTTCGTCAAAAAATATAAATTATAAATTAGGCCAAGAAACCGAAAAAAAATAACGGTTAATGATTAACCGAAATCGAGAATTGATTTTTTAAAATGGTTTTTGTTTAATATTTACTTAATTAGTTTTTATACTGAAAAATAAATCATCACGACATATTACCCATATCAGTAATGATGACATATTCATACCGTGTGGGTGTTTACCAGACATGGGCACTCATTGCTGGCGTGAAGAGTGCATCACAGGGGTCACTTTTGTAACATTTAAAATACGAAATAATTTTGGCGTCGATCGTGATCGAAATCAGGTCCCTAGATTCGAGACCAGACACTCGGTATACGGCCACAAGACTCCCATATCAGATTAACCAAATGATAATATTATTGAGGAAACAAAAATAGTTTTATTAACAATATTTATGTATCAAGGTACTGAAGTTCTATTTTTTATCACAAATATGGAATTTAACTTCTTCAGAATTATTTAATTCGTTTTTCTTGTACATATTTTTTGTCATTTTACGTACAAATTTACTATTGTACATTATACACCTACCCAAATTATCTTATATGTACAGTAATTATCATACGGTTGGCAACACTACATTTGCATGAACTCGTCTTATAATGAATTATTTTCGTGCCGATTTCTGAACTTTTAATGACGGTTTTTGTGCACTTCAATACGAATTCAAATAAAATTATTTTTTCTACACCCCTCATTAAAGTTTTCTCATTTATTTTTATGTAAAAAGTGTAAAAAAGTGCATTTTAACTTATCTCGGTTCGAGTAATAGTTTTTCGATTTTTTAGTAAATAAAAATATCGGTTTCGGTTAATAATAACGTTTTTTGGACTTAAAATTTCGGTTAACCAATTTAACAATCGGTTTCTTGTCTTGTTATAAATAGATACAAACAATACAATATTAAATGTGTAAAAATATATTTAACTATACAAAGTAAAATAAATAATAAAACAAATTGTGTAATAAAAATTAAATTATTTCCAATTTTCAAATAACACGGAAGTAAACGACAACTTTGCGAGCCTATGAGGTGATGTCTAGTAAATCGTGTGATATAGTTTTTCATTTTACATATTTCTGATCTTGGTTTAGTTTATTACGAGCGTTATATTTACTTTTAACACGTTTCTCTATGAAATGTCATTTTTATGTCAATAAGTAACCGTTAAAAACCCAACTTTTAACAACGGTGGTAGAAAAAAAAAACTAATAAAAACAGGAAACAAATTCTAAATAACTTACCTAAACTTCCTTCCCCAGCATTTTCCAACAACTCTGCATTTTCTATACTAACTAAAGCTTTCTTTGGGGTACGCGGCGTGTTATTTTCTCCATCATTTTCATCTTCATCTGCTACTTCTCCAACTATCACTAATCCTTTCTCCGCTATAAGTCGATCTCTTTCGTCCAATTCAAATTTAACTGCAGCTAGATCTTCTTTTAACCTAACTGACACCCGTTTGAGTTGATCATGTTCCCGTGTCGTTTCCCTGTGCTCTCGTTTTAGTTGGGAATACTCTTCCTCTAGCTCTTCTATTCGATCTTTCAGGAGTTCTAATTGGTAAGTCTGTGCAGCTTTATCGTTATCTAATTGAGCATTGGCTATCATTGCTTTTCGGAATTTGTCTTCCAGCTCTTTGAGCTCATGCTGAAATAAGAAAAGTTAAATTGTTAGCTTTGGTTTTGTTCGTCTTAGAATATCTTACGAACAAGTTATTACTACCAAGAACTTGAAACTATTGCACGTAAGAAAATTAAATACAAGAAAACTAAGAAAAGATAAGCAAAGAACGAATTATTTAACATATATTTATTGAAGCTGATTATTTGTACCAATGGGGTATTCTAATGTAGTAAAATTTAAGGTAATTTTTTTTATAACATTGTGGATTAAGTTAAACATAACGGAATCATGTAAAAAAAAAATTTGTAACATGAGTTTTCTTTCAATTTATTTTGGCGCTAAAAAGACATCACGTGGTCTGTTGCGTACGAGGGACTAATGACATTTATAACAAATTTTGTGCATAAAACAACATCATTAACAAGAAACACTTTTTCTGCCATTGACGAACTGTCTTACTTGTAGTTTTTCTAATAAAGTCAATAGATTACTAAAGTACCGCGTTTCATTAGGTTTGTGTATTTATTAGCAATTTAGAGCCAAAATGGCGATCTATTGATGGTTTTATCATTTGTACAATTTATTTAAAAATGCCTTCTTATTGTATAAGATGTTGTAAGAATAGAGTTTTCGACTATTTAGAATACCACGTGAAAGAAAAAGAAAAAACAAATGTTGTAACTTAATTGGCATGTGTTTTTCAGATTGCAGCGCTGGGATGGCTAGTTTTGAACTACAGGTCGACCGAGATATGACGTTAACCTACTGTCAAATGGACGAACACATAATTTATAGAATTGTGTATTTCTCATAGTACTATATTATATTTAATTTTCTTTTTATATTATTTTATGGTAGGTTTTATATTATCCATTAAGGGTAAATTAATGTAAATTCCTAGTATACTTTTATAAAACTTTAACTCAAATTGTATAACCATTCCTTTTTTGATGATATCGTTAAAAAAAATTAAAATAGCAAAATTTCATGATTACATTTCTTATTTACATGTGAACATTAGTATAGGATTTATTCGTGGAAGTGAAGATAACTTAAATGATATTTTTGTGAACATTTATAAAACTAACCTCGTTTTGAAACAAAGTTTTCTTTGAAATATAATGAATAAATCTTCAAAGTATACCAGACGAATATATTAATTTATAATTTTCTGATCCACGCACTGTATTATAATCTTTTTTCATGTTGTCAAGCATATTAAACACGAACTTTTCGTTTACGCGGGAATTCGTTATATAATTTATTGGCTTTCTAACGTGACAATGCGTACTCAAGTAAACAGCAATAATTGTTACTCATATTACAATATTATGTCAATTTAGATACACAAATACGAATAATATTTAACAAATTTTAAATATTACATACTTTAATAACAAGTCAAGCTGTAGTTCATTATTTTGCCACCACATGCCATATCGCTTAGCAATACATGCCAATAGGAAGGACAGATTTATTTGATCTGTCAGTTATTTGTGAGATTAGTTTGTTCTTGTATTTATTGTTGATGCAGTCAATCATTTTTAATAGTTTTGTATATTGTAATTAGAATTCATAAGTAATACTTAATTTTCATTTTTAAACATTCCTCATCGAATTAGATTCCACACTTTAAATTTGGCGTTGAAATTTTAAGCCAAAATAGCATCAAATTGCGGTAATTTAGTAATCTAAGGACTTTAATTTCTAAATGTCTTCAGCTCCTCCTACGTCACATCCGGTAAAATTTAAATTTTCAGATAATTAAATAAAAAAAGAACTCAAAATTTTGGAATTATAATACAAATATGTGAAAGTGTCAGAAAATAAAATAATGAAAAAATATTAGAATACCCCATTATTCATTTGATTTTTAAATGGAATTTATAGTTCTACTTATGACTAATTTTTGATTAAACATTTTTTTTAATGTACATTTTTTAAGTTCTTACTTCTAACAAAATTAATGTAGTTAATCTTTAGTATAGTTTGTTAATTTTTTTTTTTTTGATCAATTATATAGTTTGTTAGTTTACAGCGTCTGCAATGTACCTTAGCGATAATTTTATTAATAATAAGTATTAGGTGTGGAATTTGCTAATTTGAACTCAATTTTTTACCTATTAAGCGAATGTCGTAATAATTGACTCATTAAATGTTTATGTATCTATAAATGGACTCACCACATACTACTTGTATAATATGTAGCTAAACTCATATAAATAGAAGTACAATACCAACTACCACCCATAAATTTCAATTGATTTAAATAATAATAATATAATGTTAAAATATATGAAGGGAGTTTACATTATTTGTAAAAAATAAAACTAAAGTATTTAAGCTTAAGTATAGTATTTTTTTGCCTAAATTCTAGCCTAACTGTATAATAAATATGTGGTTAACAAATTGCATAATAGGCGGAAAACATAATACTGAAAAAGTTCGCACTGAAAAGATAAGTGGAAAACGTGGCACCGACAAAATGCGACAAAAGTTCGCACTAAATTGAGAAGTGGAAAACGCTATAAATAAGAACTGATATCCACTAAAAATGCTAAACAACCAAACATTTATCATTCAGAAAATAGGGGCACTTTTATTTTTGTTTTGTCTTTCATTACAAGTGTTCTGCTATTTTAGTTAATGAAGACTTGGTATTACAAATCCGGACGCAGAGCTGGCAACATTTTACAAAAAAAGTTACTCATATCTAAGATATTTTATTATCTTAGATACTTTACCTTACTTTTCTATTTTATTGATGATGTTTCTTTACTTTAAATACTTTTAAATATTATCTATATCTTTTATCTTAAAAACGTATGTTAGAGACTTCTAAAATATTTAAAATATTTTGTTTATTTTAGATATTTTTAATATATTTTATTTAGATACATACTTCGGAATATTATCTAAATGCAAATAAAAGTATTTATATACAACTGGTAAATAATGTTAACTTTATTCTTATCAAAATCATTACTTAATGTGTTTCATTATTTATCCAGGGAAATAAAAATGACAAGTACTCCCTAGGGACATAAAGTGATTCAAGGTCATTGACAGGCCACATAGGAAGAATTTTATTTTCTTAGTGTTTTATTAATAATTGATATTAACAGATATATAAATAATAGTATATTATGTTATTAGGAGTAAAAACTGGTCTTTTTGTGTTGAACCCAGCTATTGCGAGCAAGCTGGATAAAATACAAAAAGGGCATTCTGCTCCGAATAACATATACTATTTTTTCTTCAAGTGTTTCAAAGAAAAAGGGGTTTTTTATATATTTTTTTGGAATTGTTTTAATTATAGAGTTTGCAATTTGAGCTAAAGTTGGCTGTGTACACTACAAAACATAAACGATACAACTGTCAAATAACAATTTTCAATATGGCCTGTGTCGCTGTGAGGACTACTGCCGCCAACGGTAAACTAAGAAGCTAACATTTTTTTTACTAGTACAATAATGAACATTTTTCTACAGTGTGTGCACAGTAGCATAATATGAATATTATAATACACTTGAAGAAAAAATATATTTCATAACGGTATACGGTGTGCCAATCTGCTTCGTATACAGATATCTGTAATGATGACATATTGTATCCCTCGGGCTACGCCTTCAGGATTCAATCTTCGCTCTCGACAAATAATGACGAACTTTACTCCCTTCCTATATAAACTACTATTAAATATTTGGGAAGTATCTAAATAAATCAAAGTATTTAGATATTTTAAGGTATTTAAATGCTGTTTTATATATTTTTATTAATAATAATACCATTTATCATAAAAAATTACAATTTAAGTATCTTTAAGAAATTTATGTAGGTATCTTACGGGTGTTTTACAATGGTTTTCAATTCGTACAACGGAAGCATGTTTTAATTTTTCTCCATTTTAACATTATATTTTATAATTTAAGTGGACTTATGCAGATCCTTACCCGGACATCTCGGAGACTGCCCCCATCTTCGAGCGAGTCCTCCGAGCTCCGGCGGCTGGAGAGGTAGGAGTTAGTGAGCCCCGTATTGGCGGAACGGTGAGGTGTGGTGGATGCGGAGCGCCCACTGCGAGCTAGCGGCTCCGCCAGCATGTCGTACGCACGATCTGCATTCTCCTCTTGCTCGCGCTGTTGTCGCTCCAGCTCTCGCATGCGAATCTCTCGGGCCTCAGCACGGGCTTGTCTCCGGGCTGCCAGCCGGGCTTCTGCCTGTAAGGAAAAGATAGGTTAGAATACGCCACTAGTGAAATAAAAATTATATAAACAGATCTCAACATATCGAAGCTTTTATTTTGTGATGAAACTAGATGAAATTTATGAGAAACATGTAAAATTAATTAAAAATCGTTTATTTATATTAAAATTTGTCTAAAACATTTTTTTTTACTTGAAAATATTTATTTTACGGCTAAAAAATCAGGTTTGAAGTGCTCTGGTTTCCGCGCTATTGTGAAACCACCTACAGTCAATTTATGTTTACGTAAAAGTGGAATAAATGTATAGGATTGTACTGAAGTAACCGATTATAGTTTGTGTAAGTCGAATTCAAATTTCATTTACACAAACTTCAATTCATTGAATACAAAAGCCGGCCTTATATTTGTTTTGAGTGCCATTGAAAAGAAATGTAATAAATTAAAAATCTGCGATAACATAACTTGTCATCCATCCATTATAAAAATCTTTGTAAAGATTATTACACTTTTAGGAAAAAATATTCAGATTTCTCTTAACAGAGCTGTTACAACGTGAAACTAATTTCTGGATACGCTAGGCAGAAGGCAGTCCCACCCTTTAAGTGTATAACGGACAAATCACTAACAACTAGCCAAAGCTGGGCAGTAATTAATTACTATTGGTAATTTTTAATAACTCAATACAGACATATATACAGGGTGAGCCTGGGAAGATGCCCACACTTTCAACATATTATAAATAATAGAAAAAAAGACTCGTATAGAAGTTTTATTTATACTTAAATATACTATTTGCTGGCAGATGTAGATATATTTTATGAAGTCAGGTTTGCGAGATACAACTATCAACTTTTATTTTTTAAATAGCATCCTATAATTATTTTATTAATATATAAATTGTCATTTTTTCTTTTTTCAACAATGTAAAAATTTGTACATCAAAAATATGAAAAAAATCGAGAAAAAGGATATAACATTTGTTCCAACATACAATCCAATCAGTACGGAACTGTGCGAAGAATGCGTAGTATTAAAATGGCGTTCTCACTTGATACTGCGCATGCGTCGGACAGTTTCGTACTGATTTGATTGTATGTTGGAACAAACCTATTATTGATAAATATTAAAAAATATTTTTATTTAAATATCCTAGGTGGCTATGTGAAGATTTAATTTAAATTTATTATTTAAAAAAAAAAACGCGTTCAACAAGTTACAATTAAATGTCTGTTTATTTTCACATAGACAACTAGAATATTTGAATAAAATTTCTGTTATTTTTCAATTCTTATATTTCTCGATTGTTTTCGTATTTTTCATTTACAACCTTTTACCTCGTTTTTTTGTGGGAAGTACCTAATTGAAAAAATAATTAAACAGTCATTTACTATGCACAAGTAATTAGTAATTTAATTACATTTCTCTAGCAGTAATTATTTTTAAAAGTAATTTGAGTATATTGTGGTTAAAGTAATTGTATTCAATTACTTTTTGAAAGTAATTTGCCCAGCTCTGCAACTGGCCTTGCAACTTGACGCGCCGATGACTAGAGACGCCGTACTGTAGCCACACTAGTTAACAACCGCAAACATAAAACAGAAAAAAAATTAACGTCCACTGTACTCCTCAATTTTTTAAGAGAAAATATATGTTGCCTAGCAATGCTTATTTACTTTTCACGCACTACTGTTTGAAAAGTAACTCTACACACTGTAAAGAGTGCGTAAAGTATGCACTTTATGCACGGTTGTAGGAAAAATATTTTACATTTATGTATTTATTTACAAAAATATATTTATTAGTAAATATATCTCATATGGAAAAAAGAAATAAATTATTTTTGTTTTCTTGTTTAATAAATAATTACAATATTGAATAAATTAAAAGAACTTGATTACCATGTAGAAAATGCCTTAAGGCAATTGCGCCATAAAACAAATTTTAAGAGGACTCGAATACTCGAAAAGAAAATAGAACCCAATTTACCATCTGCCAACCGGTTACTACTTTTTAAACCTGTATAGGGTGTGGCAAATAGCGCATTTATATAAAGTTATTTCAAAAAGAAATATGGGGCAAATATAATTCCCCTGAACATGTATTATACGAAACAGTACAATAAAATAGGAAATAGGTAGTACGTGCTTTGAACTCGTAAATCTACTAAAAGTTTATATATAATATTTCGTAACATTTTAGTTTTATGAGGTTCTTAAAATGAAATTACTGCATTTCATATATAAGTTTATGCAGTTTCGATATTTTATTTGCAATCTATCTTTATCATAAGGAAATATAAATATCAAAGTGGGTGTAAATTTAAAGAGAAGAGATATGCTTAAAATTAAATTAGGCCTTTGCGAAGCGTCCAACTTTTAACATAATTACTCTCAAGCATGGCAACATAAAGAGATTATGTAGATTAAAATCTGCAAAATTAATAAGTACATCAAACAGCAAGGGCGCGCTGAGGAAATTAATTTTGATCCATAAATCCTGTATTCTACGGTCCCACGCCTCTTATAAAATGAATTTCTAACCTGTAGATTTAACGGTTATAGTGTTCCGTGACTTGTTTTTCAATTGCAGTAATTATTAATTAGTCTATAATAATAGTAATTAAAACCGTTACCATTTAAAACTATGGGGGCATGAAAAAATAAAAAAAATGCATACTTGATCTGTACATTTATCCAAAAAATTGTTAATGCATTCATTGTTTTCTTCATTGTCTTCTGGTTCTACTTCACTGAGCGTGCGTCTACGTTTGGATAACCTCTCTGAATTACTTTCCGCACTTTCATCGGAATCACAGTCCTGATGCCCACTATCGTTAAGGCTCTCATTAGTATTGCAATCTTCTGTTTCATCCTGTGTTACGCCTTCGATTTGCAAGGATTCGATGTGAGATTCTGGATTTTTGGTCTTGCTTTGATCACTTGTTGTACCACCCATGTTCTCTTCATTCATTACTAAATGTTGGCGAAATTTTTACGCGCGGTTTTAAAGTTCTTTCTAGACTGAACTTGTAGAGGTGTACGCAGTATGGCGACATGTGATATCTTATCAGTTAAATATTTCTTTATACAAAAAAAGTAAATAGATTATAATAATAGGCTATTAACAAATGCCAATATTTTTTTTCTTTTATATATTTGCACATTTATATTATTGTTTTAAATTATAACATTTTTCAATTGTTAATTAAATTAAAATTTATGATGTTTTTATAAAAAGAATAAACTTATTTCAAAATATTTTTAATTTGTAAAATAAATTACAAATTGAGCAATAAAACTTTTATGAAATTATTATAGAATATTTCATTTTTTCACAATATAAACTTTTATCTCTAAATTTCTTGGAAATACACAACTGTAAATTAAATATTTGATAAAATATTATAAATAAAAAGTCATGTTATCGCATTTATTTTAAACAAATATAAGGATTAAATAAATTTAAAACTTCTGACATCATGCTTAGGTATGTATTTAAGACACGCACCAAACAAATCACTAAATTAAAATATATTTTACACTTATCAAATTTACAGTTTATTTAAATTATAAACTCAAACTCATTTACAATTTAAATTATATCTTAGAATGCCTGAAACTTCACTTATTTAACTGTTCACTGCACATAAACATATATTTTTTCGACACCAACAGTCCTTCAAGCATCAACAACGGCGTCTAACTAACAAATGTGTGCGATACACGTTACGCTTGCCGAATATGAATACGAACTGATATCACGGCATTTCTGAATAATAAGTATAGGATTACGTCCGTGTAGAATCCACAACCCATGAAAACTGTACCACACTCAAGGAGAGAACTAGTTTCTTAATAATTGCGTGGTAGGAAAAAGTGGTAGAAGCTACATGGTAAGATAAGTCAATTTAGTGACATGTTTATTTGTTTAGAAGTAATTCATTAAGTTTAAAGCAATTAGTGTAAGATCTACAAGTACTGGAGGATGTAGAAGAAAGTAGAATATTTTAGTTCTTATAGTTGTTGGGCGTGAAATGGTGATTACCTGTAGTAAAAACGTGTTATTTCATTTATTTTACAAAAGTTGGTAGTTTTTTTTTACTCCTACAAATCGAGCCAGATATTTGATATGAATTAGTTAGTGATAATTGCATTTTCATTTTTATAATAATACAAATTAGCAGAGCGTCTCTGCAAGGAATCTATTTATTATTCGGATACGGTTATTTTGTTGGTTAACTATAATTAAATTTAAATATAAAAAGCATTTGTTATTTTAAAATAGGTCCCAATGTCAGTAAAAGTTACTTACGAAATAAGTTTCGTAATATGAAGTTACGAAATGAATTTCGAATAACACTTTATTTAGTAATAAATTAGAAAATAATTTTGAATTTTAATAGTTCATTAAATTTAAAAATAACTCATAATAATGAATTTATTATGATAAGACATCTCTCTTTTATAAAACGGTGGATTCCAAACTCAATTCAATTAATACAAAATGGCGTATATGCTTAATAATGAAAATTAATAAATAAATTGAAATAAGGGGGTTTTTATTATAGCGGCTCGTCGCGAATATGAAAATATTTTGATTGGCGACTGAAAGATCGCGTATAAATGTTTAATGAATAGCAAATTAGGCGGAGGTTCGTACTATCAATTGAAGTAAAGAAATTCAATCGGAAGAGTGACAATCATCCCAGCATTTAAATTCTCAAACAGTTTTAATTTGAATATTGAATATATGGTCTTGCATTAAACTTAATAATTTAAATACAATTTATAAAAATGGTGGAATGTGGAGTCCCCCATTGACATAATCAGATCATTTGTGAAATACAACACCGAAGAAAAACAGACCACAAAATATTTCCGGCTGCTTTCCGAATTATTTCGTTGTCGATTTTGAGAGCGAATAGATGTGCATGTGTTTTAAACGAATTTTTGTAGATGTTTGTAAAACTGAATGTTCAAACGAATGCAGTGTATATCAATTTTTGTTAAGGAATCTGTAAAATTAAGTGTGATACTGCTCATATTAATGTACTAGATTATTTTGAATGCCTGTATATTCTGAACAAATCTGTATGTCTTACAGATCTGTAAATCTGTAAATAATAAACAAAATCGCAACGAAAGCTGTCACTTTTATGTGAAATTTTATATTAATCAACAAAAATAGATGTGGTTTTGTCATTTTTCTAGATTTACAGATCTGCAGATTTGTTCAGAATTGGCCTATTAATTCTTGTAAACCCTGAAGAAGGTGTAACTGTATTCCGAAATGAATAAATAATTTTAAAAAAATCGTGTAATTGTTAACACCTATTCTACATCATAGTCGTCAAATTTACCCAGAAAAGAAAACTGTTTCAGAATTGCTAGTTACTAATATAAAACGATTAATTAAATTCTTTTCTATTGAGTAAGAACACTTGTACGTATAAAATGACGAAATTTATTGTAATGTATTGTAACTTTTATTTATATGGGTGAAGTGTAAAAATCAAAGAAATATTATTATTTAAAATAATGTTTATTAAACGTTAACTAATTAAGATAAATATTAAAAAGATGATAAAAGTAACTAACACTATGATTATTTATTTAAACAATATTTATATCACTACATTTATTTATATAACTACATTTATTTATGTTAGCAACTCGTAAACTATTTATTTATATCACCAACTTCATTACTCGTTGCTTCTATTATCAGACTATCTCTCCGCTGTCCTTCGGACGGTATTTATATAGCCCATTATCCTTCTGGAACTTTCTGACGCGACCATCATCGAACACAAAAGAATCATCCCACCGGATGTAATTAACCAGTCTGAACGCGTATGGGTTTTCCCCGAGGGAATTACGTCATCGGGGTAATTCCGGCGAGGAGATTACGTCATCGCTCGGAATATTCTATCAGTAGCGGCGCTCGTATATTCTTATGTCAAGGGTGCACGTCACAGTATATTGTTGAACACTTTGAATGTTTTAATCGGGTTTCATGTACGCATAGCTGAAATAGTTTTATTATAAACTTATAGGTTATATTCATGAAAAGTTACTATTAAGCATAAATAACATAAATAATAAGTATTTTTTTCCTAATAAATTATAGAAAATTAAAACAATTTGGCCATTGTTTGATAATATTGTGATACAAACTATGGCAGCGGATGGCACTAGTGTTTGTCCATTGATGAATTCACGGTAGGTGGGCACACGAAGCGCGCGAGTCTCGTTTTTAAAATGAGGCAACTAATCAATTTGCAAAGAGACGATACATCATTCTAATTATTACTTAATCAACTTCAATCACTTATAGTTTGCGAACTAATTAATATTTAAACAAAATAATCATCAATTTACGTATAATTTCGTATTCTTATCTAAGATAGTTGACGATGGTTCAGTACCCCATTGCTGAAAAAATACCATAAAATGCATGAAGTTGCTACAAAGTGGATTTTAAATTCCAGGTATATTTGGAAGACACCATTCCCATTAATTTCTTCTAAAATTTCCTGGTAGCATATTTTTCCTATACATTTGGAAATACCAATGATAATAGTTGATTGAGTACAATCTTAACAATATTTGCTGTGTATACATCAATATTTGTTTAAAAAAAATTGCACATGTTAAAAGATAAAATATTTTCTGTCTCAATAACTACTTGCTTTTAAGATAATGCAGTTTTAAAGCCTCGGGTACTTATGTATATATAAACAAAAAGTTTTTAACAATGACGTCATGCCATTAAAAATATTTGTCATACATTAAGAATTTTTTCCATTAGCATTTTTATTTGTTTAAATATTTTTATGGCTCAATCTCTATAAAAATTAACTATTTATGATATTATGATTTAGAAGAAAAGTGTGTGTGCGACACATGTTAAAATATATTCATTTCATGAATTGAATGTAATTTTTCTGCGTTGGAGACGGTGATGTCAGCAGAAAAAATAGAAATTGCAGAAAAAATGCCACTTATGTCATAGCAACGGTTTTCGCAAGTTTGCTATATGAATTTTTTGCACATTTAACAATTTTATGTTTCATACTTCGATATAAAAATTTTACATTCGTATTTTCGCAACATTTCTAGATGTAGTCACAGAAAAATTCCTTTTTCGTGAATATTTCCAACCTTTGGTAAAGTTTTGTTATTTTATCTATAAGAATTTACTTTTAAGGACACGGAATGTCGCTTTATTATCTTATTTATTTGTACAGGTAAGTGTAAGACCTTTATCAGACAATTTATGGATTATGAATCATTCTAAATAAGTATTTTAGCAATATACCAATTTAGAACCATGTAACCATGTTACTATTACTCAGCTAAATTGATTTATTAATTACCTAGTAATAAAAAGTTTAATTTTACAGTAGCTATAAAAATGAAATAAATATTTAGTACATACGATCAAATTTAATTAGGAAATTTTATTATTGCGCGCTTTGTTTTTATTAAGAGTGTTAATTTATTATGCAACAATTTAAAAAACTCTAGAAATAGTTAGGAGGAATTTCACATTTTTATCTCACGTCCCGAATAAGCAAAGGAAGTAGTATTATTGCCACATTAAAAATGATAGAATGTAAATTTTTAAGAGTAAATTTGTGTTGAATCATTAAAATATTTGATTGTACTAATAAATAAATAAATAAATAGAAACCGGGTTCGATCCCGACCGACGACAAATATTTCGAATTTTAAATGGCACAAAATTGACCCCTGTGGTGCAGTTTCCACGCCAGCAATGAGTGCTCGTGCGGTGACGCCTGATAAACTCCCATACGGTATAAATATGTCATCATCATTACCGAAATCTGTATACAAAGCAGATTGGCACACCAAGCAATGGAAAATATGCCGTGATAATATATTTATACTTATTTATTTTATATTTATACACACATAAATTTTCAATCGAATACTGAAATTAATTATTTTTCATCTCTAACTAGTTGAAATTTATATAGAGTACTAAGCTAATTAATCATTAGATGTAATTTAATGACAAAAACAATGTTAATTTATAAATGGACATAATGCATATTAGCAAAATACATAACAATATTTTAAAATACAGATGACACCTATATAATAATAAAATAAAAACATTAAAATGAATACATAAATAAAATAAATATATCATCACGGCATATTACCCATTGCTGGGTGTGCCAATATGCTTTGTACACAGATATTGGTAAAATCAATACATAAAATAGAATAACCACTAAAATTAAAGTCACATAAACGTAATTTAAAAACATGTAGTTTGATTCACAAAAGATGACTATTCAAGGTCACTTGTTCGATGAAAGAATACACAGCCCTTTATATAGCAGTAGCTTAGCAACTTTTCATGTTAGAAAGAGAAAGATTATTTGAAGTATGTCTTTTTAACTTATGTTGTGTGACAGATATGCGTAAATTGATGACATTACTTTCTAACACACTCCAATTAATAATGACGGATATCGTAGAGTTACAGATATCTAATTATCTACTACACTGCCGTCTGTGTTAATGCTTACCCAGTGACGTTCACGTTTAGTTTGTTTTTTTGCAAAAACAAAGGTGAAGAACAAATATTTGAGAGAAAGGCATTATTTAAAAAGAAACAATTTTCAAATAAATTACACTTATTTTTTTCAGTTAAAATGTATACATAAATATTTCATGTTGCACGCCTATGTATACGAAATGCAGTGAAGATATCTGCAAGTAATATTATATCAGACGGCTTATAAGTGACCTTGAGTAGTCATCTTTCGTGAACCAATCTACATATAATAAGGTTTTTTGGTTTCAATTTTCAAAAATTTGGTAGTAAAAACAATGTTTTAAAAGAACATGACTTTTTAAAATAAATAAATAAATAAATATATCATCACGGCATATTACCCATTGCTGGGTGTGGCAATCTGCTTTGTACACAGATATCGGTAATGATGAAATATTCGTACCGTGCGGGTGCTTACTAGGCGTCACCTCACGGGCACTCAATGCTGGCGTGAAGAGTGCACCACAAGGGTCAATTTTGTGCCATTAAAATTCGAAGTAATTTTTGGCGTCGGTCGGGATCGAACCCGGGTCCTCAGATTCGAGACCAGACACTCAGGCACACGGCCACGAGACCGTTAAGGGTGTTGACACGATAGCTATTTAAATATTTTTTTATATTATTTTTTATAGTACCTACTTTTATTCTTGACTTTGTTAAATTCATTTAACTGTAAGAATATTGATCATTTTGGACAAGTTTTTTATAAAAAAAACATAATCTCCATGTCCTGTAATTTTATTCACACAACAATTTCACTATTTTCAAAATTCGTTATAAACTTTTAAGAAAAATCATGTAACTTATCAATACTAAATAAGGCTCCAATTTAATTAAGTGTATTTTATTGCACAAAACAAAATTCTTGTTCTTTAAATTTAGTCCCTGAAGAACACATATGGTGTCGAAACTAGTTGGGTGTGACAATAAAGTTGACTGAAATCAAGAAATATCGTTATCTTTCATCATCCATCCCCGTCAAGTAATTACCTAAATCCTATAATTTTAAATTTAGCGGATGTGACGTAGATCTCCCTGAAAACATTTACAAATGATTACAGAGCTATCTATGGGAAACACATTGAATTGACAGTTGTGAGATAGACGGGAAACGGGAAATCATAATGAATAATCTTTAAAAACATTAATTTTTGACGTTTTTGCAATATAACAATGTCAGGTTTAACGCAATTTGTTTCTAAAATTGTATACCAAAAGAAATATAAATATCAGCTGATGAATCATCTATGGCCGCCATTTTGCATATACAAAATTTATAAGAAAAGTCAGTAGGGAAATCTACGTTACAAGTTTTACGTGTTAATTAGGAGTATTTTTTACATAATAGGGTCCTCCACCGTAACAAAATAGTATTAAAATTCGATTATTTTAAAAATTAATAACTTTTTTAAAACTTTGATTATCAACAAGACGATTGAAAATTCTCGAGTATACGAAACGTGTTGCCTGGAAACAGCACGAGACCGAAGGTCGAGTGGTATTTCCAATAGGCAACTCGTTGAGTTGGTCGAGAATTTTCTATTGTCGAGTTATTTACAGGTAGACTATATCATGAATAAAAAATAAATTAAAAAGTAAATAGTAAATTTAACGTAGTTCTATAGTCTATTTTCTTTTGACCGAAACGTCAAACTGTACGCTACACACCATGCTACATAACCTTTTTTTAAAATATAGCTGTAGTTGTATGTAAACTGACATTGAAATGCTTGATTTCAAAATAAATGCTCGAATTTCAAATAAACTAGCAACAGTGCTGGTCTAGAATTGGATGCAAATAATTATTTCTTTAATTGTCAAGTTTTTACTTCAATAATGCCTTGCTGTCAAATAATAGGTGCGTTCAATTATTTGGTTCGGTACATTTGGATGTCTACTTGAAGCATACAAAGCACAATTTTTCTCCTCAAAGTCTAACTACAGATTCATTTATGTACTCGATACTGTTCGAAGGAAACAGATCAATACTTTATGCTTTGTAAATATAATTAAAAATTACATTGACAGTTCTGAGTACATAGAACAAAATAACCAAACGCATCTAAGTCTGCTTAGATAGGAATGTGTGGCGAAGGATGATTGTTTCCTAACTATTATTGTGATCCGGATGCGGTATTTCGCTACCGAAAATCGGTCACTTTAATATGTTTAAGAGTAAGAATTTATTGTATGATGTTGTTCTTATTGTTATCGGGTTTGTGCGAACCCACTAAGTGGGACACGCGTGATTTTATGTATGTATCTAAAAGTGAATACGAAGGTAGGTATATTCGAATATACAAAGGTTCGTATATTCTTTCACCATGGTTACTTAACAATAACCGATGTAATACGTGGTAACTAAGGAAAATCACGCATTCTTATTGGTTTACAACTTAATGAATGATACAGTCCCTATAATACAGTTTTAAGGTCTAGTATTAATATAAATTACCAATGTTCTAATTTGTTATTATGGTATTGGACCCCATTGTTTTAGGGACAACTATTTCCCGCACTAGTACGGAAATCAGCTATTTCATTTTGAGTTTAACAACACTTCTTATTTCCCACACGATTGTAGAAAAAGCAATGACCGTTTAAAAATACCATGCATAGCCGCTCAAGTAGTAAATGATTTTTTAAAAATTTAGAATACATTTAGTAATTTTTCTTATTTTTTGACAGAAGGCGGAAAACGTCATTCCGAAAAAAAAATAAGTAGTGCTAGAACAGAGTCCCTCCTGTAAATTATGTTTTAATACTAGTATACTATTTATTATATTGACTTGTTACGCTAGCCTCGCACATTGTTTTAAGTCTTTACCGATCTAATCCAGAAAATTAATTTTCGGGACTAGTTCCGGAAAGTATTTCTTTCTCGTTCAAAAATTGTTCGTAAAATGTACTTCTCAGTCAGATGCAGATAAAATTACGAAGAGTCAAAATGTAAATAAAAGTAGAACACATATAAACTTTACACACTCGTGCCAACTTTTCATGTACTTAAAACTTTCAACTAACAACAAACATAAGATTAAACTTTTTTCGCACATTTCATTAATAAATTCCCTGGGTCCTACTTGTAAACTTTGTAATAATAAAAAATTTTACCTACTTTATACACTTTTAGGAAATGTTTGAGTCTAATTTTACTTCAGTTCAAGCTATTCTCGAAGTCTTCCATGAGAGAGAAGGATGATCTCGTCATGCTGCTAAAAATAGGGACCTGCAGCCTCAGACAAGATGCACCCAGTCATCAACTGCACGCAGAGAAGTAAATTGTATATTCTGGAATTTATATACATACATGCAAACAATTTCATTCATAAAAGGCAGAAAGAAAAAATGGTCATACATTTTCAAAAAAGGTTTTTGTAAACGTCTTCAATATAAACTTAAAAAATGTTGATAAATATTTGCAATTATTTATAATCTTAAGGTTAATAACTTTTTTGATTATGATATCTCTACACGTCAAATAATTGCAGTTACAATTTTTCAATTTTATACTATCGTAAAAAAAATATTGTTCATATTAAAATAACAATGGTCTCCCCACCATTTAATTTTTTTAAAATTAATAATATATCTGATTTTTACACTTCACCCATATAAATTAACGTTACAGTATAAAAAAAAACATTTATAAAAAACTCAAAGTTTAATTACTCCTCATAAATCACTTTTAAATTACTTATTTAACGTCCATAGGGTTTTATTAATATGTCACCTTTACATTGTATAAGAAGTAGATGTTAATGGCGTTAAAAACTCGAATATTTTAAAAACAAATAACTTTTCTAAAAATTTAATAATCCCTTTTGTACAGTTTTAATATATATTTTTTACTGTATTTTCAATTCATATTAATCAAATTAATCATTATAGCTTGATTGTTGACTATAGTGTGCCTAGTCCGCGTCGTGTTACTCATAGTTGCAAGGCCGGTTGTTAGTGTTTTGCTCCTGTTCTTGTTCCTACAATAAATACTGCTGCAGGGTGGGCCTGGCGTATCCAGAATTTAGTTTCTCGTTGTGAACAGGGAACAGCTGTGTTAAAAGAAATTTGAATCTGATTTTAACCATTATATGAAGCTTATTGCTAATTCACTGTTTCATAATTGAACAATTAATAAAGCTTCCTACATTTTAAGCTCTTTTTTAGATAATTTGTAAATTAAACTAGTTAATGAATAAAATGTACAAAGAATATTTATAAAAATATACACTGACCGGCACGGAAAACGGGATTTTTTTTAGATAATTGTTATCTTACCGTTATTTTGTATAATTATGAATTATTTTTAATTAGGGTATACAAAAAAATAATTCGCATTATTAAAAGATTACTTGTTTCATCTTCAAATAATGCGACCATGGAAGCTATAATTTTTGCGCTTAGTGCTATTTTGAACTCATTAAAATGACTAATGAAAAAATTGCTTTTATGAGATAGGTTAGTATTCAATCTGACAAATTATTGCACTTGTTTTATTTACATAGTGTACATTAATATTTCATAATAAATTTTCTTACTTTCATTACTACCTAATTATCTACTACAAATAAATGAACCGAATGTGTATGTTGCCTAGCAGCGGCTATTTACTTTTCACGTACTCTAGCTTGAAAAGTGACTCTTTAGACACTGTAAAGAGTGCATAAAGTATGTACTTTACGCACGGTTGTATGAAAACTATTTTTCTTAAATACCGCACTACCAAGTATTCAACAATACGTACACTCTTCACTATTTAACTAATGACTAGTAAAAAGTTCAGGGAAATTATTATCAAATATTATAAATAAATTCAGTTGTTATTATAGATAGAAGCCTGTGGTGTACCACAACCACAAATATTATTATAGATTAAAGTAGTAATCTAGCCGCATCCTTTTATAAAACAGAAAAATAAAATGTAAACCTACACACGTCACTCAAGGATAAAAATATACATCCTTTCTTCCTTCTAAGAAAGTGTGTCACATACATAATGATTCACCTGTTTAATTTGCATTATGCACTTAGTACATTACAAACGTGTTCACACTAGTAAATATTTTTATGATTTTATTATAGGTAACGATAAATAAAAGAGTGCTATTTATTATTGTGTCACTATTCACAAAAGTGCTAATAAAACATGTCGACAAACTCCAAACTGTACTATTTTAGGATATTCTGGCCATATAAAAAAGATCAATTTAAATTTTCAGAGGTATATTTCAAAGCATAAACAATTGAAGTACCAGAATAATTTTAATGATTAACATTTAGTTGAGGTTAAAAACAGATTTTTTTCTGATATTAGTTAAAATCAGGGACTAAGAACGAAATGAGAACGAAAACGAAATAACGAAATAAATCGAAATTTTTATAAGAACGAAAACGGAAACGAAAACGCAATATATTTTTTTCGTTCATGATTGAAAACGAAATAATTAATATCGGTTACCGGTTTTAACCGTTATTTTATTTAATATTTTATTTTATTTACAGCAAATATTTTACAGGCAAATATTATTGAATTTTCAGATATTTGATTTGCAAACAAGCAAATTTTCAAAGTAACTCTCCAGTAGCTAACCCTGTTACGTGTTAGGTTAAATGGTATACTCGTAGTTTCATCTATTGAACACTGACTGCGATAATTTTCATTTGCACACACTGTCGGTATTCGTTTTATTAGTTAAGTACTTATATAAGAGAACTAACATAAAGGAAGATTTGCTTGAAAACATACTATTAGTTAGGTGAAATAAAATGTAATTAATGTTTTATTCTTTATCGTAAAAAATTCAGGCCATAGCATAAGCTTTTCTTCTTATTTTTTATATGTATTGTCTTTCCTTTATATGTATGTTTTATTTTCATGTTTAATAAAAAAAAAAACTTATTATATTTCTATATTTTCATCAATTGTTACTCATTAATAGTTATAACCGGTATTAACCGGTATTTAACTACTGTGAACGGAAACGAAAACGAAAATTTTAGGTGGGAACATTAAGAACGGAAACGAAATTTTTCGGTTTCGTTCGGATAAGAACTGAACGAAATATTTTTCGTTTTTAGTCCCTGGTTAAAATTAATGTCTGAAGGGCAGGGCCGCCTTAAGACTTTAATTAAAATTACTTTAAGACTTTATCTTTATTTTACAGTGCTCGCTAAAGTACTAAAGTTAAATTATGAAAACGAACACAACTTTATTTTTAGTTTAAAGTGCTAAAGATAAAGTTTATTATGAAAACGATCCTTATTCAGCAAATGCGTGAAGAATATTTTATTCATTACTTTAAATGACATTAACAAAATAACAAAAGCATCGGCGCCACAACAACAATTCAAAAGGAAAGTAAATAGCAAAAAACATAAATTTAATATTTTTCCAGTATCCGGCCAATGCCGATTCACTATCCGTTGCATCACTAGTGAAGAATGCTATTTTAAAATTAGAAATAATTTTTTAATTTAGACGACCTGTTCTAACCACATTCGGTTATTTACCGCACTCAGCTACGCATCTCTCTTTATTTACTTATGTACAGATTTAAACAGATTGTTGCACAGACACATACGATATTTGGAATCAAAAAGGGGTACAAATGATAGTTAGTAATAAAAAAAGAAAATGAACTCAATTATCATAAATAACATAGCAGTATTAAAATAAATAAAGTGAATGCTGTGTTCAATGGAAACATTTCATTTTGTTAGTTTTTTTAGATATCATATGGGGATTAAAAATATTATTTTAGTAAAACAATAACAAAATTATTCTTCAAGTTTCTATGAGCCCAACCCCAAATGTATTCGTACCCTCTGAAATAAATATATTAACAGCAATAAAAAATAATCTATTAGGTTACAATAGTTAAGACTATAGTTGGGTATTTTTTTATTTTATGTATTAATAAGGTGTACTAGATTTGAATTGGAGTAATAATCATAGCATCGAGAAGTTTATTTATTCTTGTTTTTAATATAATTGTGGTGGTACTTTAATAAATAAATATCATTTGGCAAATAATTTTACTAAAATAATAAAATTTAATATAGTAATTAATTGAATATATTGTCAGTTTCGTTTATCTTCAGATTTATAAATAATACTAACAAATATTGTATTATTTACTGTTGGAACTAAAAAAAATAGCACGTGTCTGTTGTCATATATTTGTCCGTAGATTATTGTCAAAATGATAAATTTAGGTAATAATATTATATTTAAATCCAGTACACTTTATTAATATATAAAATTGCCTACATATAGTCATAACTATTGTAATCTAAAAATTTATTTCTTCTTGCTGTTAATATATATTTTTTCAGAGGGTACGAACACATTTGGGTTTGGGCTCGTATTACAATTTAGAGTATTAAATGATGTTATGTAAAATACCGGGATAATACATAATAATATAGGGATAATTAACATATATTAAAAAAAATATTAAATTATAAATAAAAGAAACGAGAAATTATTTATTTGTTTATACATTTAAGAACTATATTAAACTAGTGAGGAATTTATCAAATACTCAAAATTGGCACCACTAACTGCCAAACAATATCCTAACCAATTATAAATATAATTAATAGCATTCGTTATTTGCTGGGGAGTAATATTTTGTGAAGCTGCACTAATTCTGTTTTTTGATTGTTCAATGTTCATTCTATCACCATTGTACACATTTTTTAAGTGTCCTCAAAGAAAAATAGCTATTTTTAGTACAAGTGAGCAAAGTATGTCTTTTTCTCACGCGTCCAGAAATTGGCCGCAAGAGCGAAGCGAGTGAGCCAACTGGACAAGTGATAAAAAGACATGCTCACGTGTTAAACATGATTTTTCCACAATCTTGAAATACAATTTTCCCAAAAGAATAAAACATTGTACTTTGTTTATTAATGAAAAACTCAGAAGTACATTATGTTTATAATTTGAATTTAATTAACTAAAAATAAATACAAAAAAAAAATATTCCATCATGTAGAGTGGTGCTCAGAGTATGCAACCAATTATAAATCTTGTGTATTTTGCTCACTTGTGAAGAAAGTTATTTACTTTGCTCACTTGTGAAGAAAAATATTTACTTTGCTCACTTGTGATTCAATATGCTACTTTGCTCACTATTTTCAGTTGAATAATAATGAATTTTGCTCACGATTGTGGAAAAAATCATTTGGTACAAGCTATAATTATAGATTTTTCGAATTGGTGCTGGGCAATGTCTGGGTCAATTATTAAATGTAGCAGCAGATAATCTGAAACTTATCTTAGGCTTATATTTGAATTATACCTGTTATAATCTGCAATTTTATTAAAAAAATAATTTTGAAATGTGACAGTTTGACAAATCTGACAACTATTCCGTATGTTTATTCAAAATAAACGCTTCAATACATTGCTGTCATTTTGTAAGTATGGTAATGAAACTACTCTATATTTACTGATATACTCCTCTGTATAATATCCATACTTATATGTCCCTGCAATACACCTCGGATAGCTTGGTTGCCAAGAATCATATTCCTGTAGTAAAAGAAGTAAATAATATCTTGAGATTATTTACTCATCTTTATAATTATGTGGCAGATTAAACATTTTCGTCGCGTGAATGTAATTGAGACGAAGATAAATAAACTGCACGTTCATAAAATAAGCTCCGAGAGTAAAATATTTCATCGCTCCCAACAATGTCAAGATCAGCAGATCAAGGCGATGTTTAAATTGCAATTTCACACTCGATAGTTATATTTAACGGTTACTGTTTTTATTATCGGTTAACAGCTAGCATAAAGATGAATTCTTTTTAGTTTTATATGAACGGTTTATATAATACGCTTTTTTAGGTTTATAGAGGAATTTATAACATAAAGAAAGTAATGTTATCAGTTTTATTAAATTTTAACGTAGATTTTTTTTATAACTTATAAGTAAAATTCCAAGTCAGTAATATTTTATTGTTTTCGCAATACACAATACATATACATTTTTTAAATACAAAATTATTATTTAAAATGCAAGTCTGACTAAAAGAGTAACGTGTTACTTATTTATCGAGTTTCACACTCATCACTAAGTGTCAATTTGTTAAACAGATTCTGATAATATTAAGGCACTCTGGAGAGGATCCAAATTCGACAGAATAATATTACCCCCCGATACATTCGGCCACGAATCCGAATAAAAAAATATTTTCCATTAGTTTATTAGGCGGTTAGCGTCCTATTATGACTGGTACACTGAGAAATATTTTCATCGTGCCCTGTCGCCTATAGAGGTGTTTAAATTACAAAGTTGTACGTGAAGTTATACCACTTTTTGGTGTGAAAAGACCCTGAATTCTACTTCTGGTTTCGCAGGAAGCGAAAACAGCGATGATTTTTTAAATGGAATGGTACATATAATTTTATATTTTGAAAAAAGATAATAATACAGCGCGTGGATCAGAAAATTATAAATTAATATATCCGTCTTGTATACTTTGAAGATTAATTCATTATATTTCAAAGAAAACTTTGTTTCAAAACGAGGTTAGTTTTATAAATGTTCACAAAAATATCATTTAAGTTATCTTCACTTCCACGAATACATCCTATTAGGGCACCGAACCTGAACCGAACCTGAACCGAACCAAAACCGGACCCAAACCGTAACATTTTAGTGAACCCAAACCCAGTACCGAACCTCAAATATTTTTTTCAATTGAACCCAAGTCGGAACCGAGCCGGGTATTAAAATTCGGGTTCAGGGTTCAGCTCCGGTTCAGGTTTATTTTGAGCTCGAAACGTAAGCGTATTCGTAATGCAGCCGATAATCGACGCCTGTTTTGTCTGTTTATGAAAATTATAGTCGTGTTCTTGTCTCGCCAAATTCCGGCTCGCATTTTAAATTATTTCTATATAAAGATTGTTATTCAAAAAACATTAATTCAATTTTCATTAGGTCGAACCGAACCTGAATCCAATACCTGAACCCGGAACAAAACCGCAAATTGTGTTAATGTTTGAACCAGAACCGCACCCGAACCTATCTCTCAAAAAACAAATTAACCTGAACCGAACCCAGTTCTTGTCGGGTTCGCTGCCCTGCATCTTATACTAATGTTCACAAATGAATAAGAAATATAATCATGAAATACTACCCTAAAAAATACTAGGGTACCTATATACTCAGGGTATGGCCATGACGTGGCTCGCGTTTCGTCCGCCATTAGAGGGCCACTGTCATATTCGTTGTTGTTGCGCAAATTATTATGTATTTTCGTGGCTACTTGTTTTATTTTAATGCAAAACACATTTAAATATACTTCTAATATTCATTTAAAGTGTAAGTGATACTGTTACTTTATTTATATGTGTATTTTCTTGAGATACTGACTACGATGACTGGCAATATTGAAAACACATAAAAGTTACCAATATTAAGCACAAACATTTAAATTTTTAAAAGGTAAGTTTAAATATATACTTATTATGTAAATAATAACCACATAGTTATTAAATTTCATGTGATAATAACAACCTATATCCTATGCGCTACATAACCTCTAAATCTATGTCATAATAATAATTGTGTATCTCTTAAATAAATGAATTTTTATTACCTTTTTAGATTCATAGTGTGATTATTTAATATTCCTATATAATAATATAATATCACATTTCTTACAAATAAATCGGGAAATGAATTATCAATATGTTTGACATTGGCTCGCTTATGGCAGCGATCTTGCCCCATGGCCATACCCTGTATATAAAGGTACCCTAAAAAATACATGCCAATAACTTCGAAAAAGTCAAGCCTTTTACATACTTAGGTGCAATACAAATAATAACAGTGAAAATGAGGAAATCGCAGCAAGAATAACTAAAGGTATGAAGAGTGCGGGCTGTCTATTTAAAGTATTACGATCAAAAGTCATATCAACGGATTTAAAAGTCAGACTTTATAAAATAAGACCGGTAATATTATATACATGTGAGTTATGGGTATTAAACACGAGTTAGCAAAGAAGCTTGAAATTTGAGAAAGAAAAATGTTAAGGATAATATTCGAGGGTAAAAAAGTGGGGCATATGTGGTTAAGAGGAACGAATGACGAAGTAATGAAAATATTCGGGGAGCCGGGCATAGTGCAAGTGATAAAAGTGCGAAGGTTAAGATGGCTATAGGGCATTTAGAGAGACTTCCAAGCAACCGTGTGGCAAAAAAGGTTTACGAGACGAGAGAGTGAGCGAGGAAAACCCAACAAGACATGCAGAGGTCGACACAAAGGACAAATGATACGATGCTGTAAAGAGAGACCTACAAACTTTAAAAGTGAAAGATTGAAAAAAAAAATAAAACAGTCAAAGACAGAGTTCAGTGGAAGGCTGTACGGTCGAAGGCATGTAGTACTGAACTATCAGTTTTTTGACAATGAACTGTGTAACCATGGAGTTGTATCTAAAGCGTAGGCTCCGGGATTTAAATTATAAATACAGTAGAGCATCAATAATCCGGATTAATTGGGACCGGATCCCATCCGGATTTTTGACGTGTCCGGATTTTCGAAATGAACCAATAAAATACTTTTTGGGTATCTGCAACGCAAAATATTAGCTGCAATCGGATAAATGAAACTATTCATTATTAATAAAAATTTACAAGTTTTAGTCGTTTTTGTTGCTGTATACAAACATCGTTCCTTTACAAGCAAAATTTTTTTTCGCCAGAATCGAATCCAGATTATCGATCGTTCGGATTTTTGACGTCCGGATTATTGACGCTCTACTGTAATTGTATAAATTTAACCATAAAATATATAGAAAAAGTATTAATGCAAGCCTCTACAAAATTTAATAATCTTTAATTTTTATAATAACAAATCTCGAAAAAAGAATATTTAAAGGTATTTTTGAGCTTCAAGTAAAGTGCTATTTTCGGTTATGTGATTTATTTCAAAATCTAATGACTTCTTTCCATATTAGGCTGCATTACACACGCACGCACGCGCGCACCCAAACACATACCTCCCTTATCAAGGATAGCGGAAGGTAAAAATGAAAATAAAAAATAATTTAATCATACAGAACGATAAATTAGACTATGCTTGTTCGACTTTTTTGCATGACCTCATTAGTGATTTAGAGGAGATGAGACGAAACGAGACATTCTCGTCTCGAAAAGGTAAAACAGCATCTCGTCGCACTTTTTTCTCGTTTCGTTTTGATTTATTTTGTTAAATAAATAAAATTTTAAATTTTTAATATTTTTTTCAAATATTCCAAAAATCTGCTCATTCATTATCGTAGCACTGTGTGTTCAGTATTATTTTAGAAAAAAGAATTTCCAGTACTTACTAATTTAGTGGTGTTATTTTCACATCTTTTTTTATTGTTATTGTTTGTTTGTTATTTTGGAATAAACCCAAAACACCTCATTTACATTCTGTTACAATACACTTTACTTCCAACAATTTTAAACATGCCATTATCCAATCTTCCAATTATCCCACAATACCTAACCTAACATTCTGTTTAACATAATCATCTGATGTTTTCGCGTATAACAATCACTTTACCACACTATTCTTCAACTCTTTAACATAAACCAATGATTAAACATGACTTACAGCTGCTCGCAGGGCCGGTTTCAGGGCAGGATAAAGAACATGTTGAGGTGGACCACTCGACGGTAGACAATCTGACAGCGAAGGGTGTCGGTGACGAAAACGACTCGAAGGGGTAAAGATTATATAGGTGTCTGCCACCATGGTTTTGATTTTAGGTTAATGTTCTAAGTTTGACAGTTTTGTTTGATTTTTTTTTTTTGAGGTTATAAAGTTTTAAGTTGACGAATGATGTGATTCGATTTTTAGTCACTGAAAATGTGGTAAAAAATACAAATAAATATCAGCAAAATTTTAATAGATAAATAATATTCCTCTTTATTCATATTTCGCCTTTATGATTTTGTTTTTTGGTTGCCAGCTTTTGTTTAAATCTTTTTTGAGGTTATGTGTTATCATTATTAAAGGTTATTGAAAATGTGAAAAAAAATGTTGACAAAATATACTTTAGTAAAATTTTAATAAATAAATAATATGCATTGTTTACTTAATATTTTTATTTTTAGAGAACGTAAGAATTAATATTATCCGTATTGTCTAATTTACATTGTAATATCTTATCTAACGGAATGATACAAATAGTGCAATACGGTGCAATAACAAATATTAATACAGTATGTTTACTGATAAAATTAATAATGACAGTTTTATTAAATTAAAATATAAACAAATATTATCGTTAAATACTTCTTATCACGAAATTTAATTATCGTATTTAAAATACAAGAAAATAAATAATAAAATGATTATTTTTTTAAGCAAAGATTAAATTAATAGTACAAACCATTTCCATAAATTATATGGAAAATAATAAACATAAAATTTATTTTCTATTATTTTTCAGTATAATCTTCGTTGCTAGTAAATACATAAATATGTCTTTAATCCTATAATCTTATGAGTTAAAACTAGGGCTGGTTTATGATGAATTTAGAATTTATAATTCAGATTTTAAAATAAGAACATACTTAAAACTCGATGGTATATGAACGATTTACAAATTTCAAATACGACCATCATAGAGTACCATGAAACATGGCGGTATAACTGCTTCATCCGTCAGCTGTCTCTTCTGTTTGTGGCGGAGTGTGTGAGTTATTAACATTATGAATTTTGAAGATGGATGCATAAGAACAAATCGATGTTTTATTAATAAACAGTAACTATGACACTGCCCCTTGACAAATTTTAATCTGATATCAAAATATGACAAACGGTGACAAGTCACATGATAGGTACTGATTGGTCAGATCCAGAATTTTAAAATCGAACACAAACCAGACAGAAAACTGTAAATTTTAAATCATAATTTCAAAATTTAAATTAAATTCATCATAAACCAACCCTTGTCTTCAAGACAATTTAAGCATTTACATTCGAAGGATCTAGAAAATATAATAGATTTTTTAAACTCTTGATTTTTGTCAGCCATGAGTACAAGTGTTACAAAATTTCAGATGTGATTAAAATGTAAAGTAAAATGTAAAATTGTAAGAACAAAGAGTTGCGTAGGCAAACAAGTAGAAGTAGTAAAATATTTTAACTCATACGTCGAGGGATTGTAAAAGTGTTTAGCATATAATTTTAAACAATATAAATTATAATATTAATAAAAGAAAACGTTGTAGCTGTCGTTATTGTATCATACAAAATACCTTTACAACAAAAATATTCAAATTTCTTTGAATTTAAATACTTCAATTTCGGCATAAGCATGTAAGTTACGATTATTTTTAGCTTTGGAAAGAATTTCGACGAAAATGTTATACAGACTGTTTATTTTATTTTGTCCACTATTGGTATCTTGAGAACTATAAGAGCTACGAGGTCGGTTAAATTAGCAAACAATTTCTATTTTACTAGACTATTCTTATGAGTGTTAAATTAAATTTCTTCAACCAATGGTTTTCAAACTGTGGGTACCAACATTGTTATTTTAAATGGAACTATATATTTTTACCTCTCGCTAAGAGAGGTATTGGATTCATGCTAAAAATCGCATATCCAGATCTTAATGAATAAACACGTTTAAGGTCCTACAATCCGATTGTGTGTGAATGTGTGTGTGTGTGTGTGTGTGTGTGTGTGTATGTATGTGTGTGGGACGTTGAAAGGACAATTACTCAAAAAATATAAGACTTAATATTTGTTTAACTACGCATTTCCCAATCGGACATTAATGGAAAGAGCTGAAAAGATTTTGATAACAATTGGACAACCGGAAGTAGCAGATTCTTGAAAAAAAAATCTTCTAAATATTATTTTTTGAAAATTTTTCTTGGTAATATTAAAGAAAATTAAATTCTCAATTTGGCAAATTGAATTTTTTTATTATATCTCGTATAGGTTTGGAGATATAGTATATAATAATATAGAATAATATGTTGTAATAAATCTCGTTGCCCGAAAAACAGTTGAAATATTTAAATGTTTGTAATTGACAGATAAATGTAAAATGTCAGTGTCAAAAATCAGGTAGGAGTACATTTAATATGTGTTAATGTATTATTAATTAAATATGTATTTAAATTATAGGTATGTTACTATTACATATATCCTTAAGAAATACCGCTAATACTGTCAATGAATTTGAAGAATTTTGAACATATCAGAATAAAACGAAAGAAATACAATTTTAACTATTTGTGTACAAGAAATGTTAAATTCGTTACTTATAGGGCGCGAGCAATCATGTGACTTTATTGGCCTTGGCAAGCAGATGAGGATCCGTGTCAGAATGACGGCTAGTAGTTATTTACATAGATGTCACAGTTGTCATATGTTATAATATCAAAATATTCTGATTTTAATTTGTCATCAATAGTTACGGAATATACTTGTCGAGGAAAATAATCCACATAGATTTGGATAATCATAATGTTTTGAATGAAAACTTATGATAGTTGATGACACGGGCCCCCAAATTTGCTTGCCAAGGCCAACAAAGTTACATAATTTTCGCGCCTTATGCAACATAAAATTAAAATGGCGAGAGGTATTGTGCTGGCCACAACAGATTTTTTTTATTCAGTTATTAGATAGATATTTCTTTCATGGCATTCTAATTCTATGTAAAAAATTAACACGTATTCAGTTTTTCCATTCGTCGCACTCTTGTTATACTTTAATCAAATTAATATATAACTATATATGCATTTTGCTCATAAAAATCATTATATAAGGATATAAATATATTATATCACTGAATTAAAAATAAAATTCTCTATCGAAGAATCAAATAAAAAATATATATAAAAAAGTCTCCACAGTTTGTGGACCATTGGTTGAAAAATAATAATTTTATGCTCATTGAAATAGTCTTGTAAACTAGAAATTGTTTGCTAATTTAACCGACCTCGTAGGTCTTATAATAGTTCTCGAGATAGTAATATGGGACAAAATAAAATGAACACCCTGTATAGAAAAGAAATGATGTATGTGTATGTCGAAAAAACATTAATATTTTTTTAAATATTTTAATACTACGTAATAACATTAGTCAAATTATTGCCATTAATTATTATTATTATATTATTTATTCAAATATAACATAACCTTTTCAGAAAGTATATTTGAACAATTTATCAACCACATTTACAGGATTTCCAGCCAACCAAACCCTGTTTATAGAAGGTCAACCAAACCAAAACCACAATGGCACAATCACAATCCCAATGACAACGAAATGTGCACCACTGAACCGTTAGCCTTATAGCGTTGAATAAATGCACAATGTATGTTCTTCATACACACAACACAACACACAAGAGAAACACACATATACACTAAAGACATAGACAGACAGCACTAGAACACAGCGAGTACAGAAATGGAATGCTGAATGCGGTATGGAGCATGTATGTATTCTGGGCTTATGCGATATGAACGTCTTCAACACCCTCTTCAGAGGAAAAAGGAAGGAAGAGTAAGAGAGGTAGTCCAAGTCAAGGTTTATTCAAGCATAATTAGTGGGTGTTATATTAACTAAAAGTGTCTCACTGTCGTATTATATGTATTGTCTCCATATGTCATACACGCTGTAAACTAGGGCGGTTTCACATTTTAAAAAAAATCTGATGTGGACACCACACGACTTCCTTGTACGATTATTAAACTATACATATTTTTTTAATAATTAAATTACAAAATATTGGCAGGCTTAAGCTAAGCCCGAGAAATATTTTGATATAGAACAAAAAATAATTCATTTACTACTATCATTCTTAAATTAACATTAATCTAACCCGGTTCTTTTTAAAGAGAGTTTTGATTACAACAAAGAAATATTTGATTACAACAATGAATATGACTAATTTCACAATAAAAATATAATATTTGTTATTGTACGAATCATAAAATTGCACGTATTTAACGTAATTTGACATGAACTTTTTTTTATTTTTTTGTCCTAATCTATAGCAAGCTTTATAACAAAAACAAAAAGTATATAATTTTTAAATTTACATATCTCGCTTATACAAAGGGCTAATTTAATAATACTTGATGTGCTAGACGCAGAAATTAATTCTCTAAAACTTTTATTTGAAGCATTTATTTCTAAAAATCAAAATAAAATCATTTTATTCAAGAAAAACTGTTAACAACTTCAAGTAATGTACCACTTCCGGTTAGCCTATTTTAACTAAAATCTATTATGTTATTTCGATTGACATAAAAGTCTTGTATACCAAATTTGAAAAGTTTTGGATTATATTTTAAAACAGTTTTTCATTAAAATCTATTATAGGTTTCATGTAAAGTGCCACTTCTGGAAATTGTGTAATAACCAGAAAGGGAGGTGCACAACTAGAGGAGTCCTAAATACAAAATTTTAACTTTCTAGGGCTTACCGTTTTTGAATTATGCGAGATACGTACGTACGTACAGACGTCACGACGAAATTAGTCAAAATGGATTCAGGGATGATCAAAATGGATATTTCCGCTGAAATCTGAAATTTTTCGCGATTACAATACTTCCTTTATTTACGTACAAGGAAGTAAAAAGTAGTAATATAAAGATAGTGACATTTTGTTAAATAGGGCACGAGCAGTCACCTTGGCAAGCAGAAATGGGCGCCCGTGTCAGAATGACAGCTATTAATTATGCCCATAACTAAATGTCATAATTCTTCATTCAAAATTCCATAATTTTTGCTATTGTATGATTTTATTTTATAAATAAACCATACATAAAATAAGAAAATCATGAAATGCTTACATACTTTACTTAAATTAAAAATATGATATATTAAATTTTCTAATTCACTAATCCACATAGGCCACCCTTTCTTTTAATAAATTAAAATGACTTTACAGACATTTATCATACGAGATAGCATATTACAAATTGGTATTCCTCGCAGACATGGCGAAACATGTGTTATTAACAAATGTGCTGATATCTCTAAATCTGGCGTAAAATTATGTGTCATGATTATCAACCAAATTAACATGAATAATTAGCATCCTTGAAACTAATTAACAATGCTGGTTAAGAAGTAAAAATAATCTTGATATCAGATACAAATATGAATCATATCTGCATGTAGATCATGTAACATCAACAAACAGTCGTACTTTTATTAAATGTTATTTACGAAAACAGATTTATTAGATTTTTCATATTGTTATATTCTATTGTATCAAAGTTTGCTTTGCTACTTTTTAATTATTGTTAGTAGTTATTAGAAAATATTTTCCAAAATTATTATCAAACAAAAACGTGCCAATTGCATTTTGTAATGAAACATAAAATTACCTACATGTAAAAATAAAAATTGTTTATTTTTATAGATTTACTACAGGAACAAAATTTTCTCCATTATTCATATTTATATTTATAAACCAAGAAACATTACATATTTCTGGCAACCAAAATATTTCGTAATTTCTGCAAAAAATAGTTCTTGCTGTATAAATTCTAGAAAACAAAGTAAAATGAGTATAATAAGCAAAAAAACAAAAAATACTCCATTGATAAAAACTTGGAAATAAAAATAAAATTTAAAATTTCTCTTAAGGAATTCAAATATAAATAAATTAAATGCAATTAATTTATAAATATGTATAAACATTATTATAAGGATATAATTATGTAATTTAATTTAAAATATACAACTTATACTTATGGAAATTTAATATAAAGATCATCATCAATAAATAGTTTCTCTAACTAGAAAATTATAAAAAATAGTTTCAATTTCAATATGTATGTTAATTAGAATATTTGTTTACTTGTCATTTACATTATTTATGAAAATTATCATATAGGTAATTAACGAAAGAATATTTACTATTGAACAAATTCAACAAATTCAAAACATACTTTTTTGGAAAAATAATAATTTGTTTACCAAATTAAATCGCGTAAATAATTTTCATATTTGAAATTGAAATTTTTACTACAGATTGAAAATATGTATTTCAGTAATAAATATGTACAGTACTACGTATTTTTTGTGTAGATGTGTGTGTTAAATCCAATTTAATAAATTACTATTTTTTCGAATTCCTTGTTTCTTGTTTTTTATATCCATATGAAGAATTGATTAGATTTTGGTTAAAATTGGTTAACAAGAAACCAGAATACCTCTTCACTATAAGCTTTAAAACATTTAAAAAAAAAAGTAAAATATCAGTTTGATGTTAGATGGAGCTTTGGAATTGGTATGACTACTAAATACATAATATCTTGACAATAGACAGAATAAAAATACAAATCACTGTTATCAAGCTAAGTGCATATTTTGTCCAAATTTTTTCTAAATGAAAATTGTCAGCTATTTTTATAGAGTAATAATGTACGAAAGCCGAAATAGAGAAAATAGTATTTGGTTAGGTATGGAAATATCGAAAAACACTTCAAAATGTTTAATGATTTACCTGTCAAGTTAGGAGTTTCTGTTCAAGTGAACAAGGGGTTCCTCCACCATAACAAAAAAAAAAATCTGTTGTGGCCAGCACAATACCTTCCGTCAATCCTGTGTATAATGTATAAATTCCATACATAATTTTTCTTGGAAAAGATTCTAAATTTTCAGTAAAATTATTTCATAAACAAACTATTCAAATTGCACTTGACACTGACATCTTCTTTCTCTTTAGCTTTTCCCATTCGTTAGGAGTCGATATTTTTACGTGTCGTTCTTATTCGGTTCTTTTTCTCTCAAGTCTTCCGCAATACAGTCCTTCCATCTTATCTTTGGTCTTTCTCTGCTTCTTCAACCTCCCATTACTAAACTACTCATTTTTGTTCAAATATAATTCTTCATTTCTCCTCATGACATGTTCAAACCAATGTAATCGTATTTCTTGTATCTTTCTAGAAAATGTAGCACTAGAGTTATTTTATTACCGTATCTTTCCGTGTGTTCCCCAACATCTACTTCAACATCCTCATTTCTACCACATTAGTTTACTTTTTATTCATAATGACATCTGTCAATTTGAATTATATGAATATATTAGCATTTCCATGTTTCGCATAGCTGGCTGAATTATAAAATTTTATTTCTTCAAAATTCTTTAACTCTGTATCTATTGAATATGAAGTATAAAATGTAATCAAATCGTATAGAGAATAATATATTCTTTAAGTTATAATAATATTAAATGTCAATAAATCAAATTTAACTGTTAAATCTTCAAATGAGGCTACTTCCGGTTCACAAATTATAACCAAAATTTAATCACTTGTTCTTCTGGATGTAAACTTGAGGAATACGAAAAAATTATAATTTTTGGAATCATGGTATTGAAGTTATAGGATCCGGAACTTTTGTCACACACACACACACACACACACACACACACACACACACACACACACACACACACACACACACAGACACACATACACACACACACACACACACACATACACACACACACACACAGACACACACACACATACATACATACATACAGACATCATCGTAAAAATGGTAAAATCGTATTATAGGGACCCTAAAACATGCTTATTCAGTAAAAACTCATCATTGAATTTTTTGACCAAAGACAATACCTTCCTTACCTAAAGGTGACGGGAGGTAATAATAAAAGGTACACGTAAAGTGTTACTCAAAAATTACGAATAAGATAAAAATATTTATTTATCTAACAAGAGTGTAAACACAATCTTTATGACAAGTATTTCGTGACGAGGCTTGCCGAGTCATGGAAATTATTGACCGAATGTCATAAAGATTGTTTACACTTGAATTGCACACAATATTTTTTATATGACCTTAAATAAAATTTCTGAAACAAATTATAAATTTGACAGACGAGCAGACGACACTTTGAACACACCAAATACCGAGTTCACATTTAACAGATAATAGATTTGAAGTTGAATACTGCAGTTCTGTCAGTATTACCAACATGAATGTATATAGAAAAAACTAAATTTAGATAAGACAATTTAAATGCCAAACATGGTGGTAGCTCTGTAATATGTAAATAAAATGAAATACAAAAATCGTTTACTTTACACATTGTCTGCAGTGTGCAAAGTATCAACTTTACACATCGGAGTTTAAAAAAACATTTTTTTAATAATTACTTTGCAAGATATTTGAAATTGTCAGTGTTACTGGGATGTCACTAAAGCTGCGTTTCTGTCACAGACTACTAGAGAGTACTAGCAGATTGCAATAGGTGTCGCCGTGACGTAATATTATCTTTAAAAATCAGTTAAACTAAAAACAATTAAGACTTTTTAATACTACGAATTGCTCCAAAATTAAACACACTTTCATATAAAATAATAAAAAAAATTAAGATTGGAAGACTCCATTATCTATTAATTGGAAAGTTAAACAAAAAGTACAAGTAATAATAAAATAAACTAACTTAGCTAGACAGATAAATCGTTAAGTATTTGCTATTTTTTTTTGTTTCAATTCTATGGCTGTCGCCATTTTCTGGTCACATCGATCTTTTTTCTATGCCAAAATCAGCTGAATGGAAGTAAACATAGTGGTTAATAATCCCTCCAGACGATCAATTTAATATTGTTCAATAACAAATATCGTTACATCGTTTAATTATTTTATTTATAAAATAAATGAACTCAAAAGTTATCAAAGCAAAACTAAAATAATTTTTCTTTATAATCTAACCAATTACAATGATTGCTCTTTATGAAAATAGCTTTATTATGAATGACCACAATGCCATTAATTAAATTAACTTCCGTAGTTAGTGCTTTCTCCCCTTATCTTTGTATCTCTCGACGGTCGACGTAGTCACGCGTCTAGTCGCAAGGTAGGTGACCAGTCAGTGCTACCATCATAAGACATAATTCACCAAACCATTCTAACCTCTAGCTACACTTGTAGTAATTCGAATGCAGTTCGCTTGCTGTCTGCGCCGCGACGCCAGCAGTGTTTTGTTTTGTTTGTAAACTCAAGGCATGCTGCGGTGAAAAAAAATCATTCCCGGGCTAAAGAAAACTTCCGACGCTTCCTGTAAACTGAGACGAAAAAATGGTTTCCGGTAAAAATACAGGTTTTGACCATGAGTCATAAGGAAATTTATTGATCTAACCTGAAAGGAATTTAATTTGCGAATGATTCTTTTAAATTTCCAGGTAGTGCTGACTTGATTTTATACATCGTTTATAATTCCTTTCAAAAATAAATGATTAATACGTTTATGAAGAGAACTGTCATACTTATTCAAAATATGAGAATATAACAAGGTAATAACGGTAGATATTTTATATTATTCTTGTTTTAGTATAATTTCTGGAACACGATCCCTTTATCATTGTGTAACAATTGCGTGAAATTAATGATTCTGAAACGAATGCAAGTTCCCGAAATCAGTGCAGCGAGTTTTAGAATTTTCATGGTTTCCGAAATGTTACCAAACAATATATTTACGCACCACTGCATTAAAACTGTTTGTTTACATCTTAGTTACCATGGCTTAAAGCTGCAACTGAAAGATTACACCCTGCGTGAGGTAAAGTAGCACATGCGGGCGGTAAAGTAGAACATGCGGGCAGTAAAGTAGCCATGCGGGCGGTAAAATAGCATATGCGCGCAGTAAAGTAACACTTGCGGGCGGTAAAGTAGAGCACAATCCCTGCGACTGGTAAATAAAACGTCAAAAATACGATTGAAAATGTATTTAAAAAATAATTTAAAAACATTTCATTTGATTGTAATTGTACGTAAAACGTTGCAAAGCTTAGGTCGAAAGTTAACACCCATGGACGAATAGAAGCCCAAAATAACGTGCAGGACACGTCCCAGAAAGTTATTTTACGAGGATTTTTCCTTAGCTCTCAAGATCTGCCTGTGATTTGTCTTAAAATTATCCATCAGTAAAATTATTGTACTTTCCAAAATTGATTATACAGTTAACTACTTTTGCAAACGGAAAATGAATGACACATTTTCTACTTTTCTAATAGTGACTATTTTTATGATAAAGGTGATTAATTTGTATAAAAGGTACTCGTACAGTGTGAGATATATTACTAAAATACCTAAAATATGTTAATTTACTATGTATTTGAAATGGTTTTACAAAATTAAAAGGATTTAATGATAATAAACTGTTATCTGCAAGAATTATTATTTTAGCTAATTGGTATGTAACCTATTATTTAACTTTGTATCACTAACATAAATTTGTTTATACATATCTTAAGTGATTAAACTATCTAAACAACGTAATTAAAATTTACCTCTTTGTCTAAATAAAATACAAGTAATAATATCATAGTAATATTGTTCACACATGATATATTGCCGAGCCGACCGAATTAGTGGAAGTATTGTAAAGACTGCGAAATAAAATCAAACATAAGCTTAAACGTTGATAATATGAATGAAACCTAATATACACCTTACAGACCTTGCTGTTAACATGATTAAAAGTGAGCTCAATTAAAAAACGAAATATGCATGAAATTCAAAAATTCTCGTCAGATTATGATCAAACTTAGTATTCTTTTTTTATAGTTTCTATATTTTTTAATATTTAACCCTTTGAGTCGCAATGGGTCATATATGTCCCGGATAAATGTTGAAGATGCCCAAACATGAATGAATCCAAATACACACATTATCTTCAAAATTTCCGAAATTCCGATTTAGATACAACGCGCTGATACCAAATTTTCAATCCGCAAATCGATATCTCTTTTCACTCAAGTTATTTACATTTAAAACTTTCCATTTTACGGGTTAAATTACATAAGTTTACAAATTTTCACAAAAATTAGTCCCATTAGTTCAGTTTGCACAACTAAAAAAACTGAAATCCCTGAAAATGGTCACTTTTACCCAAACGTTTTCATAGGTAATATGAGTTTTGGAGGTATAACTCAAACATAGGTACAGGTACGATACATACTTGTGGGTAACAACATTTTTTTATTGAAGGGGATGATTCTTTTTCTCATCACTTCGGGGCCTCCGAAGATCCGGCATAGGTAAATAAAAAAGTTGAATAAAAGTTAAATTAAAGTAACAATAATAATAATTTTCATTGAAAATCTTATTAGCATTAGCACCAGCATTGTCATTACCGAAGAACTAAGTATCTCTGAAAAGCCTGCATGGTTATTTTTATAAAATTTCAACAATTTATTAGTATTTGCTTATCGCTTAATTCAAACAACAATAAATTTTCAACATACCATAAATTAAAACAATTGTAATTAAAAATTAACCTTCATTCTCATTAATTAAAATTCTCGAACGTAACCCTATCCCACATTCAATACAATGTGACATTTAGCATTTAGCACGTCGAATAGATCTATTTTTACTTATTCTCATACCGCTAATTAGTCTCAAATTACTAACAATTCCAAGTCATCCAACTTGTATGAATTCTAAAGGGTGTGTAGCCCCTTAGGGGTTAGAAACAAATACTTTGCGTGGTTTACACATGGATAATGAGTTGAGTGCCCCTCCTGGAAATTTCCAAGGCACGCCCATGCGCTGCTACTGAAATAGCATGGCCTAGCTCGAGGATCTTTATTTTAAATGCACAGAGCTAAAAGGTTCCAGTAATTTATTGTTGCTTTTTGGAGATGGGTGATTTTTATAGAGGGGAATTTGTACTGGAGGAAAAATAGAAATAAATCAAAATAAACTGGATGATGTACTATGTTTTTGTATGACTTTATTGTGTTTTTTCATTATATATGCTCTTTAAAATATCTACAATGATAATATTTCTTGTAGACACGTAAAAAATGGAGATAAAAATAAAATTAATCTTGAAGTATATCTTAATTATTATGATATTACACAACATTTCTACCACCCGATTCCCTTGGTAAGGGAGATATAAGGATCGTGCTAAAAATTGAAATTGAAATAAGCACGATTATTGTTTTTTACCTCCCGCTACCCTTGGTAATGGAGGTATAGGGATCGTGCTAAAAATCGCATATCGAGATTTGCCAATTTTAACATTTTCACGATGATGTCTGTGTGTATGTAACTCAAATACTATCATTCAGAAAGTTTTGAAACCATGTATTTCTACCTTATTCTAATATGGAAAGAAGCCATTAAATTTTGGTGGCAATCGGATAACCGGAAGTGGCAGTTTACTTGAAGCTCAAGATAGTTTTTCTTCAAAAAATACCTTTAAATGTAATTTTTTCGCAATTTATTATTATTACAGGTTTGCTTTAATACTTTTTTCTATAAATTTTATGGATAAATTATAAAGTAATAAAAAAAAATCTCGGAGTTTATGCTTTAAACACATCTCCGTGGTTACATAGTTCAGCTCAAATGTATGTCACTGTCAAAAAAATTATCATTTCAAATTAATAATAGTAACATTTTAAATGGAAAATTGTAACAATAGTTTTATAGAAAGGAACTTAATATACATAATTTCTAGCATTAGTAAATATGCAGGTATGTATAAAGAAATAAATAAATATATTATTACGGCATATTATCCATTGCTGGGAATGCTAATCTGATTTGTACACACATTTTGGTAATGATAATGACATATTTGTATTGTGCGGGCGTTTACCACAAGGGTTAATTTGATGCCATTTAAAATTCGAATTATTTGGTGTTGTTCTGGATCGAATCGGATTCCGCAAATTCGCGACCAGACATCAGGCACGCGGCAACGAGACCCCATAGGTAAATGGCGGGAGGTATTGTGTTGGTCACATCACATTTTTTACAGATGTATTGATACATTTTCTTTATATTTTCTACAAAATATATAAAATAATTCATTTTTAAAAGTCCAGCAGTGTAGGCTTTGAAGATAAATACTTCTTGGTTACACAGTTTAATGATATGTTTCAGCATTAAAGTATATGAAAATTGAGAAAAATCGTGTTTCAGATTAACCGAATTTTGGTATAAAAACGTAACGGCACGATGAAAAAATGAAACACGTCTTGTTATTTTTATACTAGTGCAAAAACATCGCAGTAAAAATTAAATGTGCAGAAATATTTGAATGAAATTCATGTACATATTATACCGATTAGCATTTAATTCAGGTTATGAATTATTAAGAAAATTGTCTTATCTCGTTCCTATCATAATTACCGCTTACTAAAATGTTACAAAATGACTGTCGTAATAAAAAAGATTTTTTTTGATGGACGACATTCTGCCTGTATTGTTTGTTGTTAAATCAGTCATAATTTTTTTTTTCGGCTGTATGGTTGCATTTTTAAATCATGCATAAAAAAATCAAATTAAAAATCATTTATAATTTATTTATTAACCAAGTTATCATTCCTAGTATGATCGAGAGTACGATGTAAAATTTAAATTTTAGAACATCCGTATTAAATATTCATATTTTCTAAAAAATTATAAAAATCCACTATAATTATATCGATTATAAATCAAAATGTAACATTTATCAAGATCATTTGATGTATATACATAATCCTCATAAATATTACTACTACAAAAATTACAATATATCAAGTAATTTGTTTGAATTTCGGATAACGGTATGAATTGGTACTTAGTGAAAGAGATAACAGTATTCTCCCAAATACATTAAAATAATAAATATTCAGGAGCTTAAAATAAAGAACAATTACCAACAAAAGTTAGGGCTTAAAGAGTCATTCGCCCGATATTAAAATTCTTATTCAAATACTGTCAGCACTGAATACGTAAAATTCCTGAAAATAATTAGTTATACAGCAGCTGTCGTATGACACAAATAACAACTAGTCGATTGGGAGTAAGAAACCCCCAGGCTATTATTTACAATTACGTTAATATCCAAACAGTAAATGCACGCACAATTATTCAGATAACAGCAGGCTATTACCAAATTAATTACCGATTAGCTGACATTTACAGCTTTCTAAATTCAAAAGCAAATGTTGGCTTATCGGATTGGTGGACAATAGCCCTAAATCAGTAATAAAGTTGTAATCTTATAAGAACGCTAAAATCTGAAACCCTCCAATATAAATGTATTCAGAATAGATTTTAATGAATACTTTATTGATGTTCTTACAATGGTTGTCGAAGATTCTAAAAAAAAAAAAAATCCGATACAAGGTGTTTTTCGACCCTTAAAATACGGTTCTGTACCATTTTTTTATTATTATTATTTTATTTTTCTCTGCAAAAACAGGATACATATATCCGTTATATCGAGGGATGTAATAACAATTTTATCGCAAACGCGACTTAAAATTTTTATGTAATAAGCAAGATATGAGTTTAGAATTTGGCGTGTGGCGTATCACATACAGTGTCCGAGCGCGCGTCTAGTTTTTAAAGTTAGGCAATCAATCAAATTGCTTAGGACATAAATCGTCATACAAACTTTCAATAGCTTATATATAGTTAGCGAATGAATTAACATTTAAACTTTTTTTTCATTAATTCTTTCTTATCTAATGCCGGATTCATGCAGCAATTTTCATTTAAATTTAATTTAATTTTAAAGATAAATACAAGATAATTAAATTTTGAATATGACGTAGTACCCTACTATTGATGTTTCGGCTATCTTAAGAGATACAAAGCCAGTTAAATTGGACAAAGTTGCCCTAATATAATACCACTTCAAAGATGTAGTTGTATTTAAATTTTAAAAAATCAAATTATGCTGATTTTTATTTTTACTAATTTCTAAGTGCAAAATAATATGGAATTTTTGTTTGCACTTGTTTAGGACACTTTTTATATGCATTCAAGGAACCAAACGTTGTTCGTAACATACAATTTTTCTACAATCGTGCAAGAAATAAATATTCTCAAACTCAAAATGAGTATGGAAAAAACTAGCTAATTTCCCCACAAGTATACGGAGAATAATAATTAAAAACATAATTTTTTATTTTACTTATTTGTTGATATGAAAGCAAATATCATAATCGCTGAAAAAATTCATGCAATGATGTCCAAGTTGCAGATATGTCAAAAATTCAGAATACATTTTGCAATTTCTCTTATTTTTATGGAAGATTGTAGAAAATCTTATTTGCAACATATGTGGAAAACGTGATTCTAAAACTCCATGCAAATTTCAAAATTCGCTACGCTTGTTTCAAAGAACTTGCATTCGTTTCAGAATCACTAATTTCTCGCACTTGTTACAAAAATAACTATTTTGTCTAGAATATTAATAATTACAGACAAAATCAAAACTAAGATTTAATATCATTTATTAGGTTATTACTGTCAATTATGTTTGACAACTGACAGCTAATATATAAAGTTACATAAATGTTCGCAAAAAAATCATTGTTTCTATACATATTTTCCTCTAACTTAAATATAATGACTCCCTAAAATAATATTACATATGCCAACATAAATATTATTTATGTAAATTCAATGTACACCTGTAAATATTTAAACTAAACTGCGGATATTTGATAATTATTTCCTAAAATAAACACACGTAATTTTTATAATTGATCAAAATAAAATTGTAGTTGAAAAATAATGTTGTTTAAATAGGAAGAGGAACATAAAATCAGAACATAAACATTGTATTAAGTAAGCAAGCTTGTTTATTTTGTAACAGCCATATATCCGCCTACTAACTTATGGATGGACACTGAAATATTTTTATATTGGGTGAGACGAAGATCATGGCTGTTTAGCCAAGTATTATAGCATGAAGCTACACAGGATATTCCCCGATAAAATAACACAAGCACGGAAACTAATCCACAGGAAGTACAGATAAGTTTGCAAACCAAATTAAGTAACCGAGATAATGTGTAATTTCACACATACAGAAAAAAGTTACGTATTTTATTTGATTACTAATACTTAAAATAAAAACTTCATATTATACTGATATCACTGGATTAATTACTGTCATTTGTTTATATCTGATAAACATCCGAAGACGTTAGTAAATAAACAATCGACAATCTGCCATTAATTATGTAGCAAATCTGTGGAATAATTTAGCGATACTGCTGTGATAAAATGACAGATTCCAGTTGTATTTTTTATTTTATAAATGGTTGCAGTTAGTCATTTGTTTTAGTTGGTGTTATAAACAGTTTCGTTGGCAGGCGTTCGACGATAAAACAAGGAAGTGTTCATAACAAAATAGGGCTCCAAAACACAAGAATAGCATCATATGAGCATCTCGATCTCCTAGTGTCATTCTATTCGACTACACTGTTATTTTTGGTAGACGAAATGAACTAGTGAACTGAACATTGAACCTAGACATACCTCTTTCGCAATTTGATCGAGGGCCTGGTCTTCTGCCGACGACCTGGCTGCCATCCTTCTTCGCCCTCCACCCCCGTCCATTCTGGGGTGAAAAGAACACTACACCACACCTACACAGACAACGGACATGTCACACCACAATTTACACATACCACAAATACAAACACTACATACAGTTTTTAATTGACTCCTTAAACAATACCATTACAATGAATCATTTTGACAACACTTACTCAAAACACAAGGTTTTAATAAAAATAACATTTACTGATTAGTACATTCTAAATTTAACTCTTAAAACAAAAAAGTATGAAACACCGGTACTATTGTTTATCAATACTGTTATCATTGCAATAAAAACCCCGCAGATTATAATATGTTTATATAAGTAAGAAATGATGAGTAGAGATATAAAATTAAGTAGTTTAAATGTTAAAGTTAAGATATAAATGTGAGAGATAGTATCTAAAGAAATAAAGTTCATAAAAAAGTTTATAACAGTCCGCAATACAGCAGGTGTCTGTGGGTGTGCTTTAACCAGGTAACATGGAAGAGGGCAACTTGCCAAAAATCATATGAAATCACCAATTTACTTACTCAGAAAATGAAGATGTTCATCCAATATCACCCTGTGTCATATTTCACTACTATCATGATCAAATCACCCCGAATTATAATTAGTCGATAACTATAAATAATCAATGAACTGCAAAAGATCGACCTTCACGCGGAGATAGGGGAGAGGAAAAGTTATATCGTTGTTGTAAATTATATTTTTATCTATTACTTTTTTATAGCACATTCACATATTGTTTATAACTTGAACTGTTTATTCAAAGTATTATTTATAAGATAAGATACCGGGAAAGTGCAAATAAATTGCAAAAATTCACACATGTGTAAACCGTGACGACATCTCTATCTTTACCGGTCATACCAACTTTGCGGCTATGAAGTTTCAAATCCCTACTCCAGTAATTTTGAATTCCAAAAATTGCCTATTTGTTGTTTCCTACAAATAAAATGTTACTTTTTAATTGTTGGTGCATTATCAAATTATTTCTACAGGCTTCATAAAACAAAACAACAACAAATGAATAATATTTTTCGAGTTTTATCATTTGTTTTCATGACAACGGCATACTTTTTGCTATACGACATTCCAAAAAGAATGATCAGTAAAAAAATATCATGAAGAATTGATTTAAAGGAAATAGGAATGACATATGTATTGTTTTTTAAATGATATGAATTTTATAAATATATGTTTACATATTATTATATTAAGTCGCAAATGTGCAAAAACCAGTGACATCTATTGCATTCTTTTTGGGAATATAGTATAGATTACTACAAATTAACAGGTAGCATTTAGCAGGGAAAGTACAAGAATTACAAATGTCGCTGTCAGAGTTAACGTCATAACCTTAAAATAATGTTTATTATTCAATATTTTACATTTATTTTATCATGTGTAGATAAAGTATTATAAACTAATTTCTAAAACAACTTTAAATATAGTTTTAATTGTTGATCATGAATATAAGCAACGCAGTTCCTATCATACAAAATAATGAAAATGAAACTATAACATTACTAGCCTTGCCACTGAATATTTTACAAGCACCGCAGCCCATTCTAGTAGATCAAAATATATTGCTAAAAACCTTGGACGGTACTATAGTTTTAAACACTAATCAGGTAATTGTAATTAACAATGATATAAACATTCTAACCAACAATTTTTGTTCTGAATTTAGTTTGTAAATGGAAACAGCAATATAACGATAACGACTGCAACAGAACCTTTGTGTAATAATAAAGTATTAAATAATACAGAATCTGTAATTTATACTATACATCAAAAAATTGATGAACCTATTGAGTAAGTAATGTTTGAATTTATATGAACCTATTTTCGAAATAATTAATCTGCAGGTTATCATCAAGCGAAGAAAGAAAAAAATCTGAGACTGCACCAAAGGATAATAAAAATAAGCACAAAGTTCGATTTCTTAACAATAAATCGGTTCTAGATATCCGAAAAGTTGGTAGACCTCGTAAAGATAATACGAAAGTTAAACCAGGGGAAGAAAATGTATGTAATATATATTCTTTTATTTTAATATTCAAATGACAGATTTTTAGGGCTCTTTTAAATGTAATGTCTGCGAAAAAGAGTTTGATAAATATGTGTTACTGAAAAAACATGAAAAATTTCATAAAAATGAGAAAAAATATAAATGTTTATCGTGTCCTGCTTCATTTAATATCATAGTAAGTTATTTAAGTTTTTATAGGGTCTGAATATGCAATTACTTATTTATTTTTTAGTCGAATCATAACTTGCATTTAGCAATTCATAATACAGAAAATCCAACATGTCCAGAATGCGGCAAAAAATTCCAAAGAATTGCAAGTTTAAAAGCTCATATAGCGTATCATGAAAAAACGGAAAGTTTTTATTGCGAAGATTGTGATATTTTGTTTAATAATGAGGTAATAATTAGTAAATATATTTGTGCAACAAATAAGGAAAATTATACTTTTCCTCCGAATGAGGTCATGCAAAAAAATTGTTATTTTTTGTGTAAATCGAACTTCGAACAAGCATAATCTAATTTATCGTAATGTATGATTAAATTATTTTTTATTTACATTTTGTGTTGTATAAAAATTGTTTTAAAGTATATAAACCAGCCATGTTGTGACGTACCAGGAACTGAAAATGGGGTCATTTAAAAAAAAAATATCGTTTTTTTATAAAATCGTGAAATCCGTCTCATTTATTAAATATAGTAATATAAAATAACATGAAATATTTTCGCGGCTGTAAAATTCGTGACGTCACGGCTTGTTACTCACACAAAGACATTCCTCTCACACACACACACAAACACACAGCGCTCCACGTGATATCCGTTTGCTGCTGTAAACAAGCTAACTTAAAATTGTGACAGGTGACAGCAGAGTTAAGAGTAAAGGTATGAAAATAAAACATTTATTAAAATAAATACCAAAAGTTGTATGAAATATGTTTTTCGTTAACAATATGTTGTCACAAAATCAAACTGACAAGTGATAACTCAAACAATCATAGTTCCAAACACAACCGGTAGATAGCTGCTGCCGCATCCGACAAGTCGTGACGTCAGCGTCCAAATATTTGAAATTAAAAACAACTTTTAAAAAATCATATCTCTGATTCTAAAGACTTGTAAAGTGTAAAACATACACCTACATATTTAATTTGACCTATTCTTCCAAGAAAAAAATAAATTAGAAAATGTGAAATGACCCCATTCAGACTCATTTCATAGGGACATCATAACGAACACAGAATCTCTGAAAGAAAAAAATATGTAGCCTATAAATTGAAAATTACATACCTAAATATGCTATAATATATTAATATAACATCATTTCATTCATTTTTATAAATATAATTTTCATTTGGCCTGAAGTTATCTACGCATCACATCAGCTATGCTTCTTTGTAAAGATTTGAGATTAGACGCTAGAAGTTTGTTTACCTACAGAATCATACGCGAGACATTGAATTGAATATATTTTCGCTAGTATTTTGGCACGATGTCACAAAACAACGTTTCACCGACATGTTTACTTTCGTAAATTTCAGGTTATCTTTAAATGTCACTTGGAAACGTCAAAGTGACATTTAAAGATAGAACCTAGTGTGAAAATCAAAATATCCTTGATATTGAAATGTGATGTCACTGGGCGAAGGGCAGGCGAGGAAAATCAGTCGCTTTTTGAATAATGTCATTTTTAATTGAAATTTTTCCATTATTAAAGATTGATTTGAAGAAAAATAAAAAATACGGATCTATTATTTTTCATTACTATATCGATTAAAAGTAAAAATGAAAAACCGTGCATGATCTCATTGCATACAAGATTTTTCCTAAAACTGTTTGGAATAAATGGAAAAATGTTCATATTAATATTTACAATAAAAAAGCTATTTGTTAAAACAAAAAATAATAGTCTACTTTTTCGTACAGGGTGCAGAATTTTTTTTTAAAATGTGCTCTTATGTACTCAAAATACTAATTCAAGTAGCACTTTAACCGCCAGACGCCAGGGTAGATAAAATAATACTTTAACAGCATGGGTAGATAAAGTACAGGTGTTTCATTTTCGATGTTTTTTTTTAAGGTACCTATGATAGTGTTAAAGTTAGAGCAAAACGGTTTGCACATTACTGGGTCAACCTTTCGAGAAATGTAATAGTATTTTTTTCGATCTTTTGTTTCTGGGCTACAGGCAAAAACTCGTTTTTCGCTCATTTCGAAAATATCCCAGATCTTATTTATTATGATAGTGAAAAATTGTAGGTAACAAATTTTGTATCGTTTTTCTATGTAAAATTAAATGGATTAATTAGATTTTTGAAACTTAAAATTCTCGAGATACACAAACTTATTATTTTTTTGTATGGAAACCTATGTTGAAAATAGTTTGCTTGTTTTATAAGCTTTTCAACGATATATACGAAGGCTAAGTTTTAAACATGAATAAAAGATGAATTATTAATTTATTGAGGTGAAAAACTGGAAAATTATTGTTCTCAAAATTGTTCGTAACCAATTATTTTCGGGTTTGTTAAATTATTATTTATTGATGTTACAATTGGCTTTAGCACAATTTGAAAAATATTGGTTTAATATGCTTTTTCAAGTAAATAAATTGAAAAAAAATGAGTAATGCAAATAAACAAATGATGATATGTAATTGAATTTTTAATATGTTTTATGATAATTTTGATTTTTTTTTACCCTAAAGAATTAATAATTCATCATTTGTTCACATTTAAAACATTAAAACAAAAGAATGTAGACTTATTATATATCACTTATAAAATAAGCAAAAGATGAGACTTTTTTCAACATAAGTTCCTATTTTAAAAATCATAAGTTTGTATTATACCTCAAGAACTATTAATTTATCAAAAATCTAATTAAGCCATTTTATTATACATAAAAAGCGGTAATTTTATTTTTTTAATTTCTGAATCACAATAAATGAGAAATTTTCAAAATTAGACAACAACGAATTTTTGTGTTGTTCATAAACAAAAGATGATTAAAAATTCCTGCGTTGACTATTAAACAGTTCTTGAAAAATTGACAAAGTAATGTGTAAACCGTTTTGCTTAATCATTAATATTAGCCGAGATATCTTTAAAAGAAACATCGAAATGAGACACCTCTACTATAATTTTTACTTAAATTAAATACATTATAAACTTTAACGGTCTGTGTTAATAACAACTTCAAATATGCAATTAACGGTATCAGAAAGTTATGTTCTTGAAATAAAACACAACTTACATTAAATTTTAAAATTGTGCTTAAATAATAATTTAATTTATAATTGATTTTTGTTATTTTTGTAACCTACTACAGAAAAAAAATTATACACGACGATAAAATTTTAAAATAAATTTCATTTTATCGCAATAACTATATTGTAAATATTAATAGTAACATTTTTACTCTTATTCCAATAGGTATGCAACAAATAGTTATTTTGTGATGTTCTATATTCTTGTATTTCTAGGCGGAAATGAACGACCATATAAAAGAACATGGACGAGATAAAAAAATTGAAGAAGATACGCTACAATGTAAATATTGTCAACTTTCTTTTACAAATCAAACAGAATTTAAGAAACACATGAGTGAACATAACAAAGTGAGTAATGAAAGTGTACCAATTATTTTCTGATTGAAATTTTGTGTTTTGTGAACTTATGAAGTGTATCAGAAATTAACAACAAATCATAAAATTTAAATAAAAGTTCTAAAAATAACTAGAAGTTTATTGACACAACACAAATTTTTAAACGTTTATTTCAAGATATTACGCGAGCAGACACGTAACTAGAAAAACTTTGAAATAATTAAAACGATTTGTGTGCCCTTTTCACTGCACAATTTTATTTTGTTATTTTAGTCTTTTAATAAAGTTTTTAGAATACAGATATTTCAAAATATTCTTTTATAAAATATAGACCAAGAAATATATTCTTATTTTTATCAATAACATGTAAAATTATTGTTTAAATAAATGTTGCTTATGATTAGTGAGTAAGATTACTAAAGGTTAGGATGAAAATTTAAAATGTGAAAAGCAACTGCAAATGTGAAGAATAAAGTATGGAAGTATTAGTATACTTTATTACTAGTTTTTTAATTTCATTTATTGTTCTGCTTGAAAATTGTTAAATAATGAGTTTTTAACAAATCAAAATATTTTTTTTTTTGCAAAATAGCAAACGCACACGAAATCTATTGATTCCAAGAACTTCAAGGTCGCTTGAGTCACGTGTCTGCCCTATTAAATGCAACGATACATAGTTTTTGTAAAAGGTGGATTTATACAGAGCAAACTAAACTTACAAAAATTAACATATTGAATACGACTGAAATTACCTTTAAAACTAAGAAAACGCATTAAATTTTATACTCTTTCATTACGCTTGCGCAGTTCATATTTCATACGTATGCGACTCAACAACCAAACACTGCCAATAGTGCCAACAACTTATATCATATACTTTACGAACTTGATACGAGAAAGCCTGTGCCTTACAATGCTTTTGTAGGAACGCTGAAGGCCTATTTATAACAACGTAACGCAGAACGTAACGCAAACGCAATAGGTAACGTAAGGAGTTAAAACACATGCTTGTAATATGGGCTATTTATATCACCGCAATGCAGTAGGTAACGCAGAGAACGACACGCAAGAGATGGCCAACTTTCTGCGTGATGCCTTGCGTTCCCTTTAGCGTGTAACCAATCACTTGTCAGTATTTTCACAAGAGACGCGCGCAAGTGCTTCTTGCTTGGTAGAGGTTATGTAAACGTCAAATTCCAAAAGAAGTCTAGATTTGCACTACACTTTCTGATTGGTTACAAGCAGCAAATTTAGCGTGGTTATAAATTACACATTTCGCGATTGCGTTACCCACTGCTTTGCGTGCTTGCGTCGCGTCTTGCGTTGCGTTGATATAAATAGGCCTTTAGGATTAGGATCAAGTTCAAATGAGATAGAATACGCGAAATACGCAGACGCCGCGATATACCATAGACGTCGGCATTGAATTTCAAGAAAAGAACAAATATAATGCAAAATAATAAAACAAGGAGGAAGTTAAATAAAAAACTATTTTATTTATTGCATTTTTTCTTATGCCGCCAAATAATAAAGCAAAATAATAATAGCAGAAAGAAAAAGTCAAATAAAAAAGTTTCCTCGCTGTCACTAGCGAAACTATTCCTGAGTTTGCGCAGTATGTATGCCCTTCCGTAATTTTTTGTCTCCAATATACCTATTAAGGTTTGGCTCATGAGAGTATGCCATCTATTGATTCCGTGCCGAACAATGTAGGCATACTTAAGAATTGCCTGCCTGCTTCAAGTCACATGACTATTTGCATATTATGTTTATTCTGCTAGGGTATTGCAACAGTTCCTGGTTGTAATCGTAAGGTTAACAAAATAAATAAAAATTCCGAAAGTTAGAAATCATCGCGGTTGTTTCTTAAAATGTGGGCGGCAGTGTTACCAACAGTACGCGTGAAAATTTCAGAGATTGAAAATATGCCAAAGATTATTAAGATTTTATGGATTTCACTTCATGCTCCAACTACTTTAAAGTATGCTACCTCATAATTATTGAAGTTTCATATTTCTTTGCAATGATTGAATACCTCATTATTATCATACAGTTATACCTGACAAATTTAATCTTGCTTCACAAAATGCAAGTAGCACACACGTAGATTTTTGTTAGGTTCCTTTTCCTTTCCAATTTTTAAAAGATGAATCCATTTACTTACGTCCATCAAATCAAATTGCCGTAATATTTTTTTTCATAGAATTTTAGTTCCTGTTTTCGGAAAATTGTGGAAACCTATTTCTGCATTTCTGCGTGCTACTAACGTACCTACATTCGTCAACGCAATAAAAACTTGTTGAAGTTTTAGATTTTGTTATTTGTACTGGAAATTTCACTCCACTCATAATTCATTTGTCAAATAAGTAACAGAAACGTTGTATTCACCGCTACCATGGCTGGAACTTACTACCTTACACTAGTTAATATTTTCGTCGCCAGACGTCATATTGCTCTTTTTCACTAGCGAATATACCCCTCAGTGATGCCAAATGCTCAATAGTAAATATCCCTCCGAACCGTTGAAAAAAATCCCTCCAAAATGTAAAAAAATATTTTATTTATTACAATACGTGAAATAGTTTATATAACATATAAATAGGCTTATTTAATTGCGGCAATGTAGCTCTAACAGGAATATCTTTTACGTCCGAATGTTCAAAACCAGAATATTGCATGCACAGAATCATTCAAATCGCGAATATTCAAAAGCAGAATCGCGCGTCACCAGAAAGGTTGAGTATGCCCCCTCTCTAACGCTTTAATAAATAATGAAAAGCAAATGAAATAAAAATAAATGTATCAATAGATGTATATAGTTGCGTCAATATAGTACCGTTTAATAAATACTGAAAAACGAATGAAATAAATTTAAAAATTGTTTAATGTTATATTATACTCCATTCACGATAGCATGAGAATTTGGAACTAATTCTTGAACAGAGACAAATCCATGCACCCATCATTCTCTGTTTAAGAATTAGTTCCAAATTATCTCGCTATCGTGAATGGAGTAGTAAAGAAAAATCCATTTTTAATAAAATATCCCTTTATCCCTCTCTCGTATTAAAAATCCCTCAAAAAAGGGATAATCTTTCCGATATGGCAACACTGAACCGCTGAACACGTATGTCTTATATAAGTGGAAAGTGTCCGAAAAATTAATATATCCAACCTTGTCTAGCGCTCGGACACATGTCTACAAGCGCATGCGCGCACAGCTGGTAGACGAATAACGAATCAAATGTAGTTGACGCATGCGCATAAGGAGCCATGTTCACGCTTGAAAAGCGCAAAATATTCCGGACATTTATCGTGTGTCTTTTAACGGTCCTACTTCTTCCATCAAGTTCGTAAGCTATGATTAAAGGCCATCAGCCAATGCGAACTGATTTTGAGAATACATCAGGCGACGGTTGACGCATGTGCATTAGCAAATAAAATTAACATTTACCACTGTCAGGACCACTGCGTCGAGGTGTCGCGTGTATCACGTTGGAAGTTGACCAACTTTCTGGTTTAGTGTTGATGTTAATTTAATATACAGTTAGTGGACTGTATAGAACATTTCAAATATTTATGTGCGTTTAACCTTTTTGGGGTGCTTCAACTCCTTTGCCATTAGCATCTTGGTACAGTGAGTAATAGACATATATACATAAGTACATTTATATTACATACATCTAGTTAATTTACAGTCATTTAAGAAAAGGTAGTAGTAGGTTCCGAATGTTAGGTTTAATGTTCTTGAGGACTCAGAGCTGGTTTTGCCATAAGGCGGATGAAACGACCGACCCAGGTCCCTGATTTTAACTGGCCTTTTTGGGTTTCGTATTTTCTGCAGTGATTAAGTATTGTACGATCAGGTCTTCAGCACAAGTGTCACATTGAGATAATTCATTCTGTTTCTAATGTAACCTTGTATAATTATAGCGTGTGGCTGATTCTCAATTGGGTTGGCGTGTTGCACCCAACACCTTGCATATCTCATGTGTCGGTGTAGTCTTTTATTCTTCGTAGTTTGCCCTAGCCATGTTTTGTTCCAATCTTGTAATTTTTGTTTGATTATGAATTTAAAGTCATACTGGTGTGAGAATTTGTAGGTGAATTAAAGGCCTAAAACAATGCCCATACTCTTGCATTTTGAAAATTAAATAAGCTGCTGAGTTACACTAAATTTTGTAGTAATATTTTTCGGTTTTTCCACTAAATTTTGCAATTGTTTTTAAATCAGAAGACGAATCATAGGCCGAATCACCTAATTCTGTAGTAAGATAGTCACTTATTTTGGTGCATTTGTTCGGGATATTTGTTAGTATCTGTTGTTTCACTAGCTTTAGCAATTGTTTGTAGATCAGAGGCTGATTTATCGTCGGAATCTTCAAATTGTGTACCCAACACAATTTGAAGATTGCCTTGAAGAGTTAATTTTAATATTTGCTGTATAAATCCACCTTAAAGTTAAATACATTTTATAATTTTGATTATATAAAGTGAAATATTAAAATAGTTATTAATGCAACATGAATAAAAAGTATAGTCTTATTTTACGAATAGGAAAACTTGATTGATCGAGCCGTAGGTAAGTTCGTCAAATCCGATGAGTGAAATAAGACACTTTGTAGTCTAGTTGCATGCAAATGTTTCAGAGTTTCATTTTTTCACCCGTTTGCGGTAAAAAGTGCACTTTTTTCACACTTTTATTGGGTTAATTTAACGGACATAAATAAACAATATTACATAATTTATCAAAGGTTAAAATTTAGTAGTAAGGATTGTACGAGCAGTAGATGTAACTTAATACCTTTAAAAAAAAAGTAGATTCTATAGAATAACAGTAGATATTTATCGTTATAACTATTTTTTTAATCTTCATATGCCCTTTTTAAAAGTGTATTTTTTATTTACTAGATGAGAAGTATATTACAAACGTCAGCAAGGAAAAAACCTAAGAAGACTATCACAATTGAGAGGAAACATGAGTGTAATATTTGCTCGAAAGCATTTCAGAAACGAAGTCAAATTGAAAGACATTTGAGGGTCCATAGTGGAGAAAAACCGTATAAAGTAAGAGTATTTGTCATAAAATATATTTTGTCCATAATACATCATTCATAATTACAGTGTAAAACATGCAATAGAGGTTTTAGTCAAAAAGGATCACTTCAAATTCATATGAGTCGGCATACTGGCGTTAGACCACATAAATGTGCGCTCTGTCAAGCTAAATTTAGTCAAAAAGGTAAGATAAGGATACAGGAGGAAAGGGCCAAACTTCGGGTTGTGTACTACACATAAAAAATATAAAAAAACGCAGAAGTTCTACCGTCTGCAAAAAGCTACTTGCAACGCTTGTCCCTTGATATGCAAAAACAAACTATTTTTGGCTTTTGTCATATACAGGCGCTCGTTTATCGAGGCATCGAGGCTCACTATAAGAGATACGAAGAGAGTTAATTTAGGGTATTAGTAGACCATTTTAAAGATGTATAAGTCACTAGATAATAGGGGTCTCGTGGCCGTGTGCCTGAGTGTCTGGTCGCGAATCTGGGGACCCGGGTTCGATCCCGATCGACGCCAAAAAATTACTTTGAATTTTAATGGCACTAAATTGACCCCTGTGGTGCACTCTCCACGCCAGCATTGAGTGCCCGTGAGGTGACGCCTGGTAAGCGCCCGCACGGTACAAATATTTCATCATTACCGATATCTGTGTATAAAGCAGATTGACAAACCCAGTAATGGGTAATATGCCGTGATGATATATTTATTTTATTTATTTAGGTCACTAGACAAACGAAAAAAAAAATTGTTGATTTTTTTTAACAAATAACTTTTAAATATAAAATAATATGGAATTTTGGTTTGTACTTCTTTAGGACACTTTTTTATTTTCTTTCGAACAACGGTGATGCTCAATTTTTTTTATCACTGTTCGATTTGCAGTTATAAAGTCAAAGTTATATTTTTTATATGGACGCCGTATTGGTATGTTACACCATTGAAAAGAGATTTTTTTTAAGCATTCTAACGATGTATAACATTGATGTTCATTTGTTTCAAACAGCAAAAAATGTAACAATTATTGAATGTGGCAATGAAAGAATGAAACAAATGAAAACAATTATAGATTATGATTTGTTTATTTTCTTTGCTAATATCCTAGTTTAATTTTCAAAATTTTATTCAGTTCATTTAATTTTAAAATGTTTATATGGACGTCATAGTAGGCGATGACTATAGGTATTGACAACGAAATTTGAAAAGTGTTTCAAAGCTGAGTAAGTTAAAAATATTATTAAAAATGAAAAAAAATAAACAGATGACAATACTTAATTGATTATTTCATTTGCATTATTGCATTGCCACAATCATTGTTTATACTCTATAAAATTAATAATTGTTGTTTTTTCGCTGTTTGAAACAAATGAACATTAGTAAGTTATACATCGTTGGAAAGCTAAAAAATCTGATGTGACCAACACAATACCTTCCGCCATTTAATTTTTATTAATTTAAATACATACCTATGGGGTCTCGTTGTCGCGTGCCTGATATCTGGTTGCGAATCTGGGGAACCCGATTCGATCCCAATCAACGCCTAAATATTTCGAATTTTAAATGGCACAAAATTGTCCTCTGTGTTGCACTCTACACGCCAGCAATGAGGCGACGTTTGGTAAACGCCCGCACGATATAAATGTCACTATCATTACCGAAATCTGTATACAAACCAGATTAGCACACCCAGCAATGGGTAATATGCCGTGATAATATATTTGTTTATTTTTTTATTTAAATACATACCTGCATATTTACTTATGCTAGAAATATTGTATATTAAATTCCTTTCCATATAACTATTGTCCTCTTTACAATTTTCGTTTTAAAACATTATTATTAATTTGAAATTATGTAGGTATATTAAGTTCCTTTCCATATAACTATTTTTCTATTTACAATTTTCTTTTTAAAACGTTACTGTTATTAAGTTGAAATGATTATTTTTTCGATAGTGACATTTATCTGTTAGTTACAAATATTTGAGCTGAAATGTGTAACCATGGAGTTGTGTTTATTGCGTAAGTTCCGAGATATAATTTTTATAATACTTTCTTTATAAATTTATCCATAAATTATACAGAAAAAGTAGTAATGCAAACCTGTAAAAAATGGAATAATCTTTAATTTTTATAATAACAAATTCCGAAAATATAACATTTATACTTTGGTTCACGAAAGATGACTATTCATGGTCACTTGTTCGAAGAAAGAATACACAGCACTTTATACAGTAGTAACTTAGCAACATTTCATGTTAGAAAGAGAAAGATTATTTGACGTATGTCTATACAGTTTATGTTGTGTAACATTTCATGTTAGAAAGAGAAAGATTATTTGACGTATGTCTATACAGTTTATGTTGTGTGACAGATATACGTAAATGGTGACATTACTTTCCAACACATTACAAATAATAATGACGTATGTCGTAGAGTTACAGATATCTAATTATGTACTGCACTGCCCTCTGTCATAATAGTTACCCAGTGACGTTGACATTTAAATCAAATTATTACTCCATGGTTTTTGTTAAGTCTATGTTTTTAGGTTTTGCAAATACATAGGCGAAGAGCATAAATCTTTGAAAAAGGCGTTGTTTAAAAGTAAACATAATTATCAAATAAGTTACACTTATTTTTTTCAGTTAAAATGTATCCATAAATATTTCATGTTGTACGTCTATGTATACGAAATGCAGTGAAGTTATCTGCTATTAATATTATACCATAGGGTAATAAATGACCTTGAATTGTCATCTTTCGTGAACCAAACTATAAAGATATTTTTTGAAGAAAAACTATTTTGAGCTTCAAGTAAACTACCATTTCCGGTTATCCGATTGACACCAAAATTTAATGGTTTCTTTCCATATTAGAATAAGGTAGAAAGAAATACATGGTTTCAAAAGATTCTGAATGATGGTATTTGAGTGTCCACCCACACGCACATATACACATACATACACACCCACAGACATCATCGTGAAAATGTTAAAATAGGATTATAGGGACCTTAAAACGTGGTCATGTACCAAAATCTCGATATGCGATTTTTAGCACGATCCCTATACCTCCCTTACCAATGGTAGCGGGAGGTAAAAAATCTCTTTCAATTGTGTTACTTTTCAATATGGTGTCCATGTAAAAAAACTTGGATCACATAACTAGAAATCTAACAGTGATAAAAAAAATGAGCATCGTCGTTCGAAAGAAAATTAAAGTGTCCTAAAGAAGTGCAAACCAAAATATATTATTTTATATTTAGATGTAATTTTTTTATAAATTTATAAAAATCAGCAAAATTTGAATTTTTGCATTTATCTAATGATCTACTAATAGGGCAACTTTGCCCTAATATAATCGACTTCGTATCTTTTGTTTCCGAGATCCCAATGTTGTAAGCCTCGGAAAACGGACACCACGTATTTCTATGTTATTATACCCTTCCGAAGTTTGGCATTTTCCTCCTGACCACTGTATTTTTATAGGTGTAAACTATTATTTTTTTAATTTAAATAGGTAATCTTCGAGCACACATTTTAAAAACTCATTCAGTTCCATCTAGCGGCGAAAACGTATTTTCTTGTACCGAATGTTCGTGTGTTTTTAAACGCCTTGGAAGTCTTAATGGTCATATGACTCGCAATCATCCTAAAGAGAAAAACAGCGATATTAAATTTGTCATGTCGCAACTAGTCGCCATGCAAGGCAATAATATGATCGTAGATAATGACATTCTGCAAGAAGCAATTCTTAAATCTGATCTCCCGGAAGTCCAAAACCATAATCACTCACAAAGCCAGAATAATGACAAAACTCCATCTGCTACTTACGTAACTCTAGCTGATTTGACTTTAGAGGGAAATATGAGAAGACTTGTTATTAAGCAGCGAAAAGTTGGAGATATTCGATGGCATATTTGTAATTTCTGTCCAAAGGAATTTAAAAAGCCATCTGATTTAATTCGACATATGAGAATTCACACTCGAGAGAAACCTTTTGTTGTACGTCAAATATTTTTGTTGTGAACATTTCAAACGTATTAATTTTCTTCTTTTGCAGTGTAAATTTTGTAATCGATCTTTTGCTGTAAAATCAACTCTAATGACTCATTTCAGAACACATGCTAAATGTACAAAAGTTCAGTGCAAATATTGTTATAAATTTTTCAGTTCTTGGACTAGCCTTAATGCGCATATGCTGTAAGTTATTCTTTTTACTATTATTTATAAGAAAAAAAAATCTGACAATTTTTTGTCGCTATTTTTATATTCGGGCGATGATGGCTTATTGAGGAGATTGCGGTTCGATTTCCGCAGTCGACCAATTATTAATCAGTCATCTTTATACCAGATGATATAGAGATCATTCACTGTGTATCTAAAACCGTGTTTCTTCGAGCTGTGATTCACAATCTAAATGATCAAAGGGATCATGATTAAGAAGTATGTTTTTTCGTTTCCTATTCGTTATCCCCACATTCTTATTTTGTGATCACTAGACCTTTCCCTTTCTCTACTGAATCATCCTTTTTTAGTGATCACCCGGATTCATTTCAGAGCAAAATTTAAAAATGGCAGACGACAATAGGTTTTCGAGCGTAGAAAATTATCAATGTAAGATTTGTTACATCAAAGGAAATATGATTTACCTACAAAAGCATGTAATGACCCACCATACTTTTGAAAACAAAGAAAATATGTTACATAAAAGATTTGTTTCAAAAAAACATACTTCATATTCCTTACCAAGAACATTTTTTTACTTCTATATGATCAGTTTTTAATGATGACTATAACACTTGACAGTAGATTATTAATAAAATAAAATAAGATATTTTGCATTGGTCTGCATATGACATTTGACGCTAGGTGGTGTTTATATTATTCAAGTTATTTTCTTGATATAATTTTTAAATCAAGATTCAAAAGGATCACGATTAAACTAATCGCCTAATTACAGCCCGAAGGAACACGGCTCGTTCAGAACCTACTATAGGGTGCAAACAAGCACGAAATTCTTAAAATCAGCTACGATGAGCGTACAGGTGCCTCATTTTCGATGTTTTTTTAAGATACCTCGGATAATATCAACGTTAGAGCAAAACAGTTTGCACATTACTCAGTTACGTTTTCGAGAAAAGTTTAATAGTCACCACTATTGTGTAATTCAACACATCTATTATTTTATCGCTAAGATGTCGCGGTACGCAGTTGACCATTGTCCAGATGTCAGAAAACATATTAAACCACATTTTTCAAAATGCGACGTCAATTTAAAAAAAATAACCTGAAAATATTTGGTTAAGAATAATTTTAAGATTATAAATAATAGATATAGAGTTAAAATAAACAAAAAAATAATAATTAAGAATGTAGACTTGAAAAACTTATAAAATAAGCAAAAAGATGAGATATTTTCAACATAGGTTCACGTTTAAATAATTATAAGTGTGTGTTATATCTCGAGACATAAAATTTTCAAAAAATCTAATTACCTACTCCGTTTTTTCTACGCGAATGTGGGTACAAAATTTATATAAACAATTTTTCTCTATCATAATAATTAAGAAATGAGATATTACCGAAATTAGAGAAAAACGAGTTTTAAACTATAACTCAGAAACAATAGATGATCCAAAATACCTGTGGTGACTATTAAACTTTTCTTCAAAAGTTGACCCTTGAATGTGCAAACGGTTTTGCTCATGTTACCCGAGATACCTGTAAAAAAGACACCTTTACAGAATGTTTCATTTTTTTAGGGTATTTCGGATAATAGAGCAAAATTAATTGCGTATACCAAAGCCCTTTTTTATACAAATTTAATAGACCCGCAGGAATTTTATTTCATTCTTTTTTTAGCTAATATTCCTGTGGTGACTAGTAAATATGTCTAAAAACAAAATTAACTTTGGAATGCGCAACTAGTTTTGCTTTACCAATAATAATGCTTTTATTCAATACATTTTAGGAATCACACCGGACCAAAACACAAATGTTCAGTATGCAACAAATCATATCGAAGTCTCGCAAAGTTAAATCAACATTTCCAGATTCATTTAAATAATCATCCATCTTATCATAAAGAACCTAATAGTAATATAATTATGTTACAACCCATTCAAATCACAAAACAAGGTACTATTACATATATTTATTATTATATTTTTGGTAATAATCGTCCGATTTAGGTCTTCAACCTGCGATATCAGCAAGAAAACGGCCTTTGGCTGAAGCAGGGTTCAGAAACCGGCCTTATGTGTGTAAAGTGTGTGGAGCAGCATTTAAAAGACTCAGTCATCTTAAGCAACACAATGTCAAACACACTGGTGAACGGCCGTACACGTGTCATTTATGTTTCAGGAATTTTACGTCAAATAGCATATTAAAAACTCATATTCAAACTCACAATGACTCAAAACCATATAAATGCATTATTTGCCAAAAAACTTTTTCAACAAATGGAAGTTTAAAACGGCATTTGGAATGTCACAGCAGCGCAAAACCATACTTATGTCCCTACTGTTTCAAAGATTTTAAGAACCTTTTGCAGTGTAAAAAGCATATACTGACACATAACTTGGAATTAAATTTACAAATGGAAACAAATGAAGAGTTAGCAAATGCAGAATTATTAAATAAGGAGAATGATCTGTGTTATCCTGCGGATTTGACAGATACTTTAGGGGATGAATCATTTTCTTTGGTTCCTTCCTTGGCACCATCAACTTTGGAAGAAAATGAAAAAGATGTGGAAATAGGTCAGTTGTTTTTTTATTAGTTTACTAAAGAAAATACTTTTCTCAAATTATTAGGTCTGATCTTTGATCTTAGTAGCAAAGCATCGAACCCGAACCAAACCTTTTAGCTAACCCAGAACCGAACCTCATATTTTTCAATTGAACTCAAGTCGGAACCGAACTGGGTTATAAATTCGAATTTAGGTACATTTTTAGTTCGAATTGTAATATTTACAGCCGATCATCGACGCCTTCTGCGTCTGCGTTGCTGCCTGTGTTGACTTCGTGAAAATTGTGTTTGTGTTCTGCTCTTGTGTTGCATTATAAATTCCAGCTCGAATTTTAAATTATTTCTCTAGTAAGAGTGTTATTCAAAAAATAATAATTCAATTTTCACTACGTTGAATCAAACCTGAATCCAATACTTGAACCCGGAACAAAACTGCAAATTTTATTAATACTTGAACTGCACCCGAAACCCATCGTTTAAAAAACAAATTAACCTGAACCGAACCCAGTTTTTGGCGGGTTCGATGCCCTGCTTAGTAGTTTTATATTTAGAGGGCAAACCTCTTTACGCATTCCAGCCTCAGTTTTATGAGACCAATTTAGTAAGTTACTACAAAAATTTCAAATCGTCTTGTTTTTAAGCTACAGAAAGCTAAAACCTGTTTTTTGCTTAGTTTGAAAATACCTCATATCTCGCTTATTGTGAGAGCAAAATATAAGATTATGTCCAAGATAAGGTCCCATATATAAAATGTTATATTTATCTTTATATTTCGACAGTTATTATTAAAAAATAAATTACACATTGTTATTCTATCTAAAAATCATAACAATTATCTAAACATTCTTTTGTTTATCTCATAGTAAACAGGAGATAAGGTTTTTTTCAAAATAAACAAAAAACAAATTTTCGTCTACAGCTCAAAAACAAAAAACTGTAGAAAATAGACTGTTCTACCGTAATTAAAAATAGTAAAAGTTCATTGAAAATATGAAAGATAAACCGTTAAAGGGGATGCAAACAATTCCATTTTCTTTATTATAAATTACTCCCTCTCAAAAATAAGGGGTTTTGCTTTTGATGACGCAGTACATGTAAGCATGTGTTTGGGCAAATAAGATCCAAGTATGAATTCCTCTACTTTGTGATACTCTGTTTCAAGTAAGAATATACTTGTTCGAGTGTGCCGAATCTGTTCGAATGTTGTTCGGGTGACTTTCTTTTATCTTTGTTTTTTAAAATGAGAAAAAAAGTGAAATAAATTAAGTGCAATAATTTATTTTATTTCTCTTGTAATGAAATATAACAATTTAAATATACAGTATTTTGTAATTTACGCAACATTTTTTCGTAAGTCAGTAAACCTCTGTTTGTTAATTTCTGGTACACTCCCATTACCTACGTCACAAAGCAAATATAAAATTGGCGTCTTGGAGGAATTTTTAACTAAGTCTTTCACATGTCCTATATTTTAATGTACTTCAAGATTTTTTTTAAAATATCGTGGAATAGCCCATTATTACGGATGTTTGTATAAAACATGAATGCTTGCCTATGACAAGAGTAAACATAGTTTCAAAAATTAAAATAATGGAATATATAATAACGTAATGAAAATAATGAATAGGTGAAGTTATGAAAAAGATTTGTACAAAATTCGACTTATTATGTCATTTTCTTAATTAAAAAAAAAAAATTACAGATGACGGAGTACAAACACCACCACCAGTACTTACCACTCAAACTATACGAGCAGATGAAAATGGAACTGTCGTATTACCAGTCATTGACAACCAGGAAAATTTATCTCAAGTAATATATTATATGATTTCATCTTAATTAGTATTAATTTTTTTTAATTCGCAGGAAAGTATACAAGAACTAGAAGATACCCTCAATACACAAATGCTAAATATAATTGGCAGTGAAAATTTTGATACTTCTTATATTAACAAAATAAATGTTTCTGAACCGATTTCAACTACAGATGAATTAGTTAATACTTTATCTGGAAATACAGATACAGAGAAATCAGTAGATAGTCAGTTTATATACCATCAAGTTATTGTTAATTTGAATTCTGAATCAGAGCAAATGCCAATTTTCGACAACAATGGGATCGATAACATATTATCACAAGTTAAATTACAGGTAAGTTGTTTATATTTTATATTACGTCAAAAATTACGTATATTATTTTTTTAGAATGATTCACTTTTCTTAACTGATTTAAATTCATTAAATATTAATCCAAATGAAACGAATAATGTATTATTACCGTTTCAAATTGCATCTCAACAAGATTTACCACAAAATCAGTTAATAATGTTGCCTTCAGAAATAGAACCAGAAATACAAAATCCTACTTTAAATCCTTCCATTAGTTTGGAAAATATTAATCAAAATTTGCAGCTAAAATTAAACGGTCTTTTAAACTCATCTCAAAACATTTCTAATACAAATATAATCTTAAATAACTCACTAATTGAACCACAGACAACAGAATTTTTAAATGCAGAAGAAGACCTGGTAAATGATTCTTTATCAAATGGAAAAGTTGACGTTAGTATTTTACCAGCAAAATCTATTAAAACCAATATTATAACAACAGATAATCAAATTACTGCAGGAATTCCTTCCGATATAGTTACAAAAAAATTAAATATAACATGTAACTTATGCAAATTAAAATTTAAAACCAAAAATGATTTAAAAGTGCATCAGTGTTTAAATTTTATTAATGTTGAAGTTAGTGACAACATTGAAAATAATGATAGCGAAACAACTGAAGCTCAAGAATCTTTTAATGGAAATGTGACAAAAGAAGTATTCGACGAAATTGTTGCCCAGAAAGAAAAGGACCCTCTCACATTTAAAAAACCTGCACCTGTGTACAAAAATTCGTGTACGTATTGTCCAAAAACTTTTCGAAAACCTTCAGACTTGAAAAGACACCTTAGGACCCATACTGGGGAACGGCCTTTCAAGTGTGATGAATGCGCGAAAAGTTTTTCCCTAAAATCAACTTTAGAAAGTCATAGTAAAATACACCAAGGCAAAAAAGAATTCACTTGCCAGGTTTGTAATAGTTTATTTGCTACCAAAGGAAGTTTAGGTGTCCATATGCGATTACATACTGGAGTTAAACCGTTTAAATGTCCATTATGTCAGTTAAAATTCCGCACTTCTGGACATCGAAAAGCACATTTAACTGTACATTACAAAGAAGCCATAAGAACAGGCAAAATAATTTCAGACGTAGTTACGAGAAAAGCAAAAATTAGCGAATTGATGGAAGGGGTACAAAGTATGATAGAGCATCAAAAGCAAAAAGATGAAGACAATGAAACACATCTACCAATAGAAGATCCTATTGTTTCTTCACCGCAGTCAGTTGTGAATAATATCGTTTTACAGACAGATGAAAAACCTTTAATGCATTTTGAAATCGAAACAAATACACAGGGACAAATAATTAATATCAAACCAACAGCGTCAAATCTTCTATTTGTTGAAGATTCCAAGGAAGAAGTTATTTCAACTCAAGTTAATTTTGATGAGAAAACAAAAATACAAATAGAAAACTTTTTGAGGGACAAAAAAGCGAAACAACAAGAAGTGAAAAATAGAGTAAAAAAAGTTTGTGATGTGTGTTATAAAGAATTTGGGACAAAGTATTTATTAGATAGACATAGTAAAATTCACACTGGTGAACGGATATTTTCTTGTAATTATTGTGCAAAAACATTTAACCAGAAAAATGCATTACAAGCCCATGTTAGAACGCATTTTGGTAGTAGACCTTACTGTTGTCCTTACTGTAATAATACGTTTAGCCAAAGTGGAAATTTAAAAACACACATTAAAAGGTTTGTAAACGCAGAACTTGGTAAAAAAAAATGATAACACCATTATTATTTTTTCAGGATACACAGTAGCATACAGCATAAAGATACGACCAACTCAGGTTTAATAATGCCAGATATTCTTAAAACAGGAAATGTAGGTCGGTAGTAAGATTAACATTGTATATATTTTTATAAATTATGGGTGATAATTGTAGTATAAAGGTAATTTATATTTAATTTTAAGGTAGTTAGGCTATTTTTATTATTTTAACAGACTGTGTAAAATAAGTTAATAAATTTTAAATCATTTATTTATGTTTAATATTTTCAAAAAAAAAAACTGAGTGTAACAAAAGTCACTTATTAATGTATCACTCGAAAGTAATTTATATATGGGATATCAGTTTTTTTCCTCATGTCCCCCTTTGCATGTAGTGAGCTCAAAATTATTGGTTAAATACAATGTCCAGAATAACATGGGGATCTCTAGAGCTATAAGAGATACGAAGTCTGTTAAATTACACAAAAGTTACCCCATTAAGAGATCATTTAATAGTGTTTCGTTATTCGCAAAAAATGCATAGATCGCTAGATATAGGCGAAAATGTAGTTTTAGTTTTTATATGGACGCCATATTGGAAAGTTTCATCATTGAAAAGAGATTTTTTTGCTTTCCAACGATGTATAACATGTCCATTTTTTTTTTCAAATTGCAAAAATGCAACAATTATTCAATTTATAGTTTAAAAACAATGGTTGTTGCAATGTATATTTTTATCTCGTGAAAAATGGTAAATAATTTTAACAATTTTTAAATAATTGTGAAAAGTAAAATAAATTATGATATTTAAGTAAAATAACTGTTAGAGTGATTAAAGTATTGTGTGGATTCGCAAATTATGAAAAATATATAATCTAACAAAACAGTTACTTAAAAAAGAATTAAAATTGTAGTTCTTATTTAAAATTTTAAACAGTTTGCCAATAGAAGTTTCCATGTTCTTTGTTTTTAATACGCCAAAAAAAAAAATATTAAAATTTCATTAAATGAGGCTAGAGAAAAACGATTATGTTTGAGACATCATCTATATTGACATTGACAAACGCGCTGGGTACGTCGTTTCGTGTCCTGCCCTTGGCTTGCTCGTTCGAACAGCCAATAGTATTTCCCAGTGTCAAGCACGTCACAAACATGGCTGATACTGAATGTTATGCGATCGATTTAGATTCATTAAAGTTTCATTTTGATAATAGGGTAATAGAAATTAGAAAATTAACTATTAAATTAACCTTTATATTACTTATACATGATGAACACTGATGTCCAATAAGTATTTTTTTTAAAACCCGTAGACTTCTAAACAAGATAAATTTTAAGCGATCCTTAAACAAAAAAATTTAAACAATAATTTAACATTGAATTTCGATGCAATATTTTCAATTTAAAGAACGCTTAAGATACGTTCGTGCAACCGGCCATAAAACTTGAAAATTGTAATTTGTTTTACTTTCCATGTCATAGATGCTGAAAATTACTTTAAAAAATTATAATTCTGCCCAACTATTGTTCTTACACTTTCTGTACAAAAGATATCGCTAATTAATTTTTTTAACAATTTAGACCCGGTATATAATCTTATTATAACAGTTTATGTATTTTATCAAAAAAAAAAAAAAATTCTTCGTGACCAAGTAAGAAGCAGATTTAATTTAAAGACGCGTTCAAATTTTTGTTTATTTGGCATAACAAATAAATCAATTTTCAAAATAATCGCGTACTATCTAGATTAATTTTTACAATATTTTTAAATTAAATTTATTTGGTCTTACAGAACGTACATACCGAGTGTTTTGTTATGGTGTACGTAGGAGATTAACATGGGAAATCAGTTTTTGCAGACTGTTGCCCCCCGTTTTAAATGAAAACGATAATTGTAGTATCAATAATTTTACTGCATCAATAACACCAAATACTTGTATTGGTATTTTAGGCCCATAAATTAATTATTAAATTTATTCAATTTCGTATTAATAGCAAAAAGATAAAAAAAAATGTAGAACTGTCTACTACACTGTCCAGACAGAGTCGTAAAAAAATTAGTGAACTGTCGCACATGCGCAGAAATGGATATGGATTTGTATAAACAGTTGGGGTATTTTATATTTGGTGCCTCAGACTCGCGCAACCATTAATTTGATTGTTTCAAATAGTAATAAAATATATACTAGAGTTACAGGGTCCAACAGATCTAATTATTATCCAATATTAAATTCCAGCCCCTTCTTCATTCCAGATAAAAACGATTAGTGTTGTTCTTGCCGTTAGGGATGTTATATTAAGCATCGATGGGAGCCAACACGGAGTGATTAGCTAACATATTCCGACAGATAAAAGGTCTAACTTTTATTTATCTTTTTGTTAAATGTTATAGAAATAAAATATTACACAATTTACATGTATTTGGTGTCTTTATATTGATACCACAATCTTCAGTTAAAAAGAAGGGCAACAGTCTGTAAAAAACTTATTTCCCATGTTAATCTCCCATGTACACCATAAAAAAGAAACCGGTATACATATTTATTTTGATATCAAAAAATGTAGAATTTTATAATCATGTATAACGCTTTTCTCTAAACTTATATGCATTTGGCTTTGTGATGAACGCCACAGGCACAAAAAGTAAAAAGAGGTACATGATACAGAGGTATAAATCAAAACAGTTGAATGTGTAAATGTAGTATAAAAATAAATTTAAAAGTAAAGCATGTTCAAAAATTAAAAATAAATCTTGAGTGTAAAGATGAAATACAAAATTATTCAAGCATAAAACACAAAAAAAGAATAGATGGCGCAGTAGACGAGAACTGTCGAACTGTCATTTTTGGATTAATAAAATTAAGAAAAATGGCTGCGAGACAAGCAGCACAAAAAACTATAAGACAAGTAAAACCAATATTGTCACTTGATTCTTGTGAAGCCAAATCAAGAGTTTTAAATTTGTACAAAGCGTGGTATCGGCAGTTACCGTATCTTGGTAAATATTTTCCTTAACCTTAAAATATAATTCATAATATACTCGTATAATTTTAGTTCGGGACTATGATATCCCAAAGTCTGTCGATCAATGCAAACGCAAACTACGACAAGAATTCATGAAAAATGCTCACGTTAACGACATCCGAGTAATTGATATGTTGGTTATCAAGGTATGTTGCATAATAGCTTTGCGAACAGTATTAAAAGATTTCTTATATTCTAGGGACAAATGGAATTGAAAGAGACTGTTGAAATTTGGAAACAGAAAGGTCATATAATGACATACTTTAAAGATACTGCTGAACCTAAACCTGCAGATTTTCTTTCAAAGTTCCTTTCGGGGAATTAGTTTGTTCAATTTAATGATAATAGGCAAGAATAGTTTGTTGTAAATAGTTTATTTAAAACAATGAAAAATACAACGTATAAAAAACTTAAAAAGAATAGAATTTCTTATTTCGAGTAAATCTAGTAATTAAGTCGAACGCCCATTTCGGCTGATCTCCAGGAACCATATGCCCAGCGTTTCTTACCAAAACTTCGGTAAGATTTCCTGCAGTTTTACAATACCCTGCTATTTCATTATCAACCAACCATTGGTGTCTTGTTGCATTTTTATATTCAGCTGCGGCATCAAAATTCAAGTTTTGCAAATAATTAATTGTTAAAGGATATGCCACTATAATATCAAGTTGGCCATTGTAGATTAGCACCCTATAGTGGCTTAATAATTCAGAAATCCAAGGAGCTACTGACTGCATTACATCTTGCATAAGATGGACTTCAACGGGTTCTGCTATTCCATTGAAGGTATTATTTCCTACGTGGATAGCATCTCGAACGTCGCTTCTTTGGATGTAGGTCCCCATGTACTCCATACTTGCGCTAGTATCATTCGATATTAAATAATTAAAATAATTAGTAAATCCTGTTACATTTTTAAAATATGATTTGTGCCCATTTAAATCTCCGTTTAACAATGTATCAAATGTTTGGAAAGCTTTATCCCACTGTTTTTGGTTAATAAAATTAACACCTTGAGCCTCATAGGCATGAAACTGTTCTCGAGTATTTGCATCAATAATTCCAAGCTGATACAAATAATCTCCATATTTTAGTTGGTGCACAGGATCGCTTAAACCGTTTCCGATTGCTAAACCTTTTAGATTTATTTTTTGTTTAGCAGAAGGATTATTACTATGTATGGTATACGAAATAGCAGGTACATATTTTCCTGCATACGATTCGCCAGTTACAAAGAAATCATTTTTTTGTAAATTTGGAAACAGTTGAAAGAACTGAAGTAATGCATTGTATAAGTCAATGCCCACTGCGACTTCATTTGTTGCGTAACCTTCATCTTTCTGGGTAAAGCTGTAGCCTGTTCCTACTGGATTGTCAATATATATAACATTATGGTTCTTCATCCAAGTATATTTTCGAACTGATAGTCCATGTTTACGTTTAATTACATACGGTCCATTTTCAGTAAATAACCCAATTAAAGATGTAGCGCCTGGTCCTCCTTGCAACCAAAGAACTACTGGATCATTATCAAAATTAGATTCGGACGGAAAGAACCAGAAAAATGTATTTGAATTATATTTTTTATTTACAGTAAGATATCCTGAGTAACTTCTAATGTTTTTAAATCCATTGAATTTGACCTGTGCGGCTTGTTGAGCTTCTTTTATTTTTCCTGCTTCTATTAATGGAGTCAAATATAACGGTTCACCAGCGTAGTCTTCAACATTTTCTGTTTTAATTTTCGGATACACATTGATGAAACAATATGAGATAGTAAATAAACATAATAAAACTTGTAAAGTTAATATTGTATTATTGTTATTCATATTGCAAACTTTAAAGAATGAACTTATAAAGCAAAAGTATTTAAACTTAAATCACGTAAACATGTCAAATGTCGACAAAATATGATGAAACATGAAATTATAAATCTGGAGATCAGATCACGAGTCACAAGATCAACTGTACAGGTCAAGGTTATGGTTATTCTTATTCTAGTGACCTCTAAACCAGGGGCGGCGAGTACATGGATGTATCGGTCCGGGTGTACTGGGGGTGCATGATGCATCCACGGGCAAAAATGTGGGGGTACTGTCACATTGATATAGTGTTTTATTTCCTAGGCCGTATGACGAAATTGTATGAGAAATATTAACAACTTTTGTTTTTGTAGTTTTGCTATATTCGTTACAGCCAATTTCTGCATATTTAAAATCCGATGTTGAACTCACAGGTTCCAATTTCGGTGAACACTCTACAGTAAAATTTTTGAAAGATGTCCGATCAAGGGGACCTGTATCACGAACGAATTAACAAATAGGCATACATTTATCTCTTTCTTTTGCAAAGGCTGTAAGAGTGTGTGATAAGGATGGATATAACACGCTTGTCTTTAAAAAATTCATATTGTTTCGACTAAGTTAGGACATTCCATTTATAAACGATGCTCGTTGTTGATAATACTTTCGCTGTAACGTAAGTTTATTTATTAATTCAGATACATTACCTGGATTCATAGCCGTACGTATAACGTTATATTCTGTCAGAGACACTGACATTGTGTCAGTATCTTATTTTTAACATATTTGGTTTTACATTTGCTTATAAACTTACTAGTTGACTTATTTTTGAATGTTTTCCCTGTAATATATATTTTACAATCTGAATTCATACAATTCGTAGACAACCTTGATCGGACATGTTTCAAAAATTTTACTGTACATATTTTTTATTGTGCACCCACGGGAAAAATAAAAACCCGCCGCCCCTGCTCTAAACAAATAATTTTGTGGTTATTTTTAATTTAAAAATTTTATTTTCAATTTCATAATAAATAAGTACAAAAATAACAATTTTATAAAATTATAAGTGTAAACAACACCAAATAATACAAATTTTATCACAATGTTAGTTTTTTCAAATTTGTTCTAATGGACGGAAATTATGGTTCACCATTATCTTTGTTTTTTCGAGATTCTGGCGCGCTCCACTTCCTTATATTCTGATTAAAGTTAATGGGATCATTTACAACGGACTTCCATAATTCATAATACGCATCAGCAGACATTTCTCCATCAAATAATTCCTTTTCATTTCGTTGTTCACTTACAAATGTCCTCCATACCTAAAATAAGAAATTATTTACTTTATATAATATAATAATTATTGTAATAAATACTTTTTCAACTTTTTCTGGATGATATTCACGCTTAACATTACCCATAGAGCCCCCATTATTAAATATTTGTAAATGATATAGTAGATAATTGTAAGTGTGCATTTTGTCAGCTTCTATTGACTGAAAAGTCACAGCGAATGGACTACAACATTTATCGGACGGGAAGACGCTTCGCATGTAATAATTAGTTATTTGAAGGGCGGAAAATGTATCAGGAGATAATAGATGAACAAGACTATGTCCGTGAAAAGTTGTCTGTCCATTATGATCCCTTGTGTCAGTAGGATGAACACCTAAAGTCGCCAAATGTTTTCCTAAATAATAATCTTCTTGCTTCCAAAATCTTCCACCAGCTGCACATGTTTCAGAGGAATTAAATTGTTTGCGAAGTAGCATAATACTGCCTTTACTTAATAAATATCCAGCTTGTGCTGCATTATAATCTATGCCCCAAAAAGTGGTTGCATGACCTAAGTAGTGACCCTTTTTATAGTCTAATGGTGCCACCAAACGACGAACATTTTCTGGTATTGCGAATGTATCGTCATTTAGAAATAAAAACCAATGAAAAGAAGTATTAATGTCACGAATAGCGTTACAAAGAATATGCCAAGACGATTCTAATTTGGTTTGACGTATTGGTAATTTAGTTTTTTGAACTTTTTCTGACTGGAGGTAGATGAAAGTTCTATCGTTGCATTGTTGAGCCCATGTTTGATTTGCAGCTGCAGCATTTTTTCTTTTACGTACGAGCAGTACACACATAATTTTTATTTTGTTGTGTAAAAATTGTGATTCTGTATTAATATTATTGTCATTTCCATATCGCATGGAGTCTATTGCCAAAGGAACTCTTCTCAAATCTTGTTCTTGAAACCATTTCTCATATTTATCTACTAAATTATCAGGTTTTTCAAAATTGTTACTCTTATCTCGATATAAAAATACTCCTAGCATAGCTCCCAGAATAAAGCTCCATAATATTGTATATCGAGTAAAAGTTCTATACATTGTAATAATACTGACACCTGTTGCTCTCCAGTTCTTTTATACCATGTATATTATTGTTTATTTTTCTTATTAAATCATTCTTTAAAATTTATTAAAGTGCTACAAACTGAATTGAAATATAAAAACTTTTTAAATACAACATAACTAATTATTTGAGGTTAGAATCAACATGGCGTTGAAAAACAAGAAAAATAATTGTAAACTAATGTATGGAAATATAAATTATACAGGGTGATTGGTGAGGAAACGGCCATAGTCGAGGAACGTGTTCAGGAGATCAAAATAAACAAAAAAAGTCATATAAACATGTGTCCGATTCTTAACCGTTACTGAGATATTAATTATTAATAGTAAGCGATTAACCGCGGAAAATTTGTTTTTGTGGTAGTCACGTTCAGCTGTTATTGTTAGAAATAATATTTGGCATTTGTTTTTTGTGGCTGTCACATCCAGCTGTAAATGCATCGAAGTTGGCGGTGGTATTTTTGAAAATATTCTACATTGAATTGTTTTTCCTTCACTTACTACTACATTATAATAAATGATTTGTTTCGTCATTGAGGTGCTGCTTTTATTATATTTTTTTAAGAGATATCTCCGTAACGGTTAAGAATCGGACACGTGTTTATATGACTTTTTTTGTTTATTTTGATCTCCTGAACACGTTCCCCGAGTATGGCCGTTTCCTCACCAATCACCCTGTATAGCGTATAGAGTGTGTTTGAAAAAGTGGTCACACCCATTTATCTGGCTTATTATTGTAGATACGCTTATAGCTTATAGGTCAAAATTTATTCAATACAATATCTGCGATTATTTTATATGAAAAGTGTAATTCTGGGACTTCAGGTATAACCGGAAGTGATATCAACTTTGTTAATTTAAGAATTGAAGAAGTAGTCAGTTCCCACATTATTGCGAGAAATAATTAAAACAAAATTTTTATTTTATATATTTATTGTCAAAAACAATTGTTATGTACCCTTAAAACTACAATGGCTAGCCGCCCAAATAGCAAATGATAATTTTTTTTATTGTTGTGGGCCATTGCAGATAAAATTTTATTTGCAACACATGCAAAAAACGTGATTCTGAAACACAAAAAATCAAAAATTCGCTGCGTTCGTCATTCTGAAACTCCGAAATTCTCGCTAAGCTAGTTTCGAAAAAGTTATAGTCTTTTTGAATCACTAATTTCCTGCATTAGTTACATAAATAACTATTACAAATATACGAGAAAAGTATTTATCTATACTTTCAACTTTTACGGAAGTTTAATTCGTAATTAAAAATATTACTGTTAACTGCTATAATGCTAATAAAGTATACAAAATATCACATGCTGTATGTATTACAAGTGGGCTTGGGTAGGTTACCTAAATTTGGAATTCCGCGTCCCTCTGTTGAATCTATTCAGAACACAACCTTTTTAAAGCTTTTCAATGCAAAAACCCCATATAGTGTAACAGTCAAACAATAAACAAATTAATATTCGACCATTAGTGACAAAGTAAAGAAAGGATTAAATTCATCAATGCATATCTCGCACCGAAATATAAACCAGGCAAAAGAAAAACAATAAGGAAAGTTAAATTTCCAAAAGTGGAAGATGCCGTGTACCTAAGTATTCTTGGTTTTTGCAACAGAGACATACATGCTTCTGAAAAATCTAAATATATTTTAATGCCCAGTTAAGTTATATACCCAGATTTCGACGAAAACAGCCAGTTCGAGGCCAGCAGAGGCTGGTTTCAAGGGTTTCAGCAACGATTTGGAATAACGGTTGAAAAACTTCCCAGTTATGAAACAGCTTTGGAATCATTCAAAATTGAGTTGCAAGATAAAATAAAAGATCTTGATTTAGGCAACAATAAAATTTATAATGCAGACGAATCCGAATCTGGTTCATGCTAACGAGAAAGGTGCACCTGGATAAAGTTAGCAAGAAAATATTACCTTTATGCTTTGCAGCATTACAAGGCAATCATAAACTGAAAATGCGCATTATTAACAAATCCCGAAATCCTAGAGTATAAATACTTTTTTTTCACTAAGGAGAGGTCGGTCCGTCCGTATTTCCTGGACCGGTCCAAAGAGCCAGTCCATCCCTGAGAAGGGATATAAGTATAATATTTCTTCTGTGATCATAATTTAAAAAAGAAAAATAATATTAATTAATAAAATAAATAAATCAGATAGATTTTGAGTATATCTTCTGTATCATTTAAAAAGTATACCAAAAAATATTTATTTTGTTTTCATACAGTCAACATTTTAATTTATCCTTTGCAATTACATTCATTAATATCACGAACATTAATAGTATTTGTGTTAGTATTTGAATTTTTTCCTTTTGATTCTTTTTGGTGTTTAGAGTCTGCTAAGCCAAGCAGAACCATAAATACAGTAAAGGTAAGCAACCAAAAAAGTTTCATCTAAAAAAAAAAACATTGTTGAAACATTCACCAATTCCATAATATGCAAAATACTTAAATTAAACCTACTTACCACTACAATAAATAAATAATATAATTTCTAGAGTAAAAGAGTGATTTTTAATAGAATTGCTCGCTTATATAGTCGAATATTTCTTATCATTATTACATATTTCTTAACATGTTAACGATGTAATAAATAATTATTTACTTATTTTTGAAATAATTAGATAATTAATGCCCCATTTATTTATCATTAAGTATCCAATAAAACATGAAACAATATAAATGAGGTTTTTGCAACTTCAAATACAGAATGACTACGAAAATTCGTGATATGTGTTTAACATGGCAAATCGTTTTTCTCAAATATTATCTGGTCCATAAAACTTTGAATTTTAGATCATAAAATTCTGGATTTTTTAGTGCCAAATTTTTGAATTTATGCCTTTGGCTTTTACGAAGTCTTATAAAATTCTTAAACACTAAATTTAAAAGTTTTGGATTGTATTTTAATGTTTTTAATTAAAAACTATTATGGGCTTCAGGTAAACTACCACTTCCGGTTGTCTAATTTTACCCAATATCTAATCAACTACGGAAAATAGAAATTTTTGGAAGTTTAATTTCATCGCCACACAGACAGACAGACATCATTGTAAAAATAGAAAAACGTGTTATGGGCACCCTAATTCGTGCTTTATAGGGTGTTGATCGCGACCCCGCAACATAGGACATTTAACATGTAAAATCATATTTTCATAATTTCCTGGTTTTATAATTATTTATGTAAAAAAGCATCTGAATAAGTAAAATTAATTTAGCATGCTCCATACCGGCAGAAATTAGATATGAAAATGTTGAAAATCACCCCAAAAATAGTGACAACCATGGAATTGAAACGATAAATTAACAAATGTTAGCGATTTATCTGTCAAGCTAAGAATTTATTTTTATTATTATTATTTGTAATTTCTGTTAAAGTGAAAAAAAAAGATTAATTAACACATACTTGTTCACGTGACCAGATATTACAAATAATACCTTATAAAAATATATTAAACTAACTTGACAGGTAAAACGTCAAAGGCGATTTTCGACATTTTCATACTTAATTTCTGCCGTTACAAAGCATATAAAATTAATTTCTCCTTATTGTTTCAGATACAGAATTTAAGCTCTACAACTTTTTTTACTTAAAGAGGGAAGCAGGGAATTATGAAAATAAGATTTTCCATGTTAAATTTCTATGTTCCGGTGTCGTGGTCAACACCCTGTATGTAAATACTGACATTGCTTTCTATCATATTACAAATAATAATCACGTAGAGTTACAGATACCTAATTATCTACTACACTGCTCTCTGTACTATTGTTTACCCAGTAACGTTCACGTTTAAATCGATTTATTATTCTATGGTTTATGTTGTATTTTTCAAAAACATAAATCTTTAAGAAAGGCATTATTTAAAAAGAAACATAATTTTCAAATAAATTACTAATTTTTTTGTTAAAATGTGTCCATAAATATTTCATATTGCATGCATATGCGGTGAAGTTGACCTTGAATAGTCATGTTTCGTTAACCAAGCTATACTACTTTTTTCATAATGTGCGCCAATTATCTTCTTTTTTTGGTAGTTCGCTTCTTTCGCCACTATCATGATTATCATGGCGTTTCAAACCATATATCTCGTTTTCTTCTTACCTTTCTTATTCTTGGTATATTGGTCGATAACAAACATCTTAATTACAGCCGATAGATGACAGCATTAGTAAAAGTTCATGAGAGTTCAAGAAATTTCGATAGAAACATGTGATTTGCGTACTATTTTATCATATTGCGAGTTATTTAATACTTGAAAATAGGCCAGGGTCTTAAAACTTCGGAATCTGGGATGTTAATGATATAGACCTTCAGATTATACGAATTCAAGGGCACTTATTATTGCGTTTTTATATTTCGACCGCATGGTATTTTTTCCTAATTCTGTTTAGCTTTCCCATTATTTCGTGATTTATAACAGAAGCATTTAGAAGTTAGAAACTATTATAATACAACGAAAAACTATTTATTTTAAAAAGATTACACACTTGTTAAATAATTTGGAAATTAAATGTAATGTATAGGTATTTATAAAATTCACAATACCTGTATTTGCACAAGCAAATTTGATTTGTTTTAAAAATTTCTCCTGAGCAATCAAAATTTGCCTGTACATGCAAATAAATAAATATTCGCACCATTAAGTTTCATGTTTTCATATTCACACAAACAGTAATACTATGAACAACATAAATTATTATAATAATATTTTATTACAAAGCTGAACGTGATAGCAAACTTACATTTAAGTTGACAATAATTTCAAACTTTTACAACGTTGTTTGCTAAAGATTCCAATGATGAAGTCTTACGTTAAGTGGATTTTTTGCTGATGCTAACGTAAATATTGTTCCTACAATAATTCAATGTAATTAAACAATTAAAAAAATATAAAAAGCAAATTAGACGCTTTAATGTATTGCGATAAGTCCCGATTCTAGAAGTTTATGTATTTTGGCTGCTATGTCTGGATTCTTTAGATGGCTGCAAATAAAAAACATCAAATTAGGAACTGACGTTCATGAATTGCTTGGAGAAAACTTACTCTTGTAAAGCTTTCGGATCATTCTGCATCTGTTCTAAAATTAATCGCATGGCAGGGTCTCTAAGGATAGATTGAACTTCGGGGTCACCCATAGCCCTCGCGCGTACTTGAGCTGGATCAGTGTTGCTCTGGATCGTGCAGTTTCTGAATCCTTGTAACGCTTCAGAATTATTTGAATCTAATTCTAATGCTCTCTGGAAAGCTGCAGATGCTTTCGAACTTTGTTGCATTCCCTGCATCACACAAAAAATAATTAATAAATTTAAATTTTATTAACATGCTTTACTTACTTGAAGAATGTGACCTTTTCGGATCCAGCCCTTTATGAATTTAGGATCAAGTTCTACACATTTTTCACAATCTTTCAGCCCCAAATCAAAGGCAGCTAATTTTGTGTAACATGCTGCACGGTTACTGTAGAATTTAGCTTCTTCGGGATTTCGCTTAATAGCTTCAGAATAATGTTTAACAGCATTAGCGTAGTCACCTTTCTTGAAAAGTTCATTACCATTGCTGTTTTCTTCTTCAGCTTTTGATGGATCTATATATGCCTTACGTTCTGCTTCTCTAATAATTTTTTCAATATCAGACAACATTGTTTTGATTTCTGGAGTCCTGTGTTCTGACATTGATTTTTCGTAATAGGTCTTTGCTGAATGCCAATCACCAAGCTTTTTGTAAGAATTTCCTATTCTTGTAAAAGCTTTTGCAATTAATTTAAAGTCAGCACGATTTTCGCGACCAATTTCAATCGCTTTTTCACACTGTTCTATACATGTCTTATAATCTTTCTGTTCAAAATAAACTGCAGCTATATTATTTTGGAAGGTGATATCAGTGGGGTCGTGATTAACTGCGGCATTATAATGTTCTAAAGCAGTAACAAAATCTTTCTTTTTGTAAGCTTCGTTGCCTTTTTCTTTTTCGGCCTTTGCAAGTTTTTTATTTTCAGGTAAATTTTCGTCTTCTTTAGGTTTTTCTGTTTCTTTGGGTTCAGGTCTCTTAGGAGGGGGTGTATATACAGGTTCTGTTTCCATTGGTTCGTCATAATTTGCATCCAACCCTAGAAGAACACTAAGTGCGGTCAAAATTTTTTGATCAGCTAATTTTGTTGCTAAAACACTGGGGTTAGTCTGCAATTCCTGTAAAGTCTTCAAAAACTCTGGATCATCTAAATAATTTTTCGTTCTAGGATCAGTTCGAAGTTTGGCGAACACTTCGTTTGACGAGAAGGGATTCGGGAAGCCTCTGGATTTCGCTGCACTGGCTCTAACTTCTGATAAACCTTCTTTCATTTGAGCGTTGTTTGGGTCCAGTCTTAACCCATCTTCATATGCAGCAACAGCTTCTTCTTTTCGTCCAAGATATGACAATGCAGCTCCTTTTCGAGAATATCCTTTCGCCCAATCAGGCTTAATTTGTACTGTTTTCTCTGCATCTTCTAAAGCACTTTGATAATTTCCTGCTTTGGCATACGCTGCTGATCTATTTGAGTATAACACATGATTGTTCCCATCAATGGCAATAGCTTCAGTATAAAATTTAATAGCTTCATCAAACTTTTCTGCTGATAATGCTGCATTTCCTTTGTCTTTAAGAGCAGCGACCTATTATTCAAAAACATAACAATGTACGCATTAAATTACGAACAGGTTTTCCGAATCCAGAACATTCGGTTCAATTTATGAAAGTCACTTGTTTTCAAGATGTCTTTCAATGTACAAATGTACATTAGAAAATGCGCCGATATACTATTAAATTTAAATACATACCTGATCCATTTTAACAATTGTATAAAATATAACTATGTGCAAATAGAATCTTCTAGAACGCCGGTAACACAGTACAATAACGATATAACGATCAACAATGCGCAATGTGAGTGTGCGATCTGAACTGAAGGTTGCTTTACAACTGACTCGTTCGCGTTTGACATGTTGCTATGTTCAATTTATTTGTCACATCTTTCAAATTCTGATTGGCGGAATGTTACGTCACATTAAAGCGGGAAAATTAAATAACACATATTTGTAAAAAAATAAATAATTTATTCTTTATATGAACAAACAATCACATAAAAATGATCATGGAAACTTCTTTTACTGACATGTTTTACAATTCTGGCTGTATCTCGAAAGACAATATTAAGACTGTTAACTTTTGGCTGTAACGTCACCAAAGCATCTTCAATTTTCTCATTAACAGATACGTACATTGTTTGTCCACCAACTATGTTTAAATTGTCAGTATTTCCTAAATACATAATTAAATCCAATTCTTTTTCACTTTCCCAGTTGAATTCTGAAAATAACTAAAACAAAAAATATACCTACTAAGTTTATATTTAGATTTACATTTCTTTATACATACTGCGTAACTTCCAGGTTTCCAGCGTTGTAATTCATATCGCATTGTTGGGTTAATACCTTTCTTTATATCAACATTTAAATCCAAATCAGTATATTCATGTAAAAGATTAAACATATTTTTCGATTGGAATAAACTTAAGATTTCTGTCACAATGCTGGGAACTACTTTTGCAGATATAATTTCATAATTTCTTCTGTTAACTGGTCCAACTTTCTCCCATATTATATCTAAAAATAGATATTTTTTATAGATTGCTCTACAGCTACTTTATTATTTATTTAATACCATCATTTTCCAAAACATTACATAATTCTTGAAATTTTTCTTCTTTGAAAAAGTCGTTTAAACTTATTTCAGATTCACCTTCAACGTGTTGTTGAATCTGTGTTTTAACTTCTTTTCGTAGATATTGTGGACTAATCCAATTACTTAAAGGTAAATCTAAATGTAATGGACAAAAATGCTCCGAACTGAAAAGTCCAGTCTGTGGTGGATCTAGTTCTGGAGTAGTATATGGTATTGGATTAGGAGTATGAAACCATCCATTTATACTTAGTCGAGAATGATCCATATTTAAAATTTCTGAAACCTATTTTTAAGATTATTTTCATTTTGAACGAATGGCGCTAATGATGATGTGACAATAAGTGTAAAAGTGAATGCAATGATTTCATTAATTATTTTTTCTATTGTGATATTTGCATGTTGAAAAACACATTTTAATCTACATTCTAATTGTAAATGACAATATTATACGTGAGTGAAACGGAGAACGGATACTATTAGTTCTTCGTTGTTAAAGGGGAAATTTTTAAATTTTGTGAGGAAAAGTATAAATTAATGCTTTATGAACATATTTGATGCAAAGATAATACAGTTTTTTTTTTTGTATAATCGTGCGGGAACTTTTGATTCTGAAAAAAATGCAAGTTTCCGAAACGAGCCCAGCATTTGCATGGAGTTTCAAAATCACGTTTTCCTCATGTATGACAAAAATATTTTTCTGTGGTCACCCAAAAATACGTAATATATTCTAAATTTGTAATGTTTTAATTATTATTGCCAGCACTAGTGCGAGAATTGGCTATTTCCCGCAGTAATTACGTTGCCATTTTTGTTTTATTGTCATGAAAGCAAATGTCACGATCGCTTAAAAATATCATACATAACTGCCCAAGTAGTAAATGATATATCCAAAATTTAGAATAAGTTATATCATTTTTCTTATTTTTGTACGATAGGCTATTTTTTATTAGTACATAAAAAAGACCGTGAAAGTCCGCCGAATTTGCTTTGTTACGTAGGTAATGTAGGTATACCAAAAATAAACAGTGGTTCACAGATTACGAAAAAATGTTGAGCAATTTGCAAAATAATGTATATTTAAACTGTAATATTATATTTCATTATTAATTTTCAACTTTATAGTTTCAAATTTTATAATCACGTAAGATATCTTATCCAACTATTCTAAAAATTAAAAAACAATCCACTGTCTAGTTTCTTAGAAAAACGTTTATAAAGCTGAAGTTTTCAACGTTCTAATACATAAGATCTTATGATAGAAACATTTCCGTAAATATTTTTTTGTTTATTTTATATTGATCTTTCCAACGTTGATGAACAAAAGACAAATATAATAAAACTAAAGACTCGTAGTAGTCGTTCGCAGTATAAGATCTTTATAATGCTTTCTTACCGTTCAAATTAATTTGAAAATTAATGTTACACATTTTTTGCTCAATAGTTACGGAACAAATGACGGACTTTGCAACGTTGCACTAATTATTATTGTGATTTTTTTTCATGTTATTAAAAAAATTGATTACTGAAATTTGAATATAAATTTAATATAACTTTACAATAAGTAAATAAATTTGAATAAACGAAGGCACGTTCACAGAACAAGACGCGCTATTGCCACATAACTTTCTTCGACTACATATGTTCAAAATACTGAAGTATAAATTAAAAGAACAAAACAATATAAATGTTATTTTGATTCATTAGTTTCGCTGCAACCTCCTTAATTTATTTCATTTGTTTCCTCATTTTACAAAAAACCAGAAAACAGAAAGTAACCCGAACAGCATCCGAGGAGATCCGACATATCCGAATAAGTAGATTCTTAGTTGTGGCGGAGCTTCACAAAGTATGAGTTCATATTTGGATCCTATGTTCTCAAATAGTGCGTCATCAAAAGCAAAACACCCCGTATTTTTAAAGATTAATTTATAATAAAAAAATGGAATTTTCGTTTCCTTTTAGCTGTTATCTTTCATATTTAAATAAACTTCTACTATTTTTATTGCGGTGGAATAACCTATTGCAGAAAAAATATTGTTTGCAACATATGCGCAAAACATGATTTCGAAACTCCAAACAAATTCCAAAATTCGATGCAGTCGATTCGGAAACTTGCATTCGTTGCAGAATCACTAATTTCCTGCACTTGTTACAACAATAATTAACTTGGAAATAGTGTTTTAATATGCGTATACCTGATGATAAGATGCGTTAGATACTTCAAAAAAGATGAAACAGTTATTTTTTGGTACAATTTGCCTAACAACTTCAAGTGGATGTCCTTTTTCATCTTTACTGAATAACTCTAACAATCCTCCCATCTCTTTTGTCCATAATTCTTGGGCTGAGTTGGGTACTGGATCAGTTATATATAACACGAAAGCTATTAATCTGTCCTCTTGTAAGTCATCATGAATTAATAGATAATCTGTATCCGAATAAACGGAGCATGTTGCCGATATCTTATATAATTCAAACCCTGTTATTTTTTGTAACTGAAAGTAATATTTATAAGAAGGGATTCTTTTCCTATGTAATGGACATATTTACCCAGTCTTTTATGTCTGTTTTTAAAAATTCGTGGATGTTACTTATATATTTTGATTTAATATTTATTAAATCTTCAGATTGAAAAAATTCATATAAGTCCATATTTCGTTTGTTCCACTTAAGTTCATTAAATTCATTGCGGATTTCTTTTAAAATCGTCGTATCCGTTATAAAATCATCTACTATGCAAAATTTATAAGGATTTGTAAATAATTCAACTGAATTTGATAAAAAATCCGAATCATTTGTCCATTTGTCTTTAAAAATTTCTATGAAACTATTTTCTTTTAAGACTGCATTTAATTCTGGTGTTTCGAGTATTTTTTGTTTTTTTAACGGAGGTACTTCGTGTTCTTGTGGACAAGTTGGAACTAAATGAACTAAACAAAAGAATATAATTACAGATTAATTAAATTTAGTCATCATTATATAATTACATCCGCCAATTGACTTTTCACGACTTTGATAATGAACAGTCACACAATCGTCATCCCAAATATCACATTCTAATTCAGGTTCACTTTCAGATGACTCTTCAACGAATTCTATTGTTTCTTCAGGTACAGCAGTTTGTTCAGTTGGTTCAGGAGAATTTGTTTCATGTTTTTGTTTATTATCATTTTCGTTTTCATCTAACATAAAAAGAATAAGGTCATCTATTTATTCTAAAATATAAACCGATTTTTACCATTTATGATAATAACGTCATTTGAATCAGAATCTATAATTGTAATATCTTCATCCATGTTTATAATCTAGTAGGTATTATTAATAATTAAATTAAAAAATGTAATATAACCTATAAATTCACGTGTTCATAGCATAGCTGTGAACATCGATATTTTTCGAGTCGCAAAAAATAATCTTTGATGCAATATGTCGATAACTTGGTAAACAGCAGTGTAACTGTATTGTATACATTTAGGGAATATATGCAGTTTCTCGTATGCGTTATTAATTAATGAATAACAAAACAAATAATATTCATTTATTGTTAGTGAACATTTCATTAAACGAAATAACAAAAATAATAATGTAATATAACTTTTTCATATAAATACATATATTCAATATTTATGTTACATAAAATACATCATTATTAAAATAATTTAACCTTGTTTTATAAACATTATTATTATATGTTTAGTTAATTTCGTATCCATATAAAAAATACGAATTCTAAATTTTAGGCAAAGTAACTCATTGTATTATTACTTTTTTACTAAATAACCCCTAAACGTCCTTCGAAATCAATGAATAAATGTTTTAAAAAAATCCATTATTGTCCTACGTATATTATTGTATAACTATTAGATGTAAATGTACTACATATATATTTCCAATCGATGATATGAAAGAAAACCGGTGCGGTAAGGGACAGTATTCTACGTAACCGTGTTTTTATCTTTAAACCATGGACGTCACTTCGGTGAAATCTATTATTCTTATTTGAAGCGGTTCATGTATTACGTATAACAAGTCATAGTAAAATATTTCTACTTGTAGTGCCGCTTTACAGAAAACTAAATATAGCTCGTGCCAAATAGAAATGACCTGCGCGAAATAGTATATTACGTACCATAAAATGTCACTTACAGTTCATGATACATAATATACTATTTCGCGCAGGTCATTTCTATTTGGCACGAGCTATAGCATTTAACATTCCTCAGACCGATTTTCTTTCGTGTCACCGACTGTATAGGCAAAATAACATTTTATGCTGTATTGTAATTTATTAGGTAATAATAATAGAGCAACAATTACATTTAATGCCGTACGTTATTCGTTTTTACGGAAGGAAATAGAACTGAAAAAAAATGTATTATATACAAAAGTACTCATATATAACATATATACATACTTCCGGATTTTTGAAGTACATACACTTTGCTAATTCATATCCCAGTAGACAAGCATCATCAGTAGTTTCTATAAAAAAATAATATCAAATATTAACATTATATGTATTTAGAATAATAAATAAATAAATACATACGTGAATTTCTACATGCACCTAAAGTTTCTCTTGTAGGTTCGTGATAACGTGGTGGAAGAGTTAATACTTGTTTAAGTGAAAAGTCATAATCTAGAACTCCTTGTTTGTTTACCTAAATAATAATGAAATTTACTCTAATTATGTATAGTATAGGTGACACTGAAAATCTGGCCACTCAAAATAACTTTTTTATTTATAAGAATTTTTTAATTCTCTTTACATATTTTTAAACTAGGCTAGGGGCTCACAAATGATGGTATTTGGCATGATGGTAGCGCTTCCAGTTTGACCGGAAATGACTTTAACTATCATATTTCAAATGAGACTCCCTATAAATTACGAATTGAACGATATGCTTGAAGTGCATTTTTATCGAAGAAATAAATTAAAAATGAAAGAGAAAATTATGAATAATTATCCTGGTAAACATATCACTCATATCAGGTAGGCTGTAACGAATTGATCATTTTTTTGTAACAAAATATGGAATCTTACAAAAATAACTGACTATTTAAACAATTAACTATTACTTAATATTATTTAATAGTATATTACGTAATGAGAGATGTAAGAAGCAGATTACGTACGAGTAAAATGATTGACACACGAGACGCGTAGCGTCGAGTTTGTAATTTTACGAGTGAGTAATTGCTTTACATCTCGAATTATGTACTATACTTTTTCTACGACCACTCATTAATATTTCTAAATTGAAGCAAAATGCAGATACATAGTTATAAATTAATTCTTTTTTTTATTGCATTACTTACAAATTCCAAATAATATTATCAACTAATTTTGTTTATAATAATAATTATTACCTCAGTATATGTATTTGTAATCACACAAAAAAGCAGCAGTTCGAAACGTCAAAAAGTTTGGTGGGTTTTATATACAAAAATAAAACTGGGCAACGATGTTACCATAGTTACTGCTTAGCGTAGGGATATACGATGAAAAATAGTTCCCTACTGCAAATTTGATTGAAATGAAATATGTATTGTTGACATAATATAATATTAATATAATAACCCAAAAAAATATGTATTTATATGTACATGTCAGATAAATTTCATTCTATTATATTTAAATCTTAAATTTTATTTATCAAATTTTAATCATTTCTTACAGTTTGACAATCAGTCCTGCCAACTTAAATTTGCTGTTCATTACGTAACAGTGTTACCTAATGAAATTTCATTACGTAACACTATTCATAAGCACGAACTTACATTGTTAGTAGTCTGTTCAGTAATGTCCCTCTTACAGTAGTGGTAGTAGAAAAACAATTTTAACAGCCTGTTTGATATCATGCGTTAGCAAATTAATTATGCATCATTTTTCTCTTACGTTTTTGTAATTTATTTCTTCAATGCATTTCAAGTATATCGTTGAATTCGTAATTTTACGTAGATTCCAAATATATAGAGGGTGTTCCTTTTGAAATATGAAAGTTAATGTCACTTCTGAACAAACCGGAGGCGCTACCATCATACCAAATACGATGATTTGTGAGCCCCTAAGCCTAGTTTACAAATATTTAAAGAGAATTAAAAATAATTATAAATACAAAAGTTATTTTGAGTAGCCCGTTTTTCATTGTCATCCTGTATATAAAATATATCGGATGTCTCAAACAATCCTTGACATTACTATTTAATCATAGAATTTTAAAGTACAAAATTCTGTATTTTTTTATTCCAAATTTTTTTAATCTGCGAGTAAACTTAATTTAAAGTCACGGTAAAAATATGCGATTATCTCAAAAACTGAACGTTGCTTATCTGTTAACTCCATATTCATTTTTTGAAATAATCGAATACATAAATCTATTTTTAACCAATGATTGCTTAGGGCACCCGGTATACTGTCTATTTACCGCTTTCATCATTAGAAGAGTACATAACATATAGCACTGAAAAAAAAATCATGTTTATGAAGCCAAAGCACAAGAATAAATGATATTAAATTTTACCTGAGCTTCTTTACTATCATCCCAAATACCCTTATGCATATTGTCAATTGTTGCTAAAAAGGAATTTATATAGTTTTATTCATTTAATAATAAAGTACTTACCGCTTGATACTTTATTTTTTGGTTGACAAACATTTCTCATTAATTTTGCAGTTGATTTCATTTGAGCTTCAGTCATCTGAAGAATAAATTTAATAAGAACGCAATTTATATAGATAAATGTATATTTACCAATTCCACATATTGAAAATTTACTCCAATAATTAAAATAGTGTAAATTAAAATCTTCATGTTGATGTTATTACGAATATGAATTTTGAATCAGCAAATTTAAAATTTTCAGTTTATATATATAGTGCGTGTTAAAAAATAATCAAGAACTAAGTACTCGTATATTGCTAGTGTTAAGACGGTAATTAATTTAATTCATGATACTTTAGTTTTAATAAATGACATAGCATATTATTATAAAATAATTACAAAATAAGTATGAAAATTAAAGAATGCCTACTATTTTTATGAAAACCGGTATGAAATAACGAAAAACAAAATAGTTGTGCATCAAGGTTGTAAAAGCGATATTTTTTGGCCGTATCCCGTATCTGAGTATGCAACCGAGGCGAAGGGCGAGGCTAGCAAATCAGATGAGGCTAGAAAAGAACTTTTAATCCGAGATGCACACAACATTTTTTAGACGACTATTACAAAGTTATATTTTTTTACTTTCCGTCACCTTTAGGTAAGGAAGGTATTGTCTTTGGTCAAAAAATTCAATGATGAGTTTTTAGTGAATAAGCACGTTTTATGGTCCATATAATACGATTTTACCATTTTTACGATGATGCCTGTATGTATGTGTGTGTGACGAAAGTTTCGGATTGCATAACTTTAATACTACAATTATAAAAAAAATTTCGTATTCCTCAAGTTTACACAGAAGAAGAGGTGATTAGATTTTGGTTATAATTGATCAACCGAAAGTACCACCATTTGAAGATTTTAACAGTTTTTCTTGAAAAAACCCAGTTAAATATCATTTATTGACATTTAACGTTATTATAACGTAAAGAATATATCATTCTCTATACGATTGATTGCATTTTATACATCATATTCAATAGATATAGAGTTAAAGAATTATAAAGATGTTAAATATCATAAATCAGCCAGCTATGCTAACCATGGAAACTGCTAATATATTCAGATATTTCAAATTGACAGATGTCAGTATCAATGAAAAGTAAATGAATGTGGCAGAGATGAGGATGTTGAGATAGTTGTTGGGGAGACACGGAAAGATATATCTTTCCGTTTCTCCCCATGGTAAGGAATGAAAGAATTAGGGAAAAAACTCTAGTATTAAAAGTTTCTAGAAAAATACAACAGAGACCATTACATTGGTTTGAACATGTCATGAGGAGAGATGAAGAATATATTGGAAGAATGAATAGCTTAGTAATAGATGGTAGAAGAAACAGAAGAAGACCAAAGATAAAATGGAAGGACTGTATTGCGGAAGACATTGAGAGAAAAGGAACTGAATGAGGACGACACGCAAAATAGAAATGAGTGGAAGAAAAAAAAATATCGACCCCTAATGAATGGGAAAACCTAAAGATGTCAGTGTCAAGTGCAATTAGCATAGTTTGTTTTTGAAATAATTTTACTGGAAATATAGGATCTTTTGCAAGAAAATTTATGTATGGAATTTGTATATAATACACAGGTAATGTGCTGTTCACATCCGATTTTTTTAAATATATACTCGTATTTCATATCTTATTAGGCTCGGACACTCAGCTGTTTCCAGTAACCTTGCGATCAGCTGTTCCGGCGCCCTGATAACAGCGCCATCTGTTTTGTTTGCTGTCTTACATTGAGGTGTGGTGTAAACAACATTTATTTTGTGCCTAAAGTTTTTTTATAAATTGTGTTTGAAAATGATAGCTTATTTTAAAGCATTAAGTAGTAACGTAAAAAGTGCTACCCAGATAAAATTAAATTAATAAGCAACATTGATCCATATGATTGCGACGAAAGTGATTTTTCCAGGAATATTTTTGACTTTCCAGCAATTTTGCATATGGACATAGCGAATTATTTTATTTATAAAAAAGTGCATACACTAATGCTGAGTTAAAAGCTTTTAGAAACTTGTAAATTTTATCAGTGTGGTTGCGTGCGGGATATTAAAGGGAAGAACTTTGGAAAAATAGTTTTAATCAAAGGGAAGATGAGTTAATTTTCTATACTTACAGTGTGTTATACAGAATCTAATTTTGTTGTACGAATATTTCAAATAATGTGGATTAGTCTTTTATTTCATGATTTATAAATTCTAACACTCATCAGGATATTATAAATATTTTGAAATTTTTATTTATTTCCCTAAGAACACGATATTAAAAATATTTCATATGAAATTATTGTTTTCGTAACAATACCGTATTAAATACCTACTAAATATATATTTTTTATTTTGATAAATAAAACTAAAACAAATATTTTCTGAAATTACATTATTTATTTTTGAAAAAACCACTACAAGCATGTAGGTACACATTGGTTGGTACCATAAGCCTTGTTTTGAAAATGCCAAATTTCTATATTTAATTTCACTCTTATTTTTGGAGAACAAATATAGCGTTTTCAAATCAAGTCTTGTGGTACCAGACATTGTTTTTAAAAAACGTTTCCACGCTTTTTAAGCGCCATGTACCGCAATGCACTGCTCCATGGTGTGTAATTATTTATTCAAAATACATGAAACGAGTTTTTTGTCTACATAAAAGTGAATTAAAATTTCTGAAATAAAACGGGTGATTCATAACATTTTGAGAAATTTTCACTTATAATCTCCCCAGAGCATTAATTCTTTTCGGATTTTTTTTTTGAGTGCATTCCAGCAACGTGGAACACGAGTGCAGATTACGATCTAGGGGGGTTAACTAAAACTGAAATGACAAGTCACAGCCAACTAAAATGAAGGTAGATAACTCTTTGAAGACTCTGTAGTTAAAAAACGGTATGTTTCCGAATATGGATTTATTGGTAAAAGTTAGTATTCGTTAACATTCTGTATATCTCACTTTTGTATGAATCAGAAAAATAATATTTCATACCTTTGGCGGTTTACAATAAAGTTCCATTAATTTTCACGTAGGTGGCGACACTGTTAAATCGTATATTTGAGTCTGAAAGAAAAAGTAAAATAGTTTACAAAATGACGAATATATTAAAAAAATTGTATAACCTGCAATATAAAAGCAGTACGTATTTTAAGATAAAACTATTCAATATATAATTCATTTACAATTTTAGTAATAACTTCGTTGAAACCAATTATAACCTACAATGTCCCCGTGCTATATTCGACAGATATCTCGATCGACGATGTAGACAAACCAAAATATGAGATGGAAAATCCTTTTGAAAAAGAAAAACAAAAGTGCATATTATGTACGATGAATATAACACCTAATTATAAGAACGTAAAACTTTTATCTCAATTTCAAAGTCCTTTTACTGGGCGTATTTACGGTAAACATATAACAGGTCTGTGCACGCATAAGCAAAAACAGGTAGAATTAGAAATCCAAAAAGCGCAGAGTGCGGGATTAATGGGATATTACAACAAAAATGTTAAATTTATGAAAGACCCTAAATTATTTAAGCCTGAAGATCCAATAAGAACACATCGTTTTTAGAAGAAATATGTATTAAATTTGTACTTTACAAAAAATAAATTAACATTCATATTTAGAGATAAAATACAAGAAGAAACATGTACACAAAATAAAAACATTATTATATAAACTTATCTTCTTGTTCATTGTACCCTACTAACTCGTTTGGTATTTTCATAAATTCTAATAAAGTAGACATCGTAAAATCTGCACTGGATTGTTCTTTGAGGCTTAAAACTAAATCAACTAAGGCATTTTGACTCCCCCTCTTGGTTTGCAAAGTAACTTGACGCAACTGTTCTAAATTATGAGTTTCTTTATAAATACTTATCCGTTTTAAACTTTGAAGTCGTTCTTCTTTTTTCTTAACATTATTTTCTAACAAAGATAATTCATCGGTCAACTGTTTTACAGTCATATTCTGTAGTTCTTCATTTTGTAGCAGTAACTTAGAAATAGTCTCATTACTTTTAGAGGATGTTGAAGTATTATCATCTTCACTTTCAGGTAAATCGGAACTTTCTTCGTTTTCTGAAGATTCGGTGTTGAATTCTTCAACAATTTTTGCTACCGTGATATTAAAAGATTTTTCGGATAATTTATCATTTTTTAATCCACTAGGGCCGCTAACATTTGTTTTTTCTGATTTAGATATTTCAGAAGTACTTTTGTTTTCTTGATCTTCAGATATTTTAGAATTTTCAGAAATTATTTTATCAATGCATTGCTCAGAAGTTGTAGTTATTGTGGTTGGTTTTTTAATATTTTCTGATTCAGATATTTTTTGTTTATTTTCATATGTACATGGATCTTTTTGTTGATCAGTAATGATTTGTTTATTCTTCATATCTTTTTGTAATTCACTTGTTTGATTTGATAAAGTCTTCGGAATACTTTGTAATTTTGATGTTTTAACGACAGATATTCTGTCTACAGTTTTGCTACTCTTAGGTTTTTTATTTTCTTCATTCGGTTTTTGAAATTCTTCGGTTGTGCTGGCAACATCGTTTATATCTGCAAAAATAGAAGGCATTTCCATTAGCAGTTCTATATTTTTAGACAAAGAACTTCGTCTTTTAGTAATATAATCTTTACGTTCAACAATCATAGTTTTCTTGGGAGAATTAACTGAATTTCTAATAGGAAGTTGTTGATTATCATCACTTTCAGTAACTTTAAAATTAACATCGTTATCAAAAGATTTAACGTAACTTACATAATTATCTCTCTGTATAATGGTGTATGATTTATTTTCACTTAATCTAATATGACCTGTTTTGACTAATTCATCCTCTGTTGGTTTCTTCATCTTAAGTTTTTTCTTTTTTACTTTTTCATCCTTCTCCGAATTCTGGCTGTTTTCACTTCTTTGAGAACTTTTCCTGCCTCTGCGAACTGGAGTTGCCCGGAAGTCGTCATCGCTGTCTGAATAACAAGGTGTGTTGTTGGCTGATGTTCTTTTACTTGTACTTGTAATATTCTCCTTTTGATCGGATGGACTCGGTTTGGAAATATTCCTTTGCTTGTTAGTCAAAACTTTTTTCTTCTTTCGACGAACAACCTCCGGGTAGAAGTCAGAACCATCAGAATTTTCTTCTAAAGAATTATTTTCGATGGCAACCGTTTCGTTAGGTACAAGACGAGGTGAATTTTCTGGCGTTGCTTTGTCTTGTTGATCATTATTTTCTTCTATATTTTTAGTGTTATCTACTTTTGAATTATTGTCGTCTGGACTGTCACTAATTTGTGTATTTTCTGCAGCAGGTCGATTTTCCTTGTTTTCTGTTGAAGTTTCCGTTGTCTCATCTATTTTACTTTTCTTTGGTGATAATAACTTTAGTTTCAATGCATTGAGATCACATCTAGTTAAATTTATACTTACAGGAATAGTTAGTTGAGTAGGAGATTCACTTTTATTTTCATTTGAATCTGGTAATTCATTCGAATTTTGTGCATTTGAAGATGAATCAACAACAGAACTACTTTGTAAGCTATCGTGTGTAATACTAGGTTTATCTATACTAGTAACTTCTTTACTTTTGGATAAATCTTTTAAAAGTTTACGTTTACGAGAAGAAACAACTCTTGGTTTTTTAATATTAGGTTTTATATTATCTAAGGAATTATTATCACTATCTAATTTTGTTGAAATTAATAAAGATTTTTCTTCGATTATATCTGAATTTGTATTTGAAATATCTACGGCAGATATTTTTTTTAAATCTTCTTCAACAAAAGTACTTGTAACAAGAGCATCATTAGACGTTTGTGATGAACTTAAGGACTTGCTTTTCTTCCTATTTAAACCTACTCTTCTACAAGAAGTTAACAAATTATGTTTAGTTTCATTTTTAGGTGTTGAATTATCCTCCTCATTTTGACTATTATGTAACGAAGTTCTTGTTCGTTTTCTTGAATTCATATCAAAAGCTTGCTTTTAATATGAAAAATAAACAAATATTAACAACAATACTACACATTTCATAACAGCTTTGTTTTGAAATTTGCTTGAAAACCTTTCAGTGACCTCTACAACACCAATCTAGAGGAATTTATTTTTGTACATTTAACATGACAGTGTTGCCAAATATACCATAATTATGGTATTTCTATCATAATTTAATGTTAAATACCATAGAAAATAATGAACTCAAATTCTACCATATTTTATAAATCTTTACCATAAAATACCATGATTTTAATTATATCATTTCTTGTTTAATTATAGCGTTAAATATTAAAAGATGTCGTTAGTGCGTTAGTGTAGTGGTGTGGGGTGTAGTATATGCAGTACATTCAAAGAAAAGTATTTGATTTGATCCAAAGGACTTTTTACATTTACATCAAAAGAGAGAGATAGAGAAAAATGACGCATGTTTGCGCATTAGGGAAGCCAGATATATTTCAAACAAAATTTGAAATGGCAGAAATACTAACGTAACTATATTAAATTAATTCACACAAAGCGTTTGTGATGATGAATATTTCAAGACAAAAGGACGGGTAGATGGGAATCAGAAACGTGGATGTTCGAAAGACGCGAAATACACACCACATAAAGTGACAATAATTACGTAGTTGCCAGTTTGTTATTAAGAAATTTACAAACAAGAATAAAACTATTGTTTTTATTTTTAAATAAATTGTTTTGTCTTTATTAATAATTTCTTTACAATCAAATTCAAAATAATTTAAGTTTCTGTGTTGTTTAAATATTTTTTTATAGAAAAAAAATGTTTGTCCTCGTCATTTTACTTGACAACATGGTACCCATATATCTATTAACTAATATATTCCGGATCCCTTGCTTTCCTTGAAGCCTAGAAAGAGAGATGGGAATATCATTTCTGCATAACTATATCTGTTTCTAATTCTGGTTACCTGATTATGCGCATGTGAATTCTATTGGCTAAAGCTAATAGCGATTGCCAAGTTGATGCGGCGGGTGCGTTCCAAAATCATGCCATGGAGTACGGAGTAGAGTATTTGAGTAAGAGTATATAACTATAAATCTGAGAAATTAAATAACATTGTTATTTATTATTACTAATATTTATGTTCAAGAATTTACATACAAAATAAATAGTAGGTACATTACTTAATTTCTCAGATTTATAGTTATATACTTACACTCTAATACTCTACTCCGTACTCCATGGCATGATTTTGGAACGCACCCGCCTGATCAACTGGCAGTCGGTGTCATCAGCGTTAGCCAATAGAATTCAAATATTACGAGCATGCGCATAATTAGAGAACCTGAATTAGAGACAGATAGACTTATGCAGAAATGATATTCCCATCTCTCATTCTAGGGTTCAATTAGTTTCTACGTAAAGGATAGGAGGCATTAGCAATATATTAGTTAATAGATATATGATGGTACCTCACCATCTCTAATTTTTAAAAATTTCACTACGTGGCGCATTGAAAAGTGACGTCACGGTGCAATAAAAATGTAAAAGTCCATACCACCAAGTTGTCAGTTTACATTTAAATTTTGTTTGCCAACCGTCGTACGTTACTTTAGATTATTGGTCGATGGTACGTTGTATGGCGCTAACTTGCAGATCATGTGCGTACCTTTGTAGCAATCAGTCCGAATGCACAAATTTTATATCGTGCAATCATCTTTCTACTTGTTGAAAACAATAAATGGAAGCTATGATTGTAAAATATTTATTATAATAATTTTAAACCTTTTACAATTAATGTGCATATAAATCGTGTAATTATACATTTATGTTTGTAGCAAATGTATTTTTTAAATTTAATAAATAAATAAAGAATGAGGGTTTTATAAAATATATTAAATTTTTTTTTTTTTTTTTGATAAGAATTATTTGATTAGTGACCAACAGTATTCCTTCGTTTTTTTTTTTTTTTGTAAATACCATAGGCGATTTTTCGCGACGGACCAAACATGAACCACGGTTATCCGATTGGTTCATGAAAACGTCGCTGTTATGACGTAAGATAGGATATCGCGAGAAATCAGTTGCTGCATCATTCGGCGGTTAATTTTAAACGATGAAGAAGTATATGAGTTATATTATATTATAGATGAATTTATGGAGATGGGCATGAGTTATTTAGTATGCGATCTTTACACATTTCGAAATATTTTGTAACTACAGGGTCTGCAAATATTTGATTGTATTATTTGTAAACAAGACTTTAACCTAACTTTTACCTTTATTTAACATATCAACAGTTCCCTGCCAACTTCCACTTCGAGCATTTCTAATCCATTGGAAATTGTGACTTTTTCCATGTTTGTAATTTATTCTAGTTTAAATCAAAAATCTCAAACGCTCAAGTGTATAAACAAAACAAAGGTAGACTGAGATGGATTGAGATTAGAAACAGAGAACCCATGAACCAGATTCATGAACCTGCTTGCTAGCTCGGTTCGTGATCCAACGAACCTGGTCCATGATTGACGTCATTAGTTCGTCGCGAGAACGTACTGGTTCATAAAATTCATTAACCAAACCGCTTTGGTTCGTCGCGAAAATTCGCCTCTTTTAATTTCGACTAACGAAACCATAATTTTAAATTACTCATATGGCAACACTGGTTTGACAAGTAGGTTGTCAGTTCACTTTAGATCAGGGTTGCCAGGTCTGGGGATTTTTCCCCAGTTCTGGGGAAATTTGATATTATTTGGGGATTGGGGAAAAACTTTTTTAAAACAACGAAAATCTGGGGAAAATTAGAAATAAGAAATGTAAAGGAAAATATGTTTGATTAATTATACATTTAATAAAAAATCAAAACTATAAAAGCACAATGCAAATATAAAGTAAAAGTATGGAGGTATTGTGCTAATATTGAATAAGTATATGATATGGAACCAACAATACAAATTAAAGTTCGCGGCGGTCGGTGATATAAGCTAGATTTTGGTTAATGAGATGGACACGATCGGGGCAACTACTGTGCACGGTACATGGGTTTCCTCTGAATAATAAAGTGTGCTGTACTTTACGATTTTAACACAAATGAGCAATTTTTATAAATTTTCAAAGTTGATTTTACAGGTTACCAAACATGCAAAATTAAATGTATTCCATGAGTTACGTGTAGAATTGAATTATCTACAACTTTTATTTGAAACATTTTTGTCTAAAATTAATTGGGAACTTTTGCGCAAGGAAAAACTCATTTCCCATACGCCTATGGTCCGTTTTTTAATTAACAGCCTGTATATGTATCAGTTATTATTTTTTATTTAAAAAATCTGAGAATCTGGGGAATTTTGTTCTCAGTCTGGCAACTTTTTTAAAAAAATCTGGGGAAAATAATTTTAAGGACCTGGCAACACTGCTTTAGATTATTGGTCGGTGGTTCACTTGAAATTTGTTGCTCATTTCTGTTTATATTGTAATGAACCATAAATTTTGTAGAAACAAAAATTATTTTTTACTGACTGACAATTAAACTAACTTGCGCTTTTATATTTAACACAAAATGTCGTCAAAAGTGAAAACAAAGGAAATGAAAACAGGAGAAATAATAGCGTACAGTGAATCAGCAATAAGAAATAATGCCTCTGTTGTTGAATATTGTCGGACATCCATGGCAGCTTTATCTGGCTGCACAGCAGGTTTTTGTTTTAAATATATAATTCGATTTGCATTTATTCACAACTTTTTTGTTTATAGGTTTGCTAGGTTTAACAGGATTCTATGGTTTTGGATTCTACATTTTCGCTGTTGTTGGATTATGGGCAATGTTGTTATTAAAAGCAGGTTCTAGTTGGAAAAAATATTTCATTTCACGTAAAAGTTTATTAACAGGAAGTTTCTTCAGTGGATTATTCACATACATTTTGTGTTGGACATTTTTGTATGGGATGGTACATGTATATTAAATCTTTTTATTTGGAAACATTTGCATTTATATTTATTATTGTTCATTTTATGTTATGTTAATAAATACGAGATTTAAATAAAAAGTTGTTCTTTGACTAAATATAGGTTAGGTCGGTTCAGTAATTTTCAGAACTATAATAATGGCGACAGATGAAAGAAATTTTCGTTCTGCATATTACGAAAAAGTCGGTTTTCGAAGTGTAGAAGAGAAGAAATCTTTAGAAATTTTATTGAAAGATAAACCACTTGATAAAGTAAAATTAAAGCAATTTTGTTTAAGATTTTCAGTACCTGCTTCATATAGAAATTTACTATGGAAACTTCTTTTAGGTTGTAAATCTTTATATTAAATTATATTATAAGTTTTAATTAATTTTTTACAGGTATAGTACCTGTACATATGCAATCACATCAATTTGTTATGTCTCAAAGACAACAAGAGTATAGTGATCTAATACATGCTCTTCAAGTTATTAAGCTAGTGGATGGGAACACACCAAAACCGCAGATATTTTACGCAATGTGGTTACTACAAACTGGAGAATTGAAATATGATACAAATGTCCAGATAAACCATACATTCGCAGCAATATCGCAAACATTACTTCAGTTATTTGAAGATGACACCGACGTGTATTGGATGGCGAAAGGGTTTTTTGCAATAGTTGAACAATTTAAACAAGACATTCCAAAATTAATTGACAGAACACTGTCTTTATTAGAAAAAGAAGATTCTAATTTATATAAACATTTACAAAATATAAAAGTTTTAAATTCATTACCATTTAGTGTATGGTTTGAAAATTGTTTTGCCGGTATTGTCAACGAAGTTGCATTAGCAAAGTAAGATTTCTTCCTCTTAAATTAAAATTATTTCAAATTTATTATTTGTAGAATATGGGATAAGCTTTGCGGAGGATCGTATAAAATTTTAGTATATGTTACAATAGTTATGTTTACGACAATGAGGCATAAGTTATTAAAATGTAATGATTATGATTCTGTGATACAATGTATTGATGCTGTAAGAAAATATTTTTTTGTTTGAAAACAAATTTTTGTAGCAACTGTTTTTAGGTGACAGAAGAAACAGCTGAAGTTATTGCAAATAAAGCAATTGAATTATGGCAACAACATGGCAGCACATTAACTATTCAAGATACTCAACATCCACAAAAGAATAAAAATATATAAATTTATATCAAAAATAAATATATTTTCTTTTTCTTAAGTTTTATTGAATTCAATATCGCCAACTTATTCCTCCTAACTGTCAAACGGAATGTTTTCGAACGTGGCAAATATGAAAAATGTGTAAAACGTTTGAGTTACTACTTACTTTTATCAGTTTAATGTAGTTGAAGCGACGTAAATGAATAACGAATTTGTCATTATCAATAAAAGTTGTGATTTTTAGTGCGGTAAAAAATTGTGTTTTTATGGCTTGGGAACACCAATTTATTATAAAACTGGAATGACTCAAGGAAGTTTATTAACTAAATATGTACATATTCTTATTGTTGTATCGTTATATTGGTATGTTATGTTTTTGTCAAATGATTTTATTTTAACGAATATAGTATTTGGCGCGAATTATAAATTTTCATTTTGTTGTAGGATTGTATCCATATCAACGGTATTTATTAATAAAACATTGCTTTCGACAATAAATCTTGATGCTCCATTGTTTATAACATGGTACCAGTGTCTTACTACTTTGTTTATTTGCAAATTTATGCAAATTTTACAACAATATATGCCTGATAAAATAAAGTTTCCTGAATCTGATCCATTTAATATCAACGTAGTCAAAAATGTATTACAATTTGTTAAAAAAATTACGATATTTTTACTAAAAATATTATTTTTAGGTACTTCCATTATCAATAATGTTTACTTCTATGATAGCAACAAATAATTTATGTCTTAAATATGTATCAGTCGCATTTTACTACATAGGACGGTCTTTAACAACTATTTTTAATGTGTTATTTACATATTTAATACTAGGAGAAAAGACTTCTACCAGATGTGTTGCATTTTGTGCAATGATAGTTTTTGGATTTTTCTTAGGAATTGATCAAGAGAATATAGCTGGTATGAAATACAGGATGATTCAGGACTAGTGTCACAACTTTAACAGCTTATTCCTGAGGTCATCTTGAGCAAAAAATGTTATATGAAGGTATGTCCGGAAACTTTTCGTTACAGAGTTTCAGCCCTTTGAAAGTGCACCGTATAAGACACATTTTTATTAACAACTCTGGTACTTGTTGCACTAAAATTTGGTATGAGGATACTACTTATTTAGATGCGTCTCATGAACATTTTTTATTGTATTTTTTCCCTATTAACATTTCTTTATTTTTAATGATAAAATATTACGTACAATACAAACATACACAAAAAGGTACTCTTGCTAAAACTTGATGAACACAATAGTTTTAGAGATATTTGAATTTTTAGAAAAAAATAAATTATCCAAAATATTCAGTTAACAGTTAAAATACAATTGTTATCATGGGAAACAGAACAAAATATAAAAAAAACAAAATAAAATCTATTTATAACTATTGTTAATTACTTATTTTCATTATTGGTAAATTTTTCTTGTAATTAAAAAATGTTAGTACAGAATATGCAGATATGGGTGTTTAAGTGTCTTATAATATTCTTAATCTTTAAATTAGTGTTAATATTTGTTTATCATAGTGTTAGTTACTTTTATCACCTTTTAAATATTTAATCTTAATTATTATCGTTTAATAAACGTATTCTTTTAATTATCCATATAAATAAAACGTTACAATATGAATTTGATTGTTTCTTAATTTATTTTGGATACTTGATTTTTTCTAATTAAAATATCTCAAAAACTACTGCGTTTAGCAAGAGTACCTTTTTGTGTATTTTTGCATCATATGTAGTACTTTATAAGTAAAAATGAAAAAAAAAATTAATAGGTAAAAAATAACGCTAAAAAACGTTCTTGACTTCCCCATGTGTGACGCCTCTGGTTGAGATAAAGAAACAAAAGAAAGTATAAATATGTATCTAAATAAGTAGTATCCTCATACCAAGTTTCATATAACATTTTTTGCTCAAAATGATCTCAAGAATAAGCTGTTAAAGTTTGTTACACTAGTCCATATAATAAAAATAAGAACATGTCTACATTCCCGAATGCGAGATAGTTTAGAAAAAATTAAAATCCCGATATAATACACCTCAACATTACCTAATACTCGGCCCGCGTTTTCCAAGCCTGAGTTTTATGCGTTAGGTTAGATTATTGTTGTCCTATGTAGAGAAATATACAAGCAAGTTAATTAAGCTATTCAACAACGTTCCCGTGTTTGGGTTTTCTATTATTTTATACAAGTTCCGAACGTTTCTATACTTCATTTTCAGAAAAAGTAACTTCAATTTCAGAAAGATATCAAAAATATTAATTTAACTTCTCAGAAGTTGAATTTACTTTTTCCGAAATTGGATATATTTTTTCTAAGATTGAAGTTATTTTTTCTAAAATTAAAGTTGAAAACGTATAGTACTAAACCATGCCTCAACGTAATTTTAATATTTTTTCGGGACTGTAGCTACGTCCTAAAAATAATTTTAAATTTTGCGAAATTAAAATATTATAACTTTCAGGTAGTTTTTCTGTAATTGGAACCACGTTTGGAATTTTAGGATCATTATCTTTGTCTCTTTATTCTATTTACACAAAAAGAGTCCTTCCAGCGGTCAATAACGATATTTGGTTGTTAGCATATTACAATAATATCTATTCAAGTATATTATTTATTCCTCTTATGTTGATAAATGGAGAATATTATGAAGTAACAAATTATAAATCACTCTTCACATCCCATTTTTGGGTGTTAATGAGTATAGGTGGATTATGCGGATTTTTCATTGGAATTTGCACAACACTGCAGATAAAAGTAAGATTATGTTTACAAAGTTCATATTGGTTTATTGACTGTGGTTTGTTTCAGGTGACGTCACCACTAACTCATAATATTTCTGGAACCGCGAAAGCGTGCGCTCAAACGGTTTTAGCAACGTATTGGTACCAGGAATCGAAATCATTCCTTTGGTGGCTTTCTAATTTTATTATTTTATTCGGCAGCGCAGGTTATGCTAGAATTAAACAATTAGATATGGAGAAAAAGCATATGTTAAATAGTATTAATGAAAAAGTGTGATATAAATCAATAAAACTGTTTTATACAGATTTTATTTATAGAATTGTAAAGAATAATATTATTAAGAGTACAATCAAATATATTATTATTTGAAGGATCTTTTTATTATTTCTGTTGCATCCTTGTGCAATATACGCAATTATCCGTAGTTTAAATTCAATTGTAACGCGTAATTTAAATTATGTTTGGAGTGAGTAACATTCTATTAATAATTGTGTTTATGTGAAGGTTGTTTATGCATTTCAATATTTTTCTGTCATAAAAGACAAAACAGAACTAGTGTAGCTTAATCTAAAAATAATTCGGTTTTGTTCAATTCCTGTTTTCGACGCCTAGCGTATTAAAATATAAATTTTCAGTCGTAGTTTTTTATTTGTCCAGCAGATCTATACGCGATAACGACGTCAAACGGCCAGGCGGGATCTACCTTGAACTGCGTCAACAAGGGATAGAAGAACATAGAATAGAGATCGTGATATGTAAACGTTTTGGGGACACTGAACTCGTATGCAAGTGTCGCGGTGTTCAGCTTTGTGTAGCCTGGCAAGTCATGGATTGACATTTGTCGGGATTGAAGTGCAAATAAATCTACAATTTTATTATAACGAGTGTGATTGTTTTTAAACTATACAGTTACAAGTGTTCATAACATAGAATAAGAAACTGTGTGATATGCATTTTTCATAAATCGATTGTTTCTGTCAGATGTTTAAACTTTAATGAACGTATGTATTAGTGTATTATTTTGCGTATCCATAGTGCAGTAATGTTTGTTTATAATATCCGAGAATGTATTTTAAGAAATGTATTATTGGAAAAACATTTGTTTTTTTTATCAAATTATTGCATTCCAAGTTTGGCAAGGCGTATAATAACAACGCGATTGCCAATATTGAAATTATTTATTCGATAATAAATAATTTCTGTAATTAAATACCAATTTTAAGTTCATTTTCTGTTTCCATTATCAGATTGGTCATTAACCATTTCCTTTGTTAGTTTTTGCTGTCTAGATCCTTGCATTTGTTAGCTAAAATAATATGGGAATTAAAAATATTGCTTAAATAGGTACATATTTATTTGCCACATGACTAAAAATATATATAAAGAGACGTCATTGAATCTTAATGTTTTTGTTTGTTGACTGATAAATTTTGTTTTTATCACAATGGAATAACAACAGTGTTAGTTAATTTTATCTTATTTATTTTAAATTCTATTGGAAGAAGAGACTTTATAATTAACACATATTTTTTATATTATATTTAATTTTTATCTCCGAAAACATGTTTATCTTCTTATTTGCACAATGAATAAACATGTTTCTTTGTTTGCTACACAAATATAAAGTAGTAAATTTAACTACAAAAGAAAATTCTTTATTCACTTACAAAACATCATTAAATTAAGTGGTTAAATTTTGTTCCAGTTGTTATTGAAATGCAGTTTGAGAAATAATCTGTTTTTTAAGTATTGTATGTTGATAAAGTGTTAATTATTTATAGATTTTATTAATTCTGAATTATATTTACTTTTTATTAACATACTGTTAAGATAATTTACATACTAATGCATGGAAATCCAGTTTAATTATTAACTAGAATATTAATGTGTTTATTATACAATTATTTTCAATTAAATTATATTAGTTCTGCCTGGTATACGGAAGTCGCACAGTATTAGCTCTCCGCTATCTATAGATGTAGGCATGGGCATGTTTAATTATAGTTTACAATATAACTTCTGTTGTTACAGGAGGTGTTGGATAATGGGTTTCTGTGATGGACAATGAACAGCCCCACCAGGAACTCGTCAAATGCGTGGTGGTGGGTGACACGGCCGTTGGCAAGACTCGACTTATCTGTGCTAGAGCATGCAATAAACAGGTTTCCCTGTCTCAGCTTCTTACCACTCATGTACCCACTGTTTGGGCCATCGACCAATATAGGATCTACAAGGATGTAAGTTTGGTACCTGTCCTAAGTTCGCATAACCTGTACGGAAAAACAACATTAAAAAATTAACATAAATGTATGTAAATGAAACGCAATACAGAAAAAATACGCGCATAAGATTTATATATTTTTTATATATTTTACTATTTCTGTTAGTACCATTTGGGCTTTGATTTCAATTCTTTGAGTCCTAAAATAATTATCAAAAAATATTCAAGTGGTTCGATATCCAGTATTAAATTTGCACAGGCTGTAGATTCTATAAAAATGCATATAAAGCTTAAAACAATTGTGTTTAAATTATGTAACTTTTCATTCTTTTTTTTACGTCCGTTAATAAAAGTGCAATTTTTTCATTAAAATTGCTTCATAACAAATATAACAATAAAAGCGCGAAAAAAGTACTTTTTTCACGCAAATGTGTGAATGTGTGTAGACGTAAAACAATCATAAGCAACTAGAGTAAGAAGTCTTATTTCACTCATTGAAGTAGTTTTTTTTAAAACCACTAAAAAAATCATTAAAAAGTCCACCCGGGTTAGTTTACTTATAGTTCTCTCGATAGTTATTTATGTTGCAACATAAGTAAAATGTACAGGTCCATATTCCGAGCGCACTTTTTATAATAAAAGCGCTTATATGGAGCACACCTCATAAAAATATATTGTAAACGCGCTCCATAAAAGCGCACTTTTTATAAAAGTGCGCTCGGAATACGGGTCATAGTCTTTATTCATATGATATGACGCACTCGCCCCCTTTTCGTAAAATAAGACAGTTTTTAATCTAGTTGCATACAATTATTTTTACGCCCACAATAAAAACGTTTCATTTTTTCGCTAGTTTGCGTTTAAAAAGTGCACTTTTTAACGTTTTTATTGTGTAAAAAATAGTAGTTTATGAACCAGTTTTAATGAAAAAAGTACTTTTTTTAACGGACGTAAAAAAAAAGTAAAAAACGCAATTAATGCAAATACAATTTATTGAAAATGAGCTAATTATTGAATAAACTACAGGTTTTCAATATCAAAGTCTGTAAATATGCCAGTATATTATAAATTAAAAATTGAGTTAACAATTGTGTATCGAAATAGCCTTTATTTCGATACGCATTTTTTTGTTTTAGACGGTTGGTACTAGATGATATTTACTTATGTTCATAAATTAGAATTGTCATGGACTTCCAAATAATAGAATGACTGTCAATCCAATGTTACCAACTACAACATTACACATACAAATTTCGCTAAATCAACTCGATTTAAAATAGTATTTTAAAAATAAAGACGCAAAATATAAAAAATAGTATAAAGGACACATTTTATAAGACAATTTCTCGCAAATGTCATTAAGGAAATTCGCCAGGGCTCATTTTCTAAACTTTGATCTCGTTCTTTAATATACTATTATATTAACTATTAAATTCAATAAAATTGAAAACTCAATATTACTCATTAAAAAAATGGCCAGCACAACACCCCCACCATTTAATTTTTGTTAACTTAAATACATACTTACATATTTACTAGCTGGCTACTGCATTAAGATCCTTTGCATGATATAATATTACTACATATTATTCTAATTTATTATATGTATTTTCCAGAATCTTACCATAATTTTATTTTGTGATGGGACGTTAATTTCTTATCAATTACAAACATATGAAAATTAATTTATTTATTACATATTTTTCAAATTCATATTTTCACATTTTCTTCTAAAAATACTACTATTATTAGTTTGAAATAGAAATGATTAATTTATAGACAGTGACTTTTATCTGTCAGCTACAAAAATTTGAGATCTGAATTGTCACCTAGGAGATATATTTATCTTTAAAGCATAGACTCCGGGATTTTTAAAATAAATTATTTTATAAATTTATTTAGAGAATAAATAGAAAAAGTATTAGTACACATCTGTAGGAAAGTTAATAATCTTTATTTTTTATGATAACAAATCGCGAAAAAATGTAATTTAAATATATTTTTGAAGAAAAAGTGTTTTGAGCTTCAAATTAGCATTTCCGGTTATCTGATTTACACCAAAATCTAATGGCTTCTTTCCATATTAGAATAAGGTATAAATAGAAGGTTTTAAAATTTTCTGAGTGATAATATTTGAGTTAGAGCGTAAAGAGGATTCACATATACACACACCCACAGACATCATCGTGAAAATGTAAAAATCTGATTCTAGGGACCCTAAAACGTGCTCATTTACCAAAATCTCGATATGTGATTTTTAGCACGATCCCTATACCTCCCGTACCAAGGGTAGCGGGATATAAAATGTGGGTTTTACCAAACCTGATTTTAAATATGGAGTTCTTGCCCTTTGCTTTATCTAGAAATTGGTGAATTTATTATATAATGCATTTAACGCCTTTCTAGGTGCTGGAAAGATCATGGGAAGTCGTTGACAGCGTCAACGTGTCGCTGCGACTTTGGGATACGTTCGGAGACCATGAGAAGGACAGACGATTTGCATACGGCAGATCCGATGTCGTTCTCTTATGTTTCTCCATTAACAACCCGGTGTCACTTCGAAACTGTAAGCTGATGTGGTATCCGGAGATCCGCAAATTCTGCCCACAAACTCCAGTCCTTTTAGTTGGGTGCAAGAATGATTTGCGGTATATGTATCGGGATGAGACTTATCTCAGCTACTTCAGAGATAAGAGTCCATTTGTTAGGTAATGTTTTCTCTTCAATATCAATTTATTTCAATAACTCTTATGAGTGAAGTATTAAATGGTTTAATTGAACAGAATTAGTAGCATGCTATCGTGCAATATTGATACTACTTTATATTGTAGTAAACATAAAAATATACTCGAGTAGAGAGCTTTCATTACTTGAATTTAATATGAAAACTATATTTCAGTAGATTATATTAACAGTAAAAGTACATCAGAAAACTTACTATAATGATTTCAATATTAATTATGAAATATTCAAATATGTCTCCCCTAATTATTTTTCAGCAGAAAAGTTAAATAGTGTTTTTGTATGTCAATTTTTTTAATTTTACGGCTTTCCTGTCACCGAGTAAACTTAATTGAAAGATGTGATAAAGTAGATTTAGTATGCGTTATTTTATGAAATGAGCGACAAATTACCTATTTGACATATTAGTTGTTCGATATTTTACTCGCCGTTCATATTTTTTTAAATATTCGCAATACAAATAGTTGTTTTTTTTATGCAAGACAATAAAATTCTATTTATTATTTTTCGCGAGTCGATAATGAAATTGTATCGTGTATAAAATTCTATTTTTTTCTATAGCTATTCAAAATAAAAGTAATTATAATATTTATGCAATATAAATAAAAGTATAATCTTATATCACGAATGGGAAAGTTTGACTGAACGAGCCGCAGGCGAGTTCATCAGATCCTATCATTTTTTACTCTAGTTGAATTCAATTTTTTTTACTACAATAAAAGTGAAAAAAGTGCCATAGCATGTCATTTTTTCTCTCGTTAAAAAGCACTTTTTTCACACTTGTGTTAAAAACACATACTTTATAAACCCATTTTAAAGAAAAAAGTGTACTTTATTAACGGACGTAAAAAACTTATTTAACTGTTTTGCTGAAAAACACCTGTATGTTTGTTTAATAAAACAGATTTTTTTTATCAGCGAGACAATGTAAATATGTGTATGGATCCCTGGATTTATTTAAACATTTTTTTTTTATTAGGGCAACACGAAAGAGTGACCTTGTGATGCCCGATGAAGCAAGAAGCGTAGCTCGTGAACTCGGCGTTTACTATTATGAAACGTCCGTGTTTACATATTATGGTGTTAATGAAGTATTTGAAAATGCAATTAGGGCAGCTTTGATGGCAAGACGACAACAACGTTTTTGGATGACGAACTTGAAAAAAGTGCAGCGACCTTTATTACAGGTAATTTAAATCTTTAATCCTACCCAAAAAAAAAAAACGGTTTTTGTTTTTTGTTGAGAATTCTCGTAGATTCTGTTAAAAGTATTTTTTTAATTGTATCTACAGTTATGCAATTTGAATATTATAATTTAATTTAACTGCGTAAATTATCATCAATACCGAAGAAACGACAATAAATGATCAAAAAATGTGATATGTATGAAAAATGCATGTATAAAAACAGTTGCAAAAGTAAAGAAATAAAATAAATTATTTGCTTATTGAGATTAAGTACGATTATTAGATTAGTTTTGTTTTATAATTTTTTATTTTAGTTTGTTTACCTAACTTCAGATAAATTATTACATAATCTATATAAGATTTTAATTAAACAAGTAAATACAAAAATTATATAATATCTAAGGAATGTTTAATAAATATAGTAAAAATAAAACATTAATAATATAAAGTCAATTATAAAATAACGCAAAAGGTTTTGGATAGTATTTTGGCCACTTATGAGCAAAAAATATTGTGGTTAGAATTGGGTTTTATACCATTTTTTTTTCTGGGGGAAGAGGATGAACTAAGAATTTTAGTGCAAACGAGAATTTACGTAATAAGCGAGATATGAATTTTTAAAGATCAGAATTTGGCGTATGAGTAGCATGTCCTTATCAGCGGTCCCAAACTGTTAATTCTAAAGGGTACAAAATTTTCGTGTTCGCATAGCTGAAATATTTTTATATACAGATGTTGATTTTAAATTGGCCACCATTGCTATCTGGAGAACTATAAGAGCTAAAAAGACGGTTAAATAGGCAAACAATATTTCACAAGACAAATTTAAAGAATTTTTTTTTTTTCTATCAGTGGTTCTCAAAATTGGGAACCTACTTTTTATATTAAATGACAACATATATCTACTTTTAATTTGCTCATTCGGTAGATTTTTTTTTGAAAAAAATGTATGTAAAATGGCCTTAATAACCGTCTTTGTAGTTCTTCTAGTTCTCGAGATAGTATTGGTGGCCTATCTAAAATGAACACCCTGTATGAACTTTATACATTATATTCATGACGAAATTATTAAGCATAATTAACAAATAAAATGCATTTTTGTCCTAATAAATGATAGAACATAGAAAAAGTTTGATCATTGTTTGACAATATAATGATACAAACAATGGTGGCGGGTGGCGTTAGTGTTTTTCTTTTCCATTGTTGGTTTCATGGTGCAAGAGACGCGCGAGTCTCTCTTTTAAAATAAGGCAACCAATCAACTACATTATGCGTATACTAATGGACCTTGTTTTTACATTTTTAGTGCACCGTGACGTAATCTTTCAATACACCACGTAGTGAAATTTTTATGAACTAGAGATAAGTAGGCACCATGTTGTCAAGTAAAATGATTAAAAGGACAAGCATTTATTTTTGATAAAAAATTATTTAAACATCACAAAAACTGAAATTATTTTGACTTTGATTGTAAAGAAATTATTAATAAAGACAAAACAATTTATTTAAAAATAATAACAATAGTTTTATTCTTGTTTGTAATTTTCTTAATAACAAACTGGCAACTACGTAATTATCTGTCACTTTATGTGGTGTTTATTTCGCGTCTTTAGAACATAGAACCACGTTTCTGATTCCCATTTACCCGTCCTCTCGTCTTGAAATATTTATCATCACAAACGCTTTGTGTGAATTTATTTAATATAGTTACATTCTTATTTCCGCCGTTTCAAATTTTACTGCGCACTACATATATGTCATTTTTTCTCTATCTCTCTCTTTTTATGTAAAAGGTCCATTATTAATCGACTTCAATCGTTTGTAGTTTGCGAACTAATTAATATTTAGGAAAAAAAATTCACATACTTACTAATTTACGTATATTTTCGCTTACTTATCTAAAACAGTTAAAATTTGACTATGATATACAACCCCATTATTTTTAAAATAATAATGTGAAATTCTTTATAGGCTCCATTTAAACCACCCAAGCCAGTATCTCCAGAAGTAGTGATAACTACAAGCACCTATCAAGACCACATGACCGCATTATGGTTGAATCAAATTCACACCGATTTGGTGCTTGTTGCTGGTTCAATAGGCTTTTCAGTACATCGATTTATCTTAGCGGCTAGCTCCAACGCGTTTCATAGATTACTTACTATGGAATTCACCTCAGAAATGGGGGCACGTAGTAGTAGCGAATCTAGCATGGTAAGTACTATGCAGTTCACCTCAGAAATAAGGGCACGTAGTAGTAGCGAATCTGGCAGGGTAAGCATTTTTTTTTTTTGTTTAGGCGTTAATAATTACTTGATATCAGTCATACAGCATTTAACCTTCAATACCATGGGGTCACAGGAGATTCGACACGCTGTTTAAAAATGTATATATTTTAAATGGTCTTCCCTAAAATTCTGAAAAAATGGACTACATAGGATATTGTTTTTTGTTTTGGTGCAGTAATTTTTTTGTAGAAAAAAAATATTAGTTACACGTAATATCAGCAGTCAGTGACCCCAAATTTTACTAATTATTTTTTGAGAATGTTTATTTCCTGACTGACTTTTCCATTATAAAATATTCGAATAATCCCTCGATTTGCTTACTTACGTCGGTGTTTTACAAGTACAACCAGATGTAGATACCATGTACAAGCTAATTTAAAAGTATAGGATAAAAAGGCGAAGATGTTATATTATTAAAAAATACAATGGCGCATGATTAAAATAGTACATTTTTATTACACGTAGGAGGCTTTGCAATACAATGTTTTGAGTAAGACATTATATTTTATACTCTGTTTGAAATAACGAAAGAATTTTGTGATTCTATTAGTTGTTATGCGTTGTAGTAAAGTGCGGTTTACACAAACAATTCAGATATTGTCAATTATGATTTCATTCTTTGTAAGTGTGGTGTTTTATTTGTTGTTGTATTGTCGTTAAGTTTTACGTAGCTATTTTTCCCTGTATTTATTCTCTTACCGTTTTGTGTAATTGGCGCTTCTTTTTAAACATAGAAAATGTTTTTGTGTAAAACAGACTCCTATACCACGCCCCAATTAACTGTCAAAATTCTTTCGTTATTTCGTATATGCCGCGAGCAGACAAGTGACTCGAGCAACCTTGAAGTGCTTGGAATGAGCTGATTTGTGTGCGCTTGTCATTTTGACAACAATGTTTCTTTGGCAAGGACAATGTTTTGACTTATTTTGATTTTGAACTGATAAAAATTTATTATTTTTAATTTCATGTGTTTTGCTGCCTGAATATTGTAAAATAATATTTTAGCAGTTCAAAATCAAAATAAGTCAAAACATTGATCTTGTCAAAGCGACATTGTTGTTGTTAAAATGACAAACGCACACAAATCAGCTGGTTCCAAACACTTCAAGGTCGCTCGAATCACGTGTCTGCTCGCGCCCTATAATGATATTACATATTTGATACTGTTTGATATTAAATAACAGGTATAACAATTTAATATCTTATTGAAGTGCATGTTAATCAATTAGAATAATATTCATTTTCTTTATATTTCCAAGATGTAATGTAAAATAAATGAAATACAAAGCTTTCTGAATTTAATAATTATATAATATTTTAATCGTTCGCCATTGTATTTTTAATGGTATAAGAAAACTGAATGTAATAATATTGAACTACTTCCGAAATTTTATAGACGCGTTACCATACTATAATTTATGTTTTATAGTTGAAGTCTCTAAAGCAAGATAAGCGAAATACTGGTTTATTTATAAACGGATAGCTGTATGTAATAAACAAATATTGGCTAATAGAAAAGGGATATAAATGCGACAGTCATCTACTTCTCAAGGTCATCCACAAAAATATAGAAAAGTTAAACATCGCACGTTTTGGAAGTGTCACAGTCTTACATTAAGAATATTCAAATCGATGCCGCAAATGAAACCGCTTTTTATGTACTACTCAACAGATAATTTACTTGTTCTGCATGTCAGACCAACGATTACTAATGCTATTCTATTTCAGTTATAAGCATATTCGATTATTTGAAATGTCCAAAATTCTGTAAAACCATATGTTTAATAACTTTAGAATGAAGTATCTACAAATTTCATTATTCTGTGTAATAAAAAAAACTTTGAGGTCTATATTGACCCCACTGGTATTACGTATACAAGAAAAATCCGGTATTATGGGGGTTAATCAGACAAAACCGACGTTCGGTATATACATATACCTTCATCAGGCTATATAACACTCTATAAGCTCTCATAAATCGGCAACAATAATTTGAAAAACAGGCTGTTTTTAGAATTATTCTGATTTTGAAAGCTTGTAGACCCTGATGAAAGTATAAATGTAAACTGAAACGTCAGTTTTGTAAGAATAAATTATGTTTAACTGAGATTTCGAGTAATTATTAATACCTAACCTATAACTTAATCGAAAAATTTACCTACAATTTCCTGTTTATCTCAAGATTTGTATATAATTATTTTTTTGCTTCCAGATAAGCACTTTCGGAGAGGCAACGGTGGGTGAATTTAACGATGACACTGAATATTTAATACGAGCAGACCAAACAAAATCATCTAAGTAAGTTTTAATAAATGTACAAAGTTTGCGATTATTTTTCAAGCTATTCCCACATTCTATCCCATCATGCCCAGTTATTTTTTTTTAATTGGACGCATGCTTTTTTATTTTTATTTGTTTTCAATGTAGAGCACTTTTTCGTTGCGAATGCAGCTATCGTAGAGTTTGCTTTATTTTAAAAGAACAAATCATTTATGAATTTAACTAATTTAAAGAATGTGGGAACAACTTAAAAGAAGAGCAAGCTGTCAATTGTTGCCTACAATGGATAGAGAAAAACCTATTAACGCAAGTAGGGAATTAAACCATCCAGCATTCCAGTCTATAAGGATCACCCAAGTTGAAGGCTTGCAGACTTCAAACACACAAACTGTGGTCACGCTGACTAAATTGGTCACTCCACAAGCCATGCAGCAATGCCTTCAATTTGTGTACACTGGAACAATAGATAAGAGATTTTTCGAATTACAGGTTAGTATATCTTAGTTTTCGAAATTTTATATTAATAACCAGTGCTGTCTAAATTAATCAACCTTTAAATAAATTCCGAAATGTTATAAATTTTAAAGTTGCCGAAAATTGTTGCTTTTTTCTTGATAAATATTCAAGTTTGTTAATTACTTTGTAGACGGCAACAATAGGATTATTACTGGTAAGATTTTCGTAAAATTTAATACTTATTTTAAGTACACGAATAAAGTCCTAGTCTAAACAACTATTATGCATAACATGCATGAGGTTGAATTCATCATAATCATGTAGTCATGTTAGTTTCCAATGAATTAAAATCTACCATCAATCATTCTTCAACAATTTGAGCCTTATTTAATAAACCCCGTAGTGTGACTACTTTACTTGAATCATGCTTTTCTTGTTTTGTTGTTGGACTGATAACCACAGATATTTTGTTTTTGATGTTCTAGAAGTCAGACTTTTTTTTGTAACTAAAATTGTTTTCAGTTGTGTGACGTTATCTTTCAATGCGCCACGTAGTGAAATTTTTATGAACTAGAGATGGGTAGGTACCAACGACGAAATATAACTAGACAAACTACTACAGATAAATACTTTTCGTCTCATTCGAGCATTTCTCACTAGATGCCATCCAGTGTCAAAGGCAAAATTTATGCGCCAATACGATGAAAAATAGGTTTATCGTTATAAAAATAAAATATTTCAACGTAAAATATTTATTAATTATATATTATAATTAAAAAAAAATAATATTGACTTTACCGAACAATAAATATGTACAAAAACAAACTAATCTCACAATCGACAAATCAGTTCTTCTTATAAAGTTACACTAAATTTCTTTTCTTTTTTTTTCACATAGTATTCTAAATAGTCGAAAAGATATTGTAACACCTTTGCAGGATCAAGACCCTCTGAACTATCACGGAACACAATTATTAAATTTAATTTTAGATATTTATTTTATAATTAGAATACACCACGAAACAAAAGTTATTGTAAACAATGTAACAAGAATATGTTTTTTTTTATTCCGATATCTTATTTACTAAGGTAGATAGGTACTGAATTAATTATATCGGATTATAATTCGTGGCCAGTAATGAGTGCCCGTGAGGTGACGCCAGGTAAACGCCCGCACGGTACAAATATTTCATCATTACCGATATCTGTATACACCCAGAAATGGGTAATATGCCGTGTTGATATATTTATTTATTTATTCGTTTGTTGGTTTTAATCATAATTTAGTAGTTTTATTTTCAAAGAATATATTATTAAGAACACTTTATGAAGTTTTGTGTAGTTATATTTCGTTGTTGGTAGGTACCATGTTGTCAAGTAAAATTATTAAAAGGACAAGCATTTATTTTCGATACAAAATTATTTAAACAACACATAAACTTAAATTATTTTGACCTTGATTATAAAGAAATTATTAATAAAGACAAAACAATTTATTTAAAAATAAAAACAATAGTTATATTCTTGTTTGTAACTTTCTTAATAACAAACTGGCAACTACGCAATTATTGTCATTCAGTAATTTTGTATTTGAAATTACGAGAATGCATAGACGATTATAAAAATTTAGTGACTTATTCATTCTCAGAAACAATATAGACATTTTTGAAATGAAAACAAATCAGCGTTATAACGAAACAGCCTTAACCGAAGTATGACTATATACTTATTATTTTATAATAAACGAGAAATAAAATTATAATTGTAACTTTTGTAATTTAAATGAAAAATATATTGTAGTTATCAGATCAACTTATAGTGTGTTCTGTAAATAATTATTGAGAAACTAAAAACCTGCTCTTTATTATCTATTTAAAATTATTTTCTATGTAATTATGATAAAAATTATTTCCTGGACACAGTATTATTTTCAAAACTAGTAAAATCATCTCCAGTATCACATTTTCCAGATGTAAAATTCTGCCGACATTTTCAGGAGATGCGCCAAGCTGCGGAGTTTTTAGAGCTCCCGCACTTGCTAGCGCTGCTCTCCAATATTCAAGCCAACCAGCAGTTCATGAACAGCGATGCCATGGAGAACTACTCCAAAGCGTTTCGACGGCGGCTAGAGGAGCTATGCTTAGAACAGGGTCTTTTTGCGGATGTGATATTTGAGCTCGATGATGGGGCTTATCCGGCACACAAGCCAATGTTGATGGCCCGATGTGATATGATGAAAGCTATGTTTAGTGGAGATTTTAGGGAAAGTCAAGCGAAAGTGGTAAGCACAGAATTTTTGATAATTTCAACAAATAATACTTTAAATATATTTTGTATAAGGTGGAATCATTTTTCCCCTTAAATGAATCATGTATGTTTGTCGAACTATTTAAAGTATAATATTCTGTAAGTTGTAAGGATTCCGAACTTAGCGGTTTTTAATAATTATGTTTTTGTATGGTAATGGGTTATTCAATTATTGCTTAAAAATAGTAAACTTCAATAATAGATAGCATACTTTAAACGAAGAATTCTAGTAAAATGAAAATGTTGAAATATTACTTCGTTGTAATAAAAATAATTATTGTTAACGAAACGTCACTGGCTCGAATCGTTTGTTATAGTAAAATTTCGGATGAATTTGTCGATCTAGACTTGCTATTCGTTGTTTTTGTTTGAATTTTAATGAAGAACAATAGCGACATTACTGTCACATAATGACATTCTCAAAATGTTTCACGAAATAGATTGAAATAATTATTTTAAATATTTTATTTTAAACATTTTTCTTTCTTTATTCATAACTAATTAATATGATAAGGGAAATAATGACGTAAACTGATTCCATTTTCTTTTTCAAATAACTTCTAAACTATAAGCACAGAATAGATAAACTAATACAAAAGCGATTCTCTTGACGGCTCCGTTGATGTTTGGTTTGGCGTTTTGATGACCTTGACTGAGGTTTGGCCATTCTGTTTGTTGTATACATTCGCGCGAAATTTAAAGTGCTTTCATTTGCTATAATATTTACATAAAGGAATATTTTTGTTTTTTTAATTTTATAAATATAATGAACAAATATTTCTGTAATACAACATAAAAATGCGATTTTTTAAAATTACTTTTTCATAAATTTTAAACATTTTTTTTAATTTTTGAATGAAATTGAAGTACCTACAGTAAAATTTTTGAAAGATGTACGATGAAGGTCGTCTACGAATTGTATGAATTCAGATTTTTGCTTCGCTCATTCTGACAAATTCAGTAGTGTCGCTTGCTTCGTTTTGATGAGGGTACGTGATACTACTGTTATTTTATTATTATAAAAATATATATTACAGTGAAAGCATTAAAAATTCAAAAATAAGTCAACTGGTAAGTTTATAAGCAAATGTAAAACCAAATATGTTAAAAATAAGATAATGACACAATGTCAGTGTCTCTGACAGAAAATAACGTTATTCGTACGGCTATGAATCAAGGTAATGTATCTGAATAAATAAATAAACTTACGTTACAGCGAAAGTATTATCAACAACGAGCATCGTTTTAAAGTGGAATGTCCTAACTTAGTCGAAACAATATGAAATTTTGAAAGACAAGCGTGTTATATCCATCCTTATCGCACAGTCTTATATCCTTTGCAAAAGAAAGAGATAAATGTATGCCTTTTTGTTAATTCGTTCGTGATACAGATGCCCTTGATCGGACATCTTTTAATTTTTTTACTGTACCTACTGAGGAAATTTATTTTTTATTTATAAATTCTGAACGCAGATATCTTTTGGAAATGAGAAAAATCTTCTGTTTTCCCTTTGGTAAAATGTATATTTACAGTTTACAATTAGTTTATCTATTTTGTGCTATAAAAGAAATGTTTCAAATTAAAATGTTATATTATCTATCCAGTGGCGTACGAATTTTTTTTTGTTGGCATGTGAGCCCATAAACTATAATCCAAATATAACAAATTTACATAAAAACCGTAAAAAGTAGTAAAGTTAAATAATTTAAATAAAAAAAAAATTCTTCAAGTTATAACAAATTAAACTTTTATGACGTAACGAGTGTGCATTTGATTCTATTGCCAAAAATATGAATGCTGAGAATTCTGTCTAAAATTCCACAGACTATCCATTTTCCATTCCTATTGCTGAGTAAAGATGGTGGAACCCTCATGAAAAAATATTGTTTCATTGCCACAGGTCGGACGCTGGTCATATCTTTATAAAAAAGTATATATTTGATATATGTTAAATCAGTTAAATAGAACGAAAATTTGATTTTCTGCAAAAGCTAAATAAATGTTCGTTTTAATTTAGATTTGTTAGTGTTGATAAATATTCGTATTTCATCAATTCAGAACATATGTTTTTTTAATCAACGTTTTAATTTCTAAATATTAAAACTTTTTTTTTTTATAGATTGTGTTTCCGGGCGTGCGAGAGTATACATTCCATAAACTTCTGTGTTATTTATACACTGATGAAATTCCGGCCATATCAGCTTCAAAATGTTTAAATTTACTTGAATTAGCAAATAGACTTTGTTTACCACGTCTAGTAAATTTGGTGGAATGCCGTGTGATTGAAGATTTAACACGTTTATCTCAGAGTGAGGGTAATGAGGCTGTTGAACATTGTTTAAGGCTTTTAGAACCAGTCAAGGTAATAAAACATTCCGAAAAAATAAATAAATTGAATTAAAATATTTTAATGTGTTTAGTTGCACAATGCGCATCAACTTGCCGACTGGTGCATGAACCACTTATGCGTCAATTACAACAAACTTTGCAAAATGTCTCCAAAAAGTATGCGTTTATTGCATCCTGAAAACCAGGAGTATTTAAGCGAGAATCGCTGGCCACCAGTTTGGTAAGTGTGAAATTATCTTTTTCTACGATCTTATTTTCGTGATGAAAGTAGTACTTGTTGCATTAGTAAAACAAATGAATCTTTTCTGTTATTATTTATATTTACTATATTTATTAATTATACAGCCGCCATTAACTTTGTTAAAATATATTCCATAGCCGTAAACAAATCCTTCTATCTCGTAATTTTTAATACAAAAAATAGCCAAAAGTCGCACATTGTCAAATCAGATGAATATAGTAGGTGTTCTATTATTTTTATATTTCTTTTTCAAATTTGAAGTGTTGAAGCTGCCTATATTCTCTGATTAATTTCATATTTTCACTAACAACGATATTTAAAAAAGTTGATTAACTAAGTTCTAACTCAACTTTAGCAACTTAATTTCAAATAACTGATAAATAACTGTTTAAAGTGCATTTTTTTTCTTTTCTTAAACTTAACCATTTTAGCATGACCCTTATACCCGGGCGTCTACTTTTTTATGGACCATAAGAATTACAATGACAAAATTTTCATATGGCCGTAATTTTTGCCTTATTAATTTTAGAACAAAAGTGTAAATACATTAAAGTGTTCAGAATTAAAAACTGCATCTCACAAGTCCAAAATTATTGTTTAAATGCGTTTCGTTTACAAAAGTGAGACAACATATATTTTACGTTTTTATACTTCTTTTCTAAATTGAATAGGGCAAAAATTATATAAAAATTTTGCCATTGTATTTTCTGTGGTCCGTAAAAAAGTGGACACCCATTTATTTCATTATATTTTTCAAAAAGTTATATGATCGTAAAAAACAGTAAACGTGCAGAATTGATCTTTTTTGAACTCATTTAAAAATATCAACTTTCTGAACTTCTTGCGTAAATTTTATGTAATATTTATTTCTAAAAAATATGTTTTGTTTAGGTATTTAAAAGATTACGACTATTATCAAAAATGTTTAGCCGAAAGGGACAAAGAAAACAAGCCTTCGCTAAAACGTAGCCAGAACACATCTGGTTGTCTTTGCTTTTCGGGTAAATCACGTCGCTCAGAATCAACAGAATCAAATCCTGATATGCCTACTGGGTTGTACCATGACGGTGCAACGACCAGTAGTCAGGATGTGGCACTCTGACAGCAGACCAATATGCATTGGAGGTATGACAGTTTGTTATTTTTAGAAGAATCTGCTCATCACAAATTCTGTCCTTTTTATAGATCTAATGTCTCCATGCTGATATTAACGGTGCTCATTAGTTTCATTTTTACCATATTGGCAATACTGATTGTGGTACATTGGTACACTCACAAATAGGTTTACGTTTTAATTTGTAGAATTACTGTCAAATTAAAATTTTGTAAGTGTTTCTAACATATAGTGGTAAATGTCATTTACGCATTTTAAATGTTTATTATTCCATCTTTGATACACACTCATAGCGCACTTTAGGATTAAGAGTATAACATTTAATGAAGTTCTTATGATTATACTTTACGAGGCGATAGGAGTCTGTTGAATTCCTCCGCTGAATTCTTGCCTATAAAGATGTAAGAACGTCAGGGTAGCGATAGTGAGATAGCGGCTAGTGATAGAAGTAGTAATAAGAGATAAGATTGCCAGAAGCGGTCAATTCAACAGAGAACATATATAATTCATTTATCTAACACACACGATTACTAGAAGAATAGGTTTTATAACGCACTTGAAAATATCCTCTGATCAGATCTAATACTAGTCACTAGTGTAGTCATAATCACAATGATTGCTTGCTTGCAAGTTTATGCAGCTTATTTCTCTAGTAATCGTGATCTTACATATTATAGTATACATTCCATTAACGATAATATCTGTTCGCTAAATGTAACTTCACGTTTAACAGTCAATTTTGCACTTTGAAACAAGCAGATTTTTAAAATAAAGCTAGCCAAATTTAGAATTATTTATGATATTACATACCTCAATTTTAAAAAATGACATAAGACTAAGCTTCTGTTCTTTTTTCGATCAATATCAGATATTTTCATTAATTCTTTTTTCTATATATTTTATCAATGAGATTTTATTTGTTTATATTTGTGGTATGTTTACAAATAAGTGATTAATAACACTTTTTATTTACTATGCGTGTTTTTTTATAATTTAGAATTATAAGTATAATAAAATGTAGTCTTAATATAGTATTTAGAATGTAAACATTTTACATCTGTAACATGTAAGAGTATTTTATTGGATAGTGCTTGTTTCGAGAATTTTTCTTCCGGTTTTGTACTAAAATCGAAAGAAAAGTATTAGAAACCGATAAGCCAAATTTTTAGGGCTATTCATATTTTTTTACTCTTTCACATTTTTCAGATGCATAAAAAGTAATTTAGCTTTATTCAATTTTCTCATACCTCTTTTTTATAATATGGTCTTAAAGACAATCTACTAATGTGTTAATGTGTACCATAATCTCATTCAACCAGAATGTAGATGTAGTATCAGAAGGTATTTTAAGGGTAGCTAACCAGTGGCTTGTGGTAAACCAAGCTGGCTTTTTGAAGCTTGGAGGTTTTAGCCTATTCTTGCTGAGAAAACTTGATCAAATGTAATAGCGTGCAATAAATAAAAAGTGTTTTAATATAAATACAATTCGTTTTTAATCCCCAACATATTAATTTCATTTCAGGACTACTATGCAATTAATTTATGTAAATACAATCTCAAATTTTAGGCCGTATTATGATCAAAACTGTAAGTCTAAATCTGTAAAAAAAACTGACAAAAACAAATCTATTCTTGTTGATTAATATAAAATTATCCATAAAAGTGGTAGATTTCGTTGCGATTCAGTTCACTATTTACAGATTTAAGACTTACAGTTTTGACCATAATACGACCATTAATTTGATTGAAGAGGTACATTTTTAATTTAGTGAATTACAGGGCAAATATTTAATATAAAGATTTAAAACTGACTCAATTAATTGAAATAGAAAATTAATAAATACTTCAAATATAAATTCTGCATTCATTTCAGTAGTCCCATTTTATTTTGTACGTTTTGTAACCGAGCAAATAGAATTTAAAATTTTGAAAAAGTTCGTTTTTAGTGTCATGAAATTAAAAAAAAAATAATCGCGAACAGATGTAATAAAATTTTACTTCTTTAACAAATTCCAAATTATAAAATACATATTGCAGTAAAATATTACTACCTAATTAATTTGTATGTTGATATACAGCGTGTCCCGCGACTCAATGGCCATAGCTTAAAAGTGTATTCCGTTTAGGTAATTTTAAGACAAAAATATCACACACATATCAGATGAGTTATATTAGAGGAGTTATAAGTGTTATTAAATTTAACAGAGCAATTATGATTACACTTATTTGTTGATTGATTTTAGCAACTTTCTTCTTTGATGTTTCATTATTTGCGACTTTTTGACTATTATCTTTGGGAACATATGATGAATTCAGTTTATGCAGAAGAATTTGTTTTATGTGCTTTGTTAAATTTAATATCGCTTATAACTCTTCTAATATTGAGATTCGGACATAAGTGTATCAGATATTTTCGATCTTAATTACCTAAGAAATACACCCTTAAGCTATGACCATCGAGTCGTGGGACACTGTATAAGAAAAAAATAATGGATTTTTAGGGCCATTTTTACAATCTCTGGTAGAAATTTTAACTGTCAGTTAAATAAACAATATTGAATCGAATTATTGGCAGCAATGATAAATCTGTCATTTGACAGTTCATTTCGTTTCACTTTTGTTTATTTAACTGATTGAAATTTTAACTGGAGATTGTAAAACTGGCCCTAGCTGTAAAATCAATATTTATTGGATAAAATTGGATAATCTGTAATTAAAATTAACCACGTTGTTACACATAAGCTAAAAAAATATATTTGTTTATGATTTTGTTTCAATGAGATCATGAACGATTTTTATTTTTAACTTTAATCGATAGAGTATTGAAAAATAATAGACCCGTATTTTTTATTTTTCCTAAAATCGATCTTTAATAATAAAAGCAATTAAAAATAACATTGTTCAAAAAGCGGCTGATTTTCCCGCGCCGAATGATGTCACATTTCAATATCAACGGCCATTTTGATTTTCTCACTAGGTTCTAAACGTCATAGTGACATTTAAAGACAACCTGAAATTTACGAAGTAAACATGTTGGTGAAACGTTCTGTGCCCTCGTGCCAAAATAAATTCAATTCAATGCCTCGCGTGTGTTTCTATAGCTAAACAAACTTCTAGTGCCTAATCTCAAATCTTTACAAAGAAGCACAACTGATGTGACGTGTGGATAACTTCAGGGCAAATGAAAATTATATTTTCCGTCGACCGTTTATTAATAGGCTATCTTAATGTATAGAAAATCATTCATTAATGACCCCTATTAATGCATGATTTTTATTAATAAACGATTTATTGGGTGCGTTCACCACATGGAACACAGCATATATTGCTAACGCTAAGTTGTAGCAAAAAGGTAGACAGAATTAAAAATCATGCTTTTGACACTTACTAGCTAGGTATATATTCACGTAACATACCTTTAAAATGAATTTGAAAGAATAAAATTCCTCAAATAACATAAAAAACCGCTTGTGTCATCTAGGATTAAGTTAACTGAACGCACCCACTGAAAACAATTGATTACAAAACTTATTGATTTTCTGACGTAAAATTTGACGTTCGGTCAACCATTACTAACCTAAAAAAATTTTTCATGGAGTAAAATTAGATTTTCCATTTAAGTAAGATACGGTCAACGAAAAAATATTGTAACTAACACGTGTGTTAATTGGCGATTAATGATCTCAACAATTAACGCGTTCGCTACGCTCACGCGTTAAAATGTCTCGATCATTAATCGCCCTCATTAACACACTTGATAGTTAAATAACTATTAAAAAATCTGATGTGACCAATCAGTACCTCCCGCCATTTACCTATGTATATAATTTTTAAATTACTTTATAAATTTATCCATACAATATATAGGAAAAGTATTAAAGCAAACTTGTAGAAAATGGAATAATCTTTAATTTTTATAATAACAAATTGAGAAAAAAATACATTTAAAGGTATTTTTTGAAGAAAAATTATCTTGAGCTTCAAGTAAACTGCCATTTCCGGTTATCCGATTGCCACCAAAATCTAATCAGATATTTCCATATTAGAATAAGGTAGAAATACATGGTTTCAAAACTTTCTGAATGATAGTATTTGAGTTAGAGCGTAAACAGGATCCACACACACACACATACACAGACATCATCGTGAAAATGTTAAAAATGGATTCTAGGGACCTTAAAACGTGGTCATTTACCAAAATCTCGATATGCGATTTTTAGCACGATCCCTATACCTCCCTTACCAAGGGTAGCGGGAGGTAAAAAAGAACAATTAATTTTTATTTGCATGACCTCATTCCATGGCTAATAAGATAAAGAAATATACAATTTTAAATTTTATTTGTTCTGCTACAACATTGGATGCAGAATTTAATTCTCTACAATTATTTGAAGGCCTTTTGTGTAAGAACAAATTGTTTTCCCATGTTAAACGCATTTGAGCTTTTTTCGTGTTACATCCAGTATAAATGAGCAAAAATCATTCATTCCTCTGTATACTTTTGAATAGAAGGTAAAATTGAAATGTTTATGTTGGTTGAATAAAACTATAAACATGATCAATTAAAAGAAAAATGGAATGCGAATAATAAATCTTGTTTACCTATTAATTCTTTTATTCTATTTTCACATACCTTGTTTTTTTTCTTTAAACTTTTATAAAAAGAATACAAATATATATCTAATATGACGATGTATTTAACTATACATTGCAGAAATAAGAAAGGAATAATCTGATTTTACAATGCAATAGCTAATGTTTTGATTTCTTCTTTACATTCATTATATAAATCAATATACTCTTCATTTTCTCTCACCAATACCATCAGTGACCCTCGTTTGACACCCATAGCACCTCCAATATCTTGACGACTTGGCGTGTAGCAGTAAGGAATATTTTTTTCTTCACACACTCCAGGAACATGACACATTATATCAACAGGTGTTACATCACCAGCAAAGATTACAATTCTGGTAAATAAATTTTCGTTGTTTATAAATATTTACATTTACAATTAAACAAAAGTTTACCCTGTTTCTCCTTTGCGGATTCTGGTTTGAACGTCTCGAAGACCATTTCGTAAAAATGTCTTGTGTTTGGCAGCTAAAATAGCAATATTTTTTTATAAATACTATATAATTTATAATTACTCATATGAATTTTACCTTTTTTAATCAATTTGTAACATTTTTTGGTTAGTTTCTTAGAAGCCATTGGTTTTGCTATCACACTAACAAATTCAAGTTTTTCTTCATATGATAATTCATTTTCGTCTTTTGTTTCTTGGGCGTCAGTATCTTCTTTTTTAACTTTGCCCATTTTGAATATACTATATTTTTAAATAGACTGACAAACAACAAAGTCACACTTCGAAAAACACAAACACGTGTTTGAATAGTAATGTACCAATACCAACTTTTAAGATGTACATGTAAAATTTTACTAAGTATGAACTAATATTTTTACTTCAAATGTTTTCCTCGTCATGTGAATAACAGTAAAAAAGAAAGTCTTACATAAAAATGAGAATCGTACGAAAATTATGCAGTGCAGTGAACAATAATTATTTTGTTACAACTCCTATTTATTATGTTAACGCAGGTAAGACGTAACCTTACTTTTACATGAATTCATATATTTCAAATATTGTCATTAATTTAATGATTAATAATAATATCTTAACTTTCAACATTATTAATAACAATTGATAGAAGGAATATTCAAATCACTCAGCATTTTATCATTACGCAAATTTAATAAATACATTTGTTTTTATCTAATAATATATTATGTACACATTCTGTAATTAGATATAAATTAAATTTAAGATTATATTTTCCAAATTTTAATTCTAGTGAAACCTGTTCAGTGTTGCTAATCGTATATCTAAGATCTTACCTCTTTTTGTATTATTCTTTAGTGCAAATTTTTATTTAATTTATACATAAATTCATATAATTATAAACGTAAATTAAATGTTTCAAAACAGATAATTTTCCTTCATTTTTAATGTTTCTCCTTTAATTTTTATTGGCAAATATTCCCAACAAATGAGAAATTTTTCACGGATTGGCTACATTGTGTGTTTAACTAAATGTGCCATCTGGTAGTGAAATTTTTTAGTAGCTCTATTTTCCTTGGGATCAAGGGGATTACCGTATTTTTAATGGGAGCAGTCGGGCAAAGTTCAACGTAGGTGGCAGCATCATGTATTGTTGCCTTCGTTGCCGCGGATAATTTGGAATGACTACACTGACAGTGTCAATTTTTTTGTTGTTTCTGAAAATCAAATCCACGTGAAACACAATGTTAATTATTATAATTTTTAACCGCTGTATAACTAAAATTTCATTTTTTTCAAAATAATCTGCATAAACAAATACTTGTTTTGTATTTGGACTTAAATTTTATTATTCTTTTATTCTTTCATCTTTTAGTAAACTACAAAGAATTCTTACACTTTTGTACATATACTTCATTTCACGTAAGAAAATAGTAGATGGCGCTTGAGAGCCGACCTTTTTTAAATGCATTAAATAAATAATTTAAATTCGTGAAGCCAAAATTTGTCAATAATAAATATTTTTACCTGTAAAAATGTACAAGGCCGGGAATATTAAAAATTACAACAAAACATGGTTAAACATCACTTACTTCTGTAGACTTTATTTCATAACTGACAACTGACAGGTGATATTTTTTTCGTTTTTGTGAACTAGGTTTGCATTCCGACCAATTAAAAGGCAGAATTTATATCCCTATCTAAACCAATGCTATTTTCTTACGTGAAATGAAGTTTACAAGAACGCATTTTTTAAAAAGAAGAATCTAAATAACTTTTATTCAATAACTGATGAATTTGTTTTTCATTAATAATATATCAAAATAAATTTATCTACACATATGTATTTAGTAATTAGATATATTTAAGATTTTTTTCGAAATTTTAGTTCTAGATTCTAGTGATACTTGTTCAGTGTTATTAATCGTTTATATTTACAAGATAATATCTTCCCTTTTCTGTCTTGTTCAGTGGCAAAAATTCCTTTCCAATTTTTATTTAAATTTTATAAATAAATTCATATAATTATATACATGAATTAAATTTTATACGTTTTAAACCTGAAAAATTTCCTTCATTTTTGATGTTTTTCTCTCTAATTTTTATTGGCAAATATTCCCACACAAAGGAATTTCAGGGTTGGTAACACTGCACCTTTTAAACTAATTGCGCCATCTGGTAGTGAAAATTTTAAGTATACTTTGGTTCACGAAAGATGACAATTCAAGGTCACTTGTTCGAGGAAAGAATACACATTTAATACAGTAGTACCTTAGCAACATTTCATGTTAGAAAGAGAAAGATTACTTGACGTATGTACATATATGTAGTTTATGTTGTATGACAGATATACGTTTATGTTGACATTAATTTCTAACACGTTACAAATATTAATGACGTATGTCGTAGAGTAACAGATATCAGTGACGTTGACATTTAAATCAAATTATTATTCCATGGTTTTTGTCAAGTCTAGGTTATTGTGTTTTACAGAAACATAGGTGAAGAGCATAAATCTTTGAGAATGGTATTATTTAAAAAGAAACATAATTTTCTAATAAATTACACTTATTTTTTTCAGTTAAAATGTATCCATAAATATTTCATGTTGCACGTCTATGTATACGAAATGCAGTGAAGTTATCTGTAAGTAATATTACACCATAGGGTTAATAAATGACCTTGAATTGTCATCTTTCGTGAACCAAACTATAGTAGTTATTTTCTCTGGTATTCCCGTATACGTAATGAAGGATAAACTGTTCCAGCTCCCCATATTGGTCATTTATATAGTTCAGTAATTACTGATACTATTCAAAGGTGGAATAAATTGAAATATACAGAACAAAATGTATTATTTAGTACGGGAACGGATGAACATGGTATAAAAGTACAACAAGCTGCTAATAATAATAAAACTACAGTTAGTGATTATTGTAATAAAATATCTGATAAATATAACGAATTATTTAAAACTTTTAATATCGATTACACTAACTTTATAAGAACTACTGATTCAGAACATAAAATATCTGTGCAACATTTTTGGGTATGATATTTCACAATGATCTACATTCGTATATACAAGTTTATTTTTAAACTAGAATGAAGTAAATAAAAATGGACATATTTATTTGTCTCAATATTCTGGTTGGTATTGCGTATCTGATGAGACATTTTTATCTGATTCTCAATTAACTGAACAAAATTTACCAAATGGGACTAAAATGAAAGTCTCTGCTGAAAGTGGCCATCCAGTTGAATGGAGCGAAGAACAAAATTACGTTTTTCGTTTAAGCAAATTTCAAGATGACTTAAAATATTGGTTACGGCAAAATGGTAATTAAATTTTATTTAGGTACATAATTTTTCACTTATGCAAAATAATATTTTTAATAGAACACTGTGTGAAACCACAAAAATTTCACCGAATTCTCTGCGAATTAGCTGATAGCGATGCCATGACAGATGTATCTATATCTAGACCAATATCTAGAGTACACTGGGGCATTCCAGTGCCTGGAGATTCTGGACACAGCATTTATGTTTGGATGGATGCATTAGTAAATTATTTAACAGTAGCTGGATATCCAGATATTGAATCTAAAAAATTTAAATCGTCTTGGCCACCTGATGTGCAAGTCATTGGTAAAGATATATTAAAATTTCATGGCATATACTGGCCAGCATTTTTAATGGCTGCTGGATTAGAACCACCAAAAATGTTATACTGTCATTCACATTGGACGATCAATGGACATAAAATGTCCAAATCGAAAAATAATGTGGTTTGTCCAATGGATAAAAAAGAAATTTACACTGCTGATGGTATTCGATATTTTTTGCTCAGAGAAGGGGTAGCACATAGTGATGGAAGTAAGTTATTAGTATTAGCATTGATTATATATACTAACGTAAACGTTAATATATATAATCAATGGTATTAGTGATGGAACGGATCATCGAAAGACTGAATTACTGAATCCCGTAATATCGACTTAAAAATTGCCGAATCGTCGGTTATTTTCGTTAAAATCGGTTAATTTAGACGGTCATGTTTGTCTACATTTTACTATTGCAAATTTTAACATGTATTATAGGCTAGTCAGGCGCGCACACAGGTTTTTTTGGGCGGTGCAGCTGACCGCCCTGGCATAAAAGTTCACTTTAGTGCTATTTTTTAAAATTCGGGACTGAAAAGTAAAGTAGGACTTCGTGTTTTTTATTATTTATTTATAATTTGCTTAGCAGTTTCCATTATAATGTATTTATACAGGGTCGTTGGAAATACAGCATAAGTTTATTAACAGAATTTATTCGTCTACTCAAGGAGCACAGCGTAAAATTATTTTCACATATACAGGGTGTTACACTACGGCTCGGCGAGAATTGTTTCTCTTTTTTTTAAATGGTACATTCTATATATTTTTATATATTTTCAATTGTATTTTATTCACCTATACGAACATATGAATTTTGTTTTAGTTTTCCACGGCGTTACCAAGTTATTCCGTTTTTTCTCTAAAAAGGACCGAATACACGCATTGCTTTATAAAGGCTTACTGAAGTTATTTTCATAGTAAAAATTAAGAATTTTCTTTTCTGTATAACTGTAATTATACTCTATGTTCTGACTTTTTTTTTAAATGTAATAATACAGGATGTTCAATAAAGCGAATCAAATGTGCTCAATTTCAAATGACTATAACTCGTCATTTTCAAATGGAACACCCTATATTTTATTATTCAGTTGTGTGTATTTTTGTATTATCTTCATATGTTATTAACGGTATTCTATGCCTAAAACCAATAATTTCGGAGATTTTCACCATTTTTCCCTCTTGGCATCAAGAATTTATGCACAACGGTTTCTGGGAAGACGACATCCAAATCCGCGTTCTTTTGAAAAACTAAGGGAAAGGTTTGAAAGAACTGGTCATGTTCAGTACGAAAAAAGAGGGTTTCTTTCCGCTTCTCCAAGTGCGTACACCATATTCGTTCTTGCGAGAGATTCATATTAATAAATTAATTTACTTAATCCCACTGTTATTAATAATAACCTGGCCAATGAAACTACTGTCATTACTGCAATTGTTTCTTATTCAAAAAACAATATCCATGGTATACTACATTTAATTTTTAATTGAATATATAAATTTAGAGAAAAATGGTGAAAATCTCCGAAATTATTGGTTTTAGACATAGGATACCCTTAATAATATATAAAGATAATACAAAACTACACACAACTGAATAATAAAATATAGGGTGTTCCATTTGAAAATGACGAGTTATAGTCATTTGAAATTGAGCCCATTTGATTCGTTTTATTGAACACCCAGTATAACTTGGCAACGCCGGGGAAAACTAAAACAAAATTCATATGTTCGTATAGGTGAATAAAATACAATTCAAAATATATAGGGTGTTCCATTTAAAAAAGAGAAACAATTCTCGCCGAGCCGTAGTGCAACATCCTGTATATGTGAAAATAATTTTACGTTATGCTCCTTGAGTAGACGAATAAATTCTGTTAATAAACTTATGCTGTATTTATAACGACAAGGGAGATATCGAAGACGGCGATTTCGATGACTCACCTGTATAATAGTAAAATTTTAGTGGTGGTCCGTACTTACTGGACTGCTCCCGTTAGTCAAGTTGTAAATAGTTCCATAGAATGAGTAAAAAAAGCAGTCTGGTCTTATTTATCAAGAGATAAAAATGATGAAATAAAAGCTAGCCCCCTTATTGAAATTTCTGGAATCCTACGAAATTAGAAAAGCCATAAAATAAGGATTAAAATTGAGGAATGAATAACTTGATCTCGTTCTGTCTTCATTCCTAGAAGAGTGTAGTGGCCTGCCTTTGTAATTCTTTTACTCCTGTATAAATATATTCAGTCATTTTTCTGGTACCAAATATTGTATTTTATTTATTTAACAGTTTTAACAACTGAGCCTAGTCCTAGCACAAAATCTATTTGTAGATAGATATTGTCATATTTAACAAAATTGTTGACAACATTTTTAATGATCTGGACAATTTTTCCAAGAAATTCGGTGGGAATTGAAATTCCGGTTTTATGGCCGGATTCAGTATTAAAAATAGATTTTCGTTCCATCACCAATCAATATTATAAAATATTGAAACTAATTAATTGAATATTTGTTTACAGATTACAGTGACACAAAAGTAATACGAATTTTAAATTCTGAACTAGCAGATACTTTAGGAAATTTATTGAGTAGATGTACTGGTGCTGCTTTAAATCCAAATCAAGAATTTCCAGTCTTTAATAATGAAGTTTTTATTAAATTTTATAACAAAGATTGCACGAAAAATTTAATTGAAAGTTTGCAGAAGTTACCAGGTAAGAAATGTATGTTGTCCTTTTTTTAAATGCAATTAATTTGTACATTTTAGACTTAGTATATTCTCACTATGACGACTTCAACTTTTATAAAGTCGTTGATTGTGTAATAAATACCTTGCATGCAGCAAATTTATTTTTTGAAACGATGAAACCATGGGAACTGAAGAAATCTACTTCAACTTTAGAAGAATTAAATATGGTATTACATCTTACCTTAGAAACGTTGCGAGTCACTGGAATAATACTTCAACCAATAGTACCAACTTTATGTAATGTGTTATTAAATAAAATAAATGTTCCTAAAAATGAACGATTCTGGAACAACATAACTCCATTCTCGTGGGAAACTGAAATAAAAAGGGAGAACAAAAAATTATCTACTGAAAAATCAGTTTTATATAAACGAATCATAACAGAGTCCAACAAAAAACAGAAATCTGTTAGAGTCTGATGACTTTATTTTGTTATTTTACAGTTTATACCTATGTACATTTACCTAAAATTAACATTAATCTTTGGGGTATAAACATGGAATAACATTTTTTTTTACAAATTACAGTTTAAAGTTGTGCATTTCTAATTGCAGAAAGATGTAGCAGTGGTATTTGTACAATACAGTGCTTCGAAAGTAAAAAAAACTGTAGCACAAATAAAATAATTGTAACGTACTTCTTTATTCAATATTTTAAAATAAATAAACTTAAAATAAATTTATTTTATAAAATAGTGGAAGTCATTTATAGATTATATTGAATCCATCGATATGTTCACAGTGATATATGTATTTCTGATTGAAAAATAAAATATTACATATACATATCTAATCTCTTATAATTCCTGGGACCCTGTTTAGACCTTACATTTTAAACAATGGTTTCTAAATCATTTTATTTTATTTTAGATAACAAGTGTACAAATACAAAATCACAACCACGTATTAGATCAGCATTGGAAAATATCAGCTTATTAAAAAAAAAAAGATTTTTTCTTGTTGAAGATAAAGATTTCAAGTTCAATAAACTACAAAAAGATTTGGCCAACACTGATTGCATATTGCTACAAAAAATATTTGCTTTTCTATCATTAGAATTTAGTAAAAATTAAAATGGAATTACCATTTGAGATCATCTTACCTAAGTACCATTATTAATAATACTTTTATATTTATGTATTACACGTATGCACATATATTAAATAAAAAATAAAAACACACTAATGACTAGAAGTATTTACAAAGATTTGTACAAAACATAATTATTTAAGTGGTAACCAAAGTTCGATAAAAATATGTCTTTCTACTTCACATTTGTATATTAGTATATACAGTTCATGCATTCATCTTTTTAAAATATCACATTTATATAAAATTACGAGCTAGTCGCATATGTATTGGAACAAAAAAAATTGTGCAGAAATTTATTTTTCAGAATTAAAATTTATTAAATAATTATTTATACAAAAATAAATACGTATATTAAATACACTATAGCTTTATCAATTAATTAACAATATTATATATATTAGTCCAATTACAATAATTATAAAAAACAAAATAAAATCAACAGTATGTCTGGTGCATATCATTTGAACCATAACTCGAATGCAAAGTTAAATGATCAAAACAGCGATGCGTAATTTTTTTGTTCAAATATATTATTGAGTTTGCATTAAGAAACCAAATAAAACTTATAGTTGATCTGTCAATGTACGATTGTTCAAAGTACGAGGAAAATCTGTATGTCTTAATATGCGAAATTCTATTATTGTTGCAGATAAAGCTGGACTTTCTGGGCAAAAAATTGCTAGAAACAAGTATTACTCAAGCAAATACGAGAAACATAATTTTGCAGTTTAAAAAATATCGGAAACATTGAGGCAAACGTTAAAACTGAACGTTTTTCGATGATCACGAAAAGGGATGATCCTGCTCTACGGGCATATTATAGAAGATCGCAGTTTCTACTCAGATTTTTCTGTCAAATGAAATAATATACCTATTAAACTATATACCGCTAGAAGGCAATTTCGCAGTCTTCATGCGTGGGCACGGCCCCTTGTGCGCATGCGCCAAATGTATTTGATTCGTTATTCGTCTACTGGCTGTGCGTGCATGTACTTGTAGACACGTGTTCGAGCGCTACACAAGGCTGGATATATTAAAGTCGCGGACGTTTTCCACTTATACAAGAGATAGGGATTCAGCGATATATAGTTTAATAAGTATATTAATGAAATGAAGTATAGACAATTTTTAAAAAATCAGCGACTTCTACAATTACTTTTTGAACTAAAAAATTAGTACCTTTAAATGGCGGTATTTCAAAATTATACGCGACCCCGGCATGTAGTTTTAGAACTACATAAGAGTTGTAAAAATGAATTTGAGTATACGATATGGTTAAATTCGTATGTTATAAGTAAAAACTTATTTTAGTATGTGAAAAAGTGATGCATATTCATTAATCAGTTATAAAATATTGTATTACTATACTTTCATAAATATAATCTCACTTTTTTCTTTGCAAACCAGACAAAACATTTTAACATAATTATTTGAAAAACCAACAAAACAAAAAATAGACCCATATCTCAGTTTTTTCAGACTTCTCAGGAAAGTGTCTTTGAAGATCGGTTTTCAATATTGTCAGTAATCGTAGTCAGTACCATAAGAAAATACACAAGTAAATAAAATAAAAATATTACTTACACTTTAAATAAATATTAAAAGTATCTAAACGTGTTTTTCGTTAAAATAAAACAAATAGCCACGAAATAATAATTTGCGCAACAACACATATGACAGTGCACAGCAAATGGCGGACGAAACGCAAGCCACGTCTATATAAAATGTAAGTAGTATTTTTATTTTATTTACTTATGTACTTTGTTAAGATACTGTCTACGATTACTGACAATATTGAAAACAAATAAAACTTACCTATATTAAGCAAAAAAATAAGTTTTTAAAAGGTAAGTTTAGAATATACACTTATTATGTAAATAATAACTACAGTTTTTAAAATATCACACTTAACAAATAAACGGAAATGAATACTCAGTATGTTTGACATTGGACCGCTAATGGCGGCGATCTTGGTCCTAGACCGTTTTTACTTGCATTAAATAAATAATTTAAATTCGTGAAACCAAACTTTGTAAATAAATATTTTTATCTGTTAAAATGTACAAGACCTGAATATTAAAAATTACAACAAAACATGGTTAAACATAATTTCATTCTGTAGATTTTATTTGATAAGTGATAACTGATAGGTGATATTTTTCCGATTTTGTGAACTAGGTTTACACACTGATCAATCAAATGGCAGAATTTACCATATATTTCTATTTGTGTCTTAGACCTGTGGAGCCCCGAAGATACATGATGTATGTTCTAAGTGCCCGCAAAACCCGGGTCGTTATGTCAGTTTTTAAAATAAGTTTAAAAAACAAGTATAAGTGCACGGGTTTATTGCGTTAGGTATCGTTATTGTCTATATTTTTTTATAAAATCACATAAAAAATGAGTATAATTTTCCACTCGGAAAACATCGTGTGTCTTCGGGTTCCTCATCCGGTCTGACGGCTAGACCCTTGTTATATTCCTATCTAAACCAACGCTATTTTCTTATGTGAAATGAAGTATAGTGCTATACATCACTGTGCCAGACTATGTTCTCTTTATTTTGTTTTTTATAATTATTGTAATTGGAATACATATTACATATTGTTAATTAATTGTTACAACTATAGCGTATTTAATATATATTTATTTCTTTTTCTTTAAATAATTTGTATTTAATAAATATTAATTCAGAAAAATTGATTTTAGCACAAAATTCTTTGGTTTAATACATATGCGACAGGGCTCGTAAAGGATAAATAAAATGCAAATAATTTACGGTAGTCGTCGTTGATAAGTTCGAGAATAATAAATAATAATAATAAAAAAATATACCTTTGGGTGACTAGAAAAAGATGAAACGAAAAGCGAGATAAAATCATCACACATCACTCGCATTCAAATGTCTAATTTTCGAAAAATTTTCACGTCATATCGCACTAATTTCCTCTCCATCTAGTATTTCCCGGTCTGTTGAATTAACCCTTGTTTGCCGAACGGAGTCCTGACTCGACCTGGGACTCAAATGCTCACTAGAGTATTCTTTAAAAGAGCCATTTCGTTTCGCAGTGACGATAACTGTTTTAGTACCATAATCTGTTATAAATTTATCCGTTTGATTTAGCGATACTGACTGATAACCGCATTTACACCACTCTGGGTAATGTGCCGTCAGGATTCGTTTAAAAGCCTCTCTAAACTCCGTGTTGAAAATGGAATAAATTATTGGATTGAATGCGGAATTAGAATAACCCAGCCAAGTTAGAATTTTGAAGGTTATGTCTGGAATGCAAGTCTTGCAGAATGCAGCCACGATATTGATGCAGAAGAACGGAACCCAGCAGATGAGGAAGACCCCCATGATGATTCCAACTGTGACGGCGGCTTTATGGTCGCTCACGTGGTAGGGAGAGCTGTGGTGGTTTTGCATGTGCATGTGGAGTGCTTTGTTACGCTGTTTGATGCTCTTTTTCGTGTCTTTCACTGTGTCTGGGATTTCGAGTGGCCTGGTTACAGCCCGGATGCTTTTCACGTGCTTTTGGGCGTAACAGTACAGACGACAATAGATTCCTACAAAGTGGAGTTCGTTTTACCTTACTTTAACACTCAGATAGTAATGGTGCTTCAGACTTTAAGTGAATTGTTTGCCAAGTCTCAGCAAAACAAAACGAAAGTTGTTTCCAACCAGTGAACATTAACCAAAGGCAAACTAAATAAATATAAATACAAGTTGTATAATTTATTCTTATAACAAGTTTGGCTTTGTTTGTAATAATACTAGGGTCGGTTACCATTTTTTAAACATTTTATGAATCTGCTTGATACTGTTTGTTTTTAAAAATATATGTTTTCTAATGTAGAGGTGCTGAATAAATGAAAATATATTTTTAAAATATTTCTGTTAGTGCCCATGACTTTGGAATGTTTTTGGTTTGTTTGTTTATTGCTGGAAGTACTAAACGCGGGCCCGTGTTAAAAAATTAAAATCCCGAACAGGCGTTGCTGTAACATTCGGAACCAATTAAATCACGGTGAGGCGTGGTTTGGTACTATAAACGTTCGGAACTGTGCAAAAAATATAGAAAACCGTACTTAGCTTGTATACTTCTCTAAAAAGAACAAAAAACACACCTAACGCACAAAACTCACCCCGAGTTTTCCAAGCGTGAGTATTGTGTGTTAGGTTAGGTAATGTTGAAGTGTATTTAAAGAAATTGCGTAAACCACGCCTATTCGGGATTTTAATTTTTTCTAAACGACCCGCATTTGGGACTGTATACACTTTCTTGTTGGAAAAGATTGCTCTTTTGTTGTTTTAAATTCGTTTGAAAAAATGCTAGTTATAAAATTAAAATACTATCGTACCATAAAGTTTTAGGTTAAAACTGCAGAAAGCTGTCTTCACCTCAGAATGGGCCCATAATTATGTAGTAAAGCTAAATAAAAAAAACGTTCTTCATTATAAAGTTACAATGAATTAAACGGGTGTGGTTTTGATTATGTTGGCCAGAAATATGAAAGCTGAGAATCTCGCCTCTAGTGGGTCACAGGCTTATACGTGACCTATAGTCTGTAGTCAATCCATTAGAGTGAGATTGTCACTTTGCGTTGGCGGCAATTTGAATTTTAGTATTCTGTAGGTATTAACCATCAAACTAACGTTTAAAAAGAGATTGCTTTTTGTAATCGCTTGAAGGTTTGTTGTTTTTTTTTGTTTTGCTGCATTTTGACTCTTATTGTGCTTTATTTATTGTTCTTTTAATTTTTATTGTTTCATTGAACTTATTTGAAATTGACTATTTGTATTGTATTATAGTATTTTTGTTTCGTTAGATTCACTTTTTCAATAAATCTTGCCTCATGTAGTAAGAGTTTGTTCGTTCTTGCTTAAATCTATACGATCTAGGTTAAAAAAAACATTAGTTTATACTATTAATAGACATTTACACTTTGTACTACGCGAGCCTGTCGCAGAAGGTATGCGAAAAAGTGACTTCTCCTTCACATCTCATAACACAACAAACTCATACTACACGTGGCATGGTTTACTTAAAAACTCAGTCTAATTAAACACATATAATATAATATAACACAAATACAATAAATATTAAATAAGTTCAAAGCAGCAGTAAAAATTAAAAGGACAATAAACAAAATACTCTAAAAGAGTCAAAAAATGTAGCAAAACAAAAAACACAACAAAACTTTAAGCGAATACAAAAAAAACTACCTAACTTTTTAAATGTCAGTTTGATGGTTACACCCACAGAACACAAACATTCAAATTGCCGCCAATGCAAAGTAACAGTAACAGTCTAACCCCCAAACCCCAGACTATCCATTTTCCATTCTCATTCTTGTGTGAAAATGATGGAACTTTCATGAATTTTTTTTTGTTTCAATGCCACTAGTCTGACGCTGCTGACGTCACAAATTCATCGCAAAACTTTAAAAAATTATATCTTGCTTAATATAACGAATTTTCATTAATGCTCATATCTTTGTACAATAAATTGAATAAAACTTGTTGCATTCTATTTATTTGCACATCCAATCCACTGGAAAAATAATAAAAACTGGCGCTCTGATCTGCCGGCGGAAGTGAAAGTATTATGTATTTGTGGGCATGTTTTTACAATTTTATTCTTTTGTTTCGACTATATTTGTGTGTGTATTTGTTTGCATTCCTAAGCAGGTCAGAAAGTCGAGACGGTGAGCCACTTGAGACTGGCAACACAGGGTTCCGTGTATGATAAGCGCCTATGACAAACTTATGATGTTCTAGAACTTTCCATGGTCCACCCAACCATCCATCCACACCGGTGGCGGGGAGAGGTAAACTTTACTCTCGAAACACCTTAGATCGAGACGAGGCAAGAGGGATATTTTGGTTTAAATACTGGGGCATAAACTGTATTCTTCAGAATCGCTTCGGCAGGATTCCCGGGAGTCTTGGACCTCTTCCGTGATTGACACGTTGAGAATCTAAGCTTCTGACTCAGCAAAACCTTGCACTTGGCTTGATCGAGGTATGTTCAGCAGGTCTCTCCTCGACCCGCTTCACTAATTTCCCCCCATTCAGCTGCTATGGCTATGTCAGGCACGATTGGGGTCCCTCCTTGTACTCTACTCAGCTGCTATGGCTGTCAGACACGTTTGGGTCCCCAGTTTCCCTCCACTCGGAAACCTCGAACTTACCAAACGTAACATTCACATACATTTATACAATTGCGTTTGCAATTTGACTATCAATAGACAGGTCTAAGTAACGCATTATTGTCAATGTTGTTATTAAATTGTTGGGACAACCTTTATGGGTTTTTGTATTATTTTGTTATAAATCATTTGTTGAAATTGTGTCTAGATGAGTCTCTGTGCGAGGTTTTAGTAGGGTACCTCTATATACAGGTTATGGCCATGACGTGGCTCACGTTTCGTCCGCCATTTGCGGTCCACTGTCATATTCGTTGTTGTTGCGCAAATTATTATGTATTTTCGTGGTTATTTGTTTTATTTTAATTCAAAACACATTTAAATATACTTCTAATGTTTATTTAAAGTGTAAGTAATACTTTTATTTTATTTATTTGTGTATTTTCTTGAGATACTGACTACGATGACTGGCAATATTGAAAACACATAAAAATTACCAATATTGAGCACAAACATCTAAATTTTTAAAAGGTAAGTTTAAAATATATACTTATTATGCAAATAATAACTACAGTTATTAAGTTTGATGTGATAATAACAACCTATATCCTATGCTCTACATAACCTCTAAATCTATGTCATAATAATAATTGTGTATCTCTTAAATAAATGAATTTTTATTTCCTTTATAGATTCATAGCGTGATTATTTAATATTCCTGTATAATATAAAATCACATTTCTTACAGTATGTTTGACATTGGCCCGCTTATGGCGGCGATCTTGCCCCATGGCCATACCCTGTATATAAAGGTATCCTAGGTTTTAGTTATGGTTTCCCTCGTACGTAAGGCATGTGCCAGAGAGCGTATTTATCATATTATTTATTACTTGCTTTCATAATTAATTTTCAATAAATGTACAAGGCTAGACATTTTCTGTCTGCTTTTTGGAGAGAACATTATTCTTTAATTATGTGAAATTCCTATCCCAAGTTCCCCACTTTTAACGGCTACTCTATATAACGAACGAAGTACGGGCTACTTATATATATTATATAAACACAACGGAGAGTAAGTACAACCTTGAAATTGACGAGGCCAGGTATGTCGCGTTAAAAGCTCTTTATAAGTGGTTTTTAAAACAAAGAAAACAACATGCACCAATTGATGGAGATATAATTAAAGAAAACGCAAAGAATTTGCACCAAAAATTGTACGATAAAACTTCATTTCATCCTGCATATGCAATAGTTTTTTAAAATTCTAGTTCTTCAGGACATACGATCTAAAAATTAATATTTTTATATTTAACTTGTATTAAAGTAATTAAAACCAATAAATACGTTTAAAATTATATTGTTGTAATTATTTCATAAAAACTCGAAAAAGTGAACATACTCGATACCTATTTGTTCACTGTATCGAGACTAAACTATAATTCTAAAATTAATATTAATTCCAAACTATCAACGAACACGTTATTACGTGACCAAGCACAACACGGCAAAAATATATATTCACAGGCTAGGCTAAATTCAAAGATTCTTCTTCGCTTCGTCCATGAAAAGACGCTAGTGCAGTGGATTTGTTACTTTTTTTGGTTTTTAAATAAATTCATGTTGATTGGATGTGAAAATAAATACGGTGCAAAAAGTTTTATTCAATTCTGAGGCGAGGACAGCTTTCTGCAGTTTCTCCAAAGCTTTTAAAAACTTTAAACTAATTTTAAAATATAAATGAAGAAGAAAGGATTTGTGAAAAAATGGGATTTGAACCCTAAAACAGTCTTTAATTTAATTATTAGTCTTTTTCTGTGGGTTAATTTACATAGTGAAATTTTCACATTGGTAAGCGACCCTACTTATAACAATAATTAAGAAAAAATATAAATATAAAAAATATAATTAAAATGTTATTTAATTTTTGATTGGTTATACAAAAATAGTGATCTCAATTTATATTACATTGTGCTGGAAACTTGTATTTTACGTTTTGCACATCAACGTTTTGTACAACCTGCTATATGCCATTCACGATAACGAGAGAATTTCGAACTAATTCACGAACATAGACAAATGAATCTATTGATCGAAATAGGTTAATTTTTGGGCCGACCCAATATAATGACGTCTCTGTGCGCGAATTAGTTCCAAATTCTCTTGTCATTGTGAATGGACTACCTATACATCGAAAAGAAAAACATTTCCAGTGACAGTGATAACAATTTTTTTCAAAAAATCACTACCTACATTAATAAATAACAGTTTATTATTAATTTTTTTATTTGATAAACTCAAGTAATAATTTATACAGGGTGTATCACGGAAAGTGAAACATAGGCGTTTAAGATAGGAAATCAGTTTTTCCGTGCGCATTGCTCCCCTACCTAATTATTTTAGACAAAAAGTTTCAAATTGATGTTGTATAGCAAAAATTTCTACATCCGAATCAATAAAAAAAATCTGATGTGACCCAACACAATACCTCCCGCCATTTACTTATGGGGTATACTTTTTATATTACTGTATAAATTTATCCATAGAATATACAGAAAAAATATTAAAGCAAACCTGTAGAAAATGGAATAATCTTTAATTTTTATAATAATAAATTACGAAAAAAATACATTTAAAGAAATTTTTTGAAGAAAAACTATCTTGAGCTTCAAGTAAAGTGCCATTTCCGGTTATCCGATTGCCACCAAAATCTAATGGCTTCTTTCCATATTAGAATAAGGTAGAAATACATGGTTTCAAAACTTTCTGAATGATAGTATTTGAGTTAGAGCATAAAGAGGATCCACACCCACCCACACACACACACACACACACACACACACACACACACACACACACACACACACTCACACACACACACACTACATTTAAAGGTTATTTTTTGAAGAAAAACTATCTTGAATTTCAAGTAAACTGCCATTACCGATTATCCGATTGCCACCAAAATCTAATGGTTTCTTTCCATATTAGAATAAGGTAGAACTACATGGTTTCAAAAGTTTCTGAATGATATTATTTGAGGTAGAGCGTAAAGAGGATCAACACACACACACACATACATACATGCACACATACACACAGACATCATCACGAAAATGTTAAAAATGGATTCTAGGGACCTTAAAACGTGGTCATTTACCAAAATCTCGACATGCGATTTTTAGCACGATCCCTATACCTCCCTTACCAGGTGTAGCGGGAGGTGAAAATCATTTTGGCTACTTCATAACTGCAGAAATGAAATTTGAAAATTCACGGCATTACAATTTAATAGTATTAGTCATGGAATTAGAAACAAGAGACGAACAAAAGCGTAACGTTTTATTACGTCAGTGTCAGAATAAACAACAAATCTACTTAAACCTTTTGCTTTATTATTATTATTATTATTATTAAATTTGTATTTAGAAAATTAATATTTACTACGTAAAATATTTATTTTGACAATCATTATTCTGACACTGACGTAATAAAACGTTAGGCTTTTGTTCGTCTCTTGTTTCTAATTCCATGGCTAATACTATTAAATTATAATTCCGTGAATTTTCAAATTTCATTTCTGCAGTTATGCAGTAGCCAAAATGTTTTTTTTTATTGATTCGGATGTACAAATTTTTGCTTTACTACATCCATTTGAAACTTTTTGTCTAAAATCATTAGGTAGGGGAGCAATGCGCACGGATAAACTGATTTTCCATGTTAAACGCCTGTTTCACTTTCCGTGATACACCCTGTATGTATGTGTAATTAATTCCTATCCCTTTGCATGCTACGGATATATGAGTTTCCAGTTCATAATATAATGTAGAGATCATTATATAAGCCGAATAAGAACAAACTAAAAGGGTAGTAGAGCTCACCTATCATTACGATGCAAGGAACATAGAAACTAATGCAACTGGAGATGACGGCGTAACTAGGAGTGAGATCTAACGCACACGTTGGATAATTTTTCCCGCCGTCACTGTAGATTAGCGGCTGCGGTGGTCGATGCAATCCTAACGAAATCGGTACGAAGGAAATCAGGGCTGCCAACAGCCAAATTGTGGCAATGGTGATAACAGCTACTCGACGAGTTACCCAACGTCCATATCTGAAAAGTATTCATTATAAAATAACATAAATAAATTTAACAACATTTAGAAGATAGTGGAAGAGTAAAATTAATTAAAAATAATATTTCTTCATTAAGTAATGACATATTTATTATTTCAGAAAAACAAAAACACTACTAAAATGATCTACTAATATAACTTTTTGACTAATTTAAGTGACCTATTTTTTCTTATACCTTGTTCTCGAGATTCCAATGGTGGCAGTTAAAAATAAGGCACACTGTATGTTCCGGAATTATGAATGAAAATTTTTATGGTGACAAATTTTGATCAAACATCGGTTATATTTATAATCATAATTACTGTTTTTAACAAATAAATATAAATCAAAGTTTACAACACTTTTTTTGAAAATGAATGCATGTATTGTTCTTTTGTTCAAATGTCTTATTTTCGATGTTTTTAGGGTATCTTGGGTAATTTTAATGATAGAGTAAAACTGTTTCATATTACAGGGTCAATTTTTTGAGACAAATTTAATAATCACTACAAGAATTTTCTATCGTCTTTTGTTTTTGATGTATAGGCTAAAACTTATTTTCCGTTTATTTTAAAAATACCTTATTATGGAAAATAAAAGAACAATATTTTGATAAATATAAACAAGTTTTAGCCTGTAGTTAAAAAATAAAAGACGATGAAAAATTTCTGTGGTTGACTAGGGCTGCGAAACAACATCGCTGTGATCGATCTGATCAGAAGATCGATTGATCGTTCAGAATGATCAAAATCAACATTTAATCGATCGATCGATCTGATTATTTAATCGATTTTTATTTATGGCCAACTAATCAATTCAACAATAAATCGATCTGATAGATCTAACATGTCACGGTAATGTATACGCATGCGAATATGAGCAACGGCATCGCTACGCAGTCTGCGTTAGTTTAGAAGGAGAAGGTTAAGAAACTAGGATAGGCTAGTTGCGTCTTTTTACCTTCCGTCACCTCTAGGTAAGGAAGGTATTGCCTTTGGTCAAAAAAATCGGTGGTGAGTTTTCATTGAATAAGCACGTTTTAGGTTCTTTACAATACGATTTTACTATTTTTATGATGATATCTGTATGTGTGTGTGTGTGTGTGCGTATTCCTCTATCTTACAACCATATGTAGACTTGATTAGATTTTAACAGTTTTTCTTGAAAAACTTAGTTAAATATTATTATAACTTAAAGAATATATTATTCTCTATACGATTTGATTGCATTTTATATTTCATATTCAACAGATATAGAGTTAAAGAATTATAAAGATAATAAATTTCATAAATCAGCCAGCTATGCTAACTTAACCATGGAAATTGCTAATATATTCAGGTAATTGAAATTGACAGATGTCAGTAGTCAGTATCAATAAAAAGTAAATGAATGAAAGAATAAGGGAAGTAACTTTAGTGTTAGAAGTTTCTAGAAAGATATAAAAGTGAAGGAACTGAATGAGAACGACACGTAAAACAAAAATGAGTGGAAGAAGAAAATAAAAAATAGCAACCCCTAACGAAGGGGAAAAGCTAAAGAAGAAGAAATCAGTGTCAAGTGCCATTTGCATAGTTTGTTTATGAAATAATTTTGTTGGAAATTTGGAATCTTTTGCAAGAAAATTTATGTATGGAATTTGTACATAATACACAGGATTGACGGAAGGTATTGTACTGGCCACATCAGATTTTTTATATAATATTTTTGAAGAGCAGATAAAAACTTGCAACCCATATTTTTTCTTTTGACAAAATTTTTATTAATTGGTCGGAAAAAAAATATTTAAATTACCGCCAAGTATGACGTAGATTTACGCCGCACCAATGAATGGCCGTAAAGCCATAGCATCAGTATACCCCATAGCAACGGCGGGTAATTTGAACATGACAGATCACCTGTTTGACGTTTGGACAATAGTTTAGAGGTTAATATTTTAGTTTGTCTTTTTAATCTTGTACGAGTATAGGCTAAGTTAAAATCCTTCAAAATCCTGCTTAACAAATCGAAATACGTAATAAAAGTAACAGAAACCACCCAAATTGCAAATAATAAACAAATGGGCAATTATCAAGATATTGAACGTGGAATACACCCAAAAAATAAATAAATAAATAAATTAATAAATAATCGAAAATGAGACTTCTGTACATAGTGAACATTAAAATAAAAAAATCTGATGTGGCCAGCACAATACCTTCCGTCAATCCTGTGTATTATGTACAAATTCCATACATAAATTTTCTTGCAAAAGATTCAAAATTTTTGGTATTTTATGATTCCCTTTCTCGGCAACTGAATTCCATACTCCTGATAACAAACAAACCACATGAAATAACAAAATCATGAAATTTTGAATGAAAAATTATGACACTTGTCAGTTATGGACATAATTAATTGCTGTCATTTTGATACGGGTCCCCATATCTGCTTGCCAAAGGCAGCAAAGTCATGTCACTGCATGCGCCCTATACATATTTTTTTTGCAAAAGATCCTATATTTCCAGTAAAGTTATTTCATAAACAAACTCAAATTCAATTATTAGCAGTTTCCATGATTAAGTTAGCATAGCTGGCTGAATTATGCAATTTATATGAATTTTTTTATCTTTATTATTCTTTAACTCGGAAGGTAAAAAAGGTAACATCAAATATTGATTATAGGTAAAATTTATGTAAGAATGAATTAAGTTAATAAATATAAAAAAAACCTAGGATTAGTCATTTCCAAAAGAATACTAATTAGCAGTAATTGAACTATGCACGTATGTCACATTTTACCTAAAAATAAGCTTGAAAAAATTGATTTTATATTTCAAAACATTATCAATAATTGTGTAAGCATGAATACCCCTTACAGCAAAAAATATCGTGTTCATAAATCATTCATATATACAATCACCCATTAAGATCAAATCAATGATTAATGACAAGCATATATTTTCTTTCTTCGTACGGAACATTAATATGCACAATTAACGAAATGTAAGTTACTTAGATGGAAATAAAGGTAGGTAATCATGTTTTGTGGAACAGATACTAGGCTTTAATGATACAGTACGATATTGTTTGTTATTTCGTTAACAAAACATGAGCCCTCAAGCAAGATATTCTGATTTCAGATTTAGCATTTAAAACAATTGCAAACGAGTTTTGCAATTCAGATGACAGTTTGCGTAAAGCAAAATTCGGTAATTTGGTAATCCCTTTGTCAAGAAATGTAGACAGGAGCAGTACAACTGAAAAATAACATTTCTGAATGTTAAAAGATTAATTTGGATATTCGTATACGGAAGAAAACAAATTATCGTGTGTTTCTAATTTATATAAATTTGAAAAGCAATTTAGCATTTTCCTACATAATATACCTATCCTATTTTCAATTTTAAAAGGAAACTTCCTAGGCAGTCTTTTTTTAAAAAAATGTATTACATATTAATTTTAGCGGTAGTATGTTTTAATTAAATTAAAATAAAAAATATTTTTTTAAAAGAACTAACTTTATATGCCTGTGGCCAGTGCTCGTGCACTGATTTAATTTGTCGTAAATTTACTTTTTTGCCGTTGTGTGCGACATGATGAGAAACGAGTGAACAACAAAGTTATAGTTACTTAAGTATTAAGGTCAGTAAGATCTTCCTACTGGCTGAGGATGATTTTGGAAATCGAGACGAAGTCGAGATCTCCAATACATCCGATACCGGTAGAATAGAGAGTACTTAGGTGCTTACTTATTACGTTTTTTACCCGATCGACGCAAAAAATTAAAAAAAGTTTGAAACAGTTATTTGTATATAAAGTGCTGAAACTGTTTCTTTGTCGAACCAAAACGAAATTTTGTGTTGGAATAGTTATTTGTATATAAAGTGCTGAAAGTGTTTCTTTGTCGAACGAAATTTTTTGTTCGACAAAGGACATTCAACACATGTTATAGACACTATTTTTTCTACTCTTGTAAGATAATAGTATATTATGTGGCAAGTGTGTGAAGCTGAAATTTTTACATGAGGGTGTAGATTGCGATACGAGCCGAAGGCGAGTGTTGCAAACCACCCGAATGTAAAATAGGCTTCACACACGTGTTACATACTTTACTTTTTCTACGACCTTGCAATAAAAAATATATATATATATATATATATATATATATATATATATATATATATATATATATACAGTGTGTTAATTAAAAACCTGGCCATAGGCGTTTAACATGGGAAATCAGTTTTTCCTTGCGCAAAAGTTCCCAAATTATTTTAGACAAAAATACTTCAAATAAATGTTGTAGAGAATTAAATTCTGCATCCAGATTAGTAATAAGATTTTATTTTCGACGTTTCATAACCGAGAAAATCAATTTCAAAGTTTATCGAAAATTGCTGATTTGTAGCGATAGCCATGGAAGTCAAACAAAATTACAAACAATTGTATGACATCTTAACTGTCAAAGAAAGTTTGTGTTTTGTGATTTTCGTTCAGTAACATATTTTTTTGGAAGTATGGAACAGTTTTCTCATGAAGAAAAGCTTCAGATTATAAAATGGTGTTACTGTGGACAAAGCTATAGAAAAATACGTGATTTAATAAGTGTAATGTGGTCACATCGACAAATTCCAAGTAAAACCACAATAGAACCTTTTATTAAAAAAACTTAAAGCTGTAATTTCCAATGAATGTAGAAAAATAAATGCCAGACAGCTGCATAATGTTCGACATGGCTTTTATAATAGACTTGGGTATTGCTTAGCGCAAAATGGAGTTATTTTAACATTTAATATAAAATTATATTCATTCTAGTTTTCTGTTTTTCTTTTTAAATAAATACATTATTCTTGTTTTCATTTTTATTTTATTTTGTATATGTTGACAGCTATGTATTCTAAAATTAAACCATGTATTTAAGAAACATATTTGTTTTATACATTAAGTTAGGCTAATTCATTGTGTCAATGTCATACAATTGTTCGTAATTTTGTTTTGAGTTTCATGGCTATCGCTATAAATCAGCAATTTTCGAAAAACTTTGAAATTGATTTTCTCGGTTATGAAACGTCGAAAATAAAATCTTATTACTAATCTGGATGCAGAATTTAATTCTCTGCAACATTTATTTGAAGTATTTTTGCCTAAAATAATTTGGGAACTTTTGCGCAAGGAAAAACTGATTTCCCATGTTAAACGCCTATGGCCAGGTTTTTAATTAACACACTGTATATTTTTATAAATTAATAACACATTTCTCATGAAGTAGTTATTTCTACGGACCATTTACCAACACATGATTTACGTGTATATAAAGATATTCATTGTATGTGTTAAAACTGAACTATTTACTTCACGCACACTATGCGTGAAGTGACACTTCACGCACAGTGTACATAAAATCAAGCTTCACACATAAAAATTGATACGTGAAGTACTCACTTCACGCATGGGAGTAGAAACAAATTTTTTTGACCAAAGACAATACCTACCTTCCTTACCTAGAGGTGACGGAAGGTAAAAACAACGTAAAATTGTCCATAAAATATAAGGAACAGAAAGTGCCGATTCCAATCAGTTTATATCAATCTAAAAATTAAATCCCTAAAATCCCTCGTGATTTTTGTCTATTTTTTATTCGTGGGATTCGAATTGAAATGTTAAGCCACGTACATTTTTTTACAGCGAACTATCTCCGAGACGCGTGAAACGAATCGACCTAGGGGTTAAATAGGTCTTCATGATTTGGATCTGATCCAACATACATAAACTTGTGAATCAGTTCATTTATTTTATCTAGGTAAATAACTTTCCTAGACTACTAAATTGATTGATTTACTCCAGACGTAAATCAGTTTGTTTGGATTCCGATTCAAATCAGTAAGTTATGGGATTAGCGTATTTGAACTGATTAGCAAGTGAAATACGGTCCAGTGCAACATGCTTTACATTGAAGTATACGAATTATTTTGATTATTCTATTTTTTGAAAACTAAAATTTAAATATGTAGTGCTTCTATATTGTACTAATTAAATAATTACAATGAGGTATTCTATTGCAGTTAAATTTAAAACAAAAAACAAATTAACTAAATTACACTAAAATAATAATAGATAAATACAATAATTAATTTCAAACTATTTTATTTAAAAATTGTACCATAGATTTCTCGATTGACATTTCTCATTAACACGTTTACTACGGAGAGAATATAATTTATTAGTCACGTGATATGTTTTCCGCCAATCAACATTCAGAATCTCCCTAGTTACATGTCTATCACAGCGATGATAAAAAACAAAGAAATTATCATCTTATTTAAAGTCGTTACTAAGGGATTTGTTTTCTTTATTTACGACATTGACAGTTAATTTTGAGTATAAAATAAGTAATAACAATAATTCAAAGTTCGATATATTAAATAAAACTCGTAAGTACCATGTTTTAATACATTATGAATATGTATATCAAAAGTTAGGTTAACATAATGTGTTACAAAAATTCATTATATTCTCTCATTAAATATAAGCTCGTGATATGATTAATAATCGAGATATTGCTCGTGAAACCGAAGCAGCACATTTCACTCGAGAATATCATCGATGATAATCATATCACTTGTTATATTACGTATGAAAATAATTTGAGTATTCTAATGTAGTATAATTTACGGTAAAATTGTTCTAACTTTGTGGATTTTTCTAAAAAAAATACCGAATTTTTTCTTTTTTTTTTTGCGCGAAGAAGGTATTACATGGTTTGTAACATACAAGCGACTGATGGCATTTCTAAAAAAAATGTGCTTCATATTAGTTTTATTACGTTTTGTGTGTTTACAGGATTTTACAATCTGATTTTCTTTTAAATGTCCTGCTCCTCCTACCAGTAAAATTCAAATTTTCAAGTAATATTTAAAAATTCATATCGGAATTAAAGTCAGAACTTAAAGTTTTCAATTTATAATACAAAAATCTGATATGACCAACACAATACCTCCCGTTTAATTTAATTTTTATTCATGTAAATACTTAAAATTATATTAAATTTAAATACCGGGTTCGATCCCGACCGACGCCAAATATTTCAAATTTTAAATGGCACAAAAATGACGCCTGTGGTGCACTCTCCACGCCAGCAATAAGTGCTCGTGGGGTGACACTTGGTAAACGCGCACACGGTACAAATATGTCATCATCGTTACCGAAATATGTGTAATATGCCGGATGATATATTTATTTGATTTTTTTATTTATTTATATACTTACCTATATTCATTGCTGGCGTGGAAACTGCACCACAGAGGTCATTTTTGTGCCATTTAAAATTCTAAAATATTTGGCGTCAGTCGGAATCGAACTCGGTTCCCCAGATTCGCCTGGTAAACGCCTGCACGGTACAAATATATCATTATTACTGACATCTGTGTACAAAGCAGATTGGCTCACCCAGTAATGGGTAATATGCCGTGATGATATATTATATATTTTTATTATCTTACCTATATTCCTACATATTTATACTTATGCTGGAAACTGTATTAACTTCCTTTCCATATAATTATTGTTCCATTTATTGTTTTCTTTTTAAAACGTTACTATTATTATTTGAAATGATTAGTTTGTTGACGGTGACATATCTGTCAAATTATAGATAATTTTAGAAATATATCCATAAAATATTGTAACGTTTTATTTATGTGGGTGAAGTGTAAAACTCAGACAAATATTATTAATTAAAATAATACGTTTATTAAACGATGTATAATTAAGGTTAAATAATAAAAAGATAATAAAAGTAACTAACACTATGATTAAATAATTATAAACACTAAGAATATTATTAAATACTTTTGTAATTTTAATATGCAAATGCTTCCAAACAAGACTGTGTACTTTTTTATAAGCACTTTGTAGTTGCGAAATTAGTCGCAACCACAATGTAAAAATGTTGAAGTATTGAAATTGGAAATATTTGATGAATAAAAATAACTAGAGCAAAAATGTATGCGATAATTTTTCTTTATAACTGTCATATTATATTGTCATGATATATTTTGTTTTTTTTAACTTGTACCGGAATATTGGATCGTAGTCGCCACAAATGTACATAGCAGTCAGTCACATTGACGGTTTAGGGTAGATACGTGTTACATGGAGTTGATCTTCTTCATAAAAAGAAAGCGGCTCTAGATTCAATAATTTTTCATTGTGAACGGAAATAATTTTTACTATAAATTTCGTACACTACTGCCCACCCTTGTCACCCCTAGATCTCGCCGCGATTGGTTCATACTGAAAAATGTTGCCCTACTCTTCAAAAGAGACGTCATGAACAGAGCATGTTCGTGAAATGCCGAATATTTTTCTTTAGACAGTTACAACTTATAAAAGTCCTATAAAGACACTCGAATAAATTTCTTTCCAGTTGCGTAGGTAACGTGTTGAGGTCAACTGAGAATGGAATAGAAACAGAGCAAATATACTGAAATAAATTTGATGTTTTTAGAAATCTAAAAACCTAATAAACCTATTTTCAATGTTCTGTGATAAAATAGTAATTAATGCCGTATATATATCACTGTTTACGTGGCTGTGTCCGGACAGTGTTTCAAAATTAATTAAGTTTCAGTTAATTTCGAAGGCCGTCACTGTTTAAAACATATTATTTATTAGTTGATTTTAACCTCAGCGACTCATGCCATTAAAAATGTTAAATTATTCAACCAGTTCTCATGTTCTAATTTTGATAAAGGTTTTCCTTTTTTGTCCATAAAACATTTTATTTCATTTTTACCTTCCGTCACCTTTAGGTAAGGAAGGTATTGTCTTTGGTCAAAAAATTTAATGATGAGTTTTCAGTGAATAAGCATGTTTTACGGTCCCTATAATACGATTTTACCATTTTTACGATGATGTCTGTCTGTATGTATGTATGTATGTATGTGTGTGTGTCTGTGTGTGTGTGTGTGTGTCTGTGTGTGTGTGTGTGTGACAAAAGTTCCGGATCGCATAACTTCAATACCACGATTCCAAAAATTATAATTTTTTCGTATTCCTCAAGTTTACATCCAGATGAACAAGTGATTAGATTTTGGTTATAATTGGTGAACCGGAAGTAGCCTCATTTGAAGATTTCACAGTTAAATTTAATTTATTGACATTTAACGTTATTATATCTTAAAGAATATATTATTCTCTATACGATTTGGTTACATTTTATATTTCATATTCAATAGATACAAAGTTAAAGAGTTTTGAAGAAATTAAATTTTATAATTCAGCCAGCTATGCTAAACATGGAAACTACTAATATATTCATATAATTCAAATTGACAGATGTCAGTATCAATAAAAAGTAAATTAATGTGGCAGATATGAGGATGTTGAAGTAGATGTTGGGGAAGACACGGAAAGATACGGTAAGAAAATAACTCTAGTGTTACAAGTTTCTAGAAAGATACAAGAAAGATGATTATATTGGTTTGAACATGTCATGAGGTGAAATGAAGAATTATATATTGGAACAAGAATGAATAGTTTTGTAATAGGAGGTTGAAGAAACAGAGGAAGACCAAAGATAAGATGGAAGGACTGTATTGCGGAAGACTTGAGAGAAAAGGAACTGAATGAGAACGACACGCAAAAATAGCGACCCCTAACGAATGGGAAAAGCTAAAGAAGAAGATGTCAGTGTCAAGTGCAATTTGAATAGTTTGTTTATAAAATAATTTTACTGGAAATTTAGATTCTTTTGCAAGAAAAATTATGTATGGAATTACCTTAAACTAAATGAACATTAAAAATCTGTTCTCTCTTTAATAAAATTACTATTTTACTACTAATTCCAGTGGCGTATATAGATTTTTATTTCGGAGGGGGGGCAGCTTCTACAAAAAAAATTATAGTACCTACAAATATACAGGTGAACACTAGAAATCGTGACAGGCGTTTATTTTCAAATATTATCTGTCTCGTAAATCATTATGTAAAGCTTTATTCACAAATATTTAGAGATTATAATTCTGAATTTTAAGATATTAAACTTTATAAATTTAATCTCTTGATACCCGAGTAAACTTAATTTAAAGTCGTTGTAATAACAGATTTAGTATACGTTGTTTTTGAAATACTGCACTATTCATTTGTTCAAGCCACAGTCATGGCTCACTATTCTCTTTTCAACTAGGTGTATAAAAAAGTGCCCGCCATTTTACTTTTTAATAATGTAACATATGGATTGTTTTACATGATTGTAAAGAAAATTTGATGTACTTTTCAAATTTGTAAAAAATATAGTATGTTCCATTTGAAATTTCAAAGTTGATATTAATTACTAATAAACCGGCAGTGGTATCATGAATGTACATCCGTCATCAAGTAGCTTACATGTTGCTGTATAAATCATGTTATATGAAAGAAATTACTAACTTAATAAATAAGCGAGATATTTGCTGGGTCCACTAAAATATAACACCCTGCATATAAAAAATTTAAAATATAAAAATATTTCGGCATGGGCCTGGCCCTCTCAGGCCTCCCCCTATATACGCCACTGAATAATTCCCATAAGAATTACTGAAATTACAGTTTCCGTGTAATTTTTACAATTTAAGCTATAATATCGATGCTATATTTATCGTTTTAATTGTCATTTAAGTTAACAGACAGTTTAACCGGAAATGAATATACCGGCCATGCCATAATAATTTTTAAAATTAAAGTTGAAGTAATGATTTTTTGTAAGTAGCGCTACTTTAAGAGATGAGAATATGATGGGACATTATTTTAGTCTAATTTAATTCTTCCGTTTACTACTAGGTACGTACTACAAGAGTTAGATGCAAAAGTATTTCTATATTTTACCTATATAGTCGGAACTGTTCGCATTTTTAAATGTAATTTGGGAGATCTCCGTCAGATCGGCTAAATTTAAAATGAAAAACAACTTTAAAATTTTATCTTTATAACTTAAATATGTATTGTCCTAAAAACAAAAAAATAATAGAAACAGGTACAATTGGATAGGGCTACATGACTTTATTATTTACTATAATTCATATAAATATATAAAAATTATAAATCTCAGTGAATTTTTTTCCTAATCCATAATATTTCTTACCTTAGCGGATCCTTAATATGAATATACCGATCGAGCGAAATGGCACATAGATTAAGAATGCTCGCAGTTGAGCACATGACATCGAAGGCGATCCAGGTGTCACAGAACTGGGATCCGAAGACCCAGTAGCCAAGCAGGTCGTTGACCCCAGCGAACGTCATCACCAGAGATGCTACGAAGAGATCGGCGATGGCTAGCGACGCCAGGAACAAGTTGCCGATGCGTCGCAGGCCGCGGTCTGTGTAGATGGCTACGCATACTAAGATATTGCCGGCTACTGACAGGAAGATGAGCAGTGTTAGGAATGTGCCTGCGAAGGAATGTAATATTAGTTATGGTAAGTTAAAAAAATTAAAATAAGGACTATGGTTCGGTTTCTCAAGGTAAATAAATGGTTGTAATTAAAAACCAATCATGAGCTGTGTTTATTATGAAATATTATGGAGATTTTGAGAGCCACAATGGCTCTCATATTCAGCATGGAATACGAGGGTGGTTTGAAAAGTCCGTGCAAAGTTCGACAGATGGAAACACTGGTACGTATCGAGGTTATGTTTAATTGGTGACATGTCTTGGAAGAACGCTTACCAAGTTTCAACCAGATCAATCTATTTCTCTCTATTTGACGTTCATTTAAATTGAGAAAGTCGAGTGATTTTCAAAAAGTGGAAGAAAAAGAATTTCGTGTTGATCAAACATTATTTTATGAAAGGCAATTCGCCTCAGAAGACTAAGGAGAAGCTTGATAAACATTATGGTGAATCTGCACCTTCGATTAGAACAGTTTATAAGTGGTTTCAAAATTTTCGGAGTGGGCATATATGAGCACAAGTATCGCTGAACGTCCTGGACGCCCTATCGAGGTCACTAGACCAGAATAACCCTCATCGACTATTTAGAAAAGGGTAAAACTATAACAGGTGCATACTATTAATCGTTATTGGACCGTTTGAACACCGAGCTGCAAGAAAAACGTCCACGATTGGTCCACAAAAAAGTCCTTTTCCATCACGACAACGCACCAGCTCACTCATCTGTGATTGTAGCCGCAAAATTGATGGAATTAAATTTCCAACTCGTCCCACATCCTCCCTGTTCTCCAGATTTGGCTCCTTCGGACTACTACTTGTTCCCCAATATGAAGAAATGGTTGGCGGGTAGAAGATTTTATTCAAACGAGGAGGTGATTGCAGAAACGAAAGCTATTTGGCAGAGTTGGACCAATCTTTATTATTTGGAAGGGATCAACAAACTGGAGCAGCGTTGGACGTGTATGTCTAAAAGGAGACTACGTTGAAAAATAATAAAAAAAGTATCCCGACAAATTAAGTAGTTTTCAGTTTTGCACGGACTTTTCAAACCACCCTCGTACATAAAGCGATGATTTTTTTTTTTTACATAGTGTTATAAATTCTTACTGTATGTAAAAATATACAAGCGATGTTCACTCACAAAAACCCATTCTTGAGGTTAACTTAAAAAACTTTTAAAATTTTGAAAATAATTTTTTTGGGTTGACCATGAGTGAGTCATGCATTTAGTCAGTTAAGGTAGACGATTTAGCACCTCAAGAATGGGTTTTTGTGAGCGAACACAGCTTGTATATTTTTACCTACAGTTAGAATGTACAACATTATGTAAAAATAATAATCATCGCTTTATGTATTCCATGCTGGAGATGAGAACCATTGTGGCTCTCGAAACGTCCCTAATATTTCATAATAAATACAACACATGATTTGTTTTTAATCACAAACATTTACCTTGAGAAGGTGAACCATAGTCCTTATTTAAGAAAATTTTATTAATATACAAAGGACTGCAGCACTACAACATAAAATAAAGTTAAAAATCTTATACACATCGAGTAAAATGATTAAAATATGAAAATACCAGCATATACACAGAATGTCGACGCTCTTAATGTTTACATCGTAGTCGTAAGCAGTGAGAATCATCAAATTTATGTGATCGGAGGGCGTGAAGCCTCGTAAAATCCATCAAAGGGGCCGTTATACACGAAAATAACATTTTTTTATAAGCCGGCGAAGTTTAAATTGATCTACTGGAATTTTTGAAAAAGTGATATCTGATCTGAACATACATCGCATAATGTTGAATTATTTGCTTTTATTTATAGACCAATCCATAATACCGGATGGTTTTTAAAAAACGAATCCTGTTTGAAACTCCATAATTCCGGAGTATATTGAGATATCGATTTGAAATTTTTATCTCTTACAGACAAAGGGTTGAAACATTTATATAGAAAAACAACTGAATAGTATTTATTTAAATTTGACATTCAAATATACCATTACATTTTGGTAATTTTGTAATCAGCTTAAAACGAAGTAACTATTATTGAAACAAAAGTAACTGTCAGTGACATTTCGAGTTAGGTGTAACATTGTCATACATTTGCTCTAAGTTTGGTTCAACGATCTCGGGATTTCTTCTAATAATGGCACTTTAGCATAAAGGTGTTACAAGAGGACTGATAGCAGCTGGATCAATTTTCAGAAAACCTGGGACGGTTAATATATTTTCGTATATTAAAGAAATTTCTTTGGAATTGAATTGCGTTTTATTTGTAAACCACCCATTTGCTAAAATCGTATAATACATAATAAGAAAGAGAATTTTATGCTGAATTCATATTTTGAAACCACATTGTCCTATGTTTAATCGTGTGAGAGTGGTGAATGAAAAAAGAGTAATGAGCCGATTTGAATATGTGTCCAAAAATCGCAAATAGTCACCTAATTTAATTTGAATTGAAAATCTGTTGAAAATCATTGACAAAAATATTCCAAGAAATAATATTAATAATTCCAAGCAATTATTTCAAAGTATAACGGGTGCATGGAAATTTATAAACCACAAAATCATCGATAATTTAATAATTGATTTGATGCCACGACGAATTAAATCTATTATAAATAATCATTAAAGCACTAAATATATAACATTGTTTATTTTTTGTCTAATTAAGTTTCTTTCATAAATTGCTATTCGGGTTAATGTTTTTGAAAGTAAATATAAGATTTTTATACAATCGTTCAATTTATGTCGCACCTCACATCTGTATTCAAATACATAAATATTTGTGAAATTTAGTACGATACTTATTTAATGTCCATATGGTTTTATGAATATGTCACCTTTAGATTGTATAAGAAGGATATAAATATATTGAATATTTAAAATATGGACTAGTATTTTTTATTACTTTCTACAAAGTCGCTCTATTTATGTCCGATGCTGTATGTATATATACAGGCAGTTAACTAAAAACCTGGCCATATAGGCGTTTAGCATGGGAAATCAGTTTTTCCTTGCGCAAAAGTTCCCAAATTATTTTAGACAAAAATACTTCAAATAAATGTTGTAGAGAATTAAATTCTGCATCCAATTAGTAATAAAATCTAAAGCTTTTCTTCATGAGAAAACTTCCATACTTTCACAGAAATGTTATTGAACGAAACTAAAAAACAAAAACTTCTTTTGACAGTTAAGATGTCATACAATTTGGACGGTGATACAATTGTTCATAATTTTGTTTGAGTTCCATGGCTATCGCTATAAATCAGCAACCATCAAAAAACTTGATTTTCTCGGTTATGAAATGTCCAAAATAAAATTTTATTACTAATTTGGATGCAGAATTTAATTCTTTGTTTGAATTATTTTTGTCTAAAATATTTTGGGAACTTTTGCGCAAGGAAAAACTGATTTCCCATGTTAAATGCCTGTGGCCAGGTTTTAATTAACACCCTGTATATTAATTGTAATCTTAAATTTACTTTTCCAATTTAGAGGAGAGTAGTAACAATTAAGTAATGTAAATTACTGGTAGTTCCTTGGTTTGGTTTCCGTTCGAATCGACTGTATTTTATTTAATTGTTCCAATATACTCAAATCAGTAATAAAAACAATAATGTCATTTCTATTGAATAAACTAATATTTTGTATTGGTTGCATTACTTGCATTAGTTTGGTTAATTGAATGGATCTTTATTACCTATGCAGAAGGACTGTAAAGATAACATATACGAGGCTGGTTTGAAAATTCCGTGCAAAAATGAAAACTACTTAATTTTTCGGGATATTTTTATTAATTTTCAACGTAGTCTCCCTTTAAAACTTATACACTTCGTCCAACGCTGCTTCAGTTTGTTGATCCCTTCCAAATAATAAGATTGGTCCAACTCTGCAAAATAGGCTTTCGTTTCTGCAATCACCTCCTCGTTTGAATAAAATCTGCCAACCATTTCTTCATATTAAGGAACAAGTAGTAGTACGAAGGAGCCAAATCTGGAGAACAGGGAGGATGTGGAACGAGTTGGAAATTTAATTCCCTCAATTTTGCGGCTACAATCACAGATGAGTGAGCTGGTACGTTGTCGTGATGGAAAAGGACTTTTTTGTGGACCAATCGTGGACGTTTTTCTTGCAGCTCGGTCCAATAACGATGAATAGTATGCACCTGTTATAGTTTTACCCTTTTCCAAATAGTCGATGAGGATTATTCTGGAGTAGTGACCTCGATAGGGCGTCCAGAACGTTCAGCGACACTTGTGCTCATATGCCCACTCCGAAAATTATGAAACAGATAGACCGATCTGGTTGAAATTTGGTGAGTGTTATTCCAAGACATGTCACTAACTAAACATAACCTCGATACGTACCAGTGTTGCCATCTCTCGAACTTTGCACGGACTTTTCAAACCACCCTCGTAATATAACAAATAAAAAAAATCATATTTCGTACTCATTTCATGCTATATTTCCAAAAGGACTCGAACCTTAATTTAATTACTTCCAAGAATATCCATTTGTTATTTTTTTCAAAAGAAAAGTTTTAATATCCTGTGGGCTGGGACAAGAGGAAGAAAACAATCGGGACTTACCAACAAGCAGAATTGACATAACCGTCACCGGATCACGCTTCTCCTCGTCATTGTTCTCGGTTGTGTTGATCTCAGTATCGTTGTTTATTACCTACAAGAACAAGAACAATGTTTTCTTTCATATCGACATTCGCTTCGCATTATCTCGTAAGAGGCGAACCATTGTTTAAGACAAAAGGTTTTATGTTAGTCGGCTTGTCAATAGGAAGAAAAAGAATAATGGATGTTAAGTAGATATTTGCGTGGAATTCTCAAATTATGTTTTTGAATCTGTTTGAAATGAAATAATAATGGATTCCGGACTCAAACGTGATGCTTTTTAATCTGGCTCATATCTGTCACTTCGCAGATCAAAGACAATAAATAGAACATTAATATGATGTGAAATTTTGTGATTTTAATTTTTTCTGAATTCTTATTGAAAAATATATAGGGTGTTCAATTTATGTTTCACTATTGCTATCTCGAGAACCGTAAGAGATACGAAGTCGGTTAAATTAGCAAACAATTTCTATATTATAAGACTATTAAAGTGAGCATTACAAAAATTATTTTCAACCAGTGGTTCTCAAAATACCGAATTCAACCTTTTAATTTTAAATGAGAACCTACTTTTTTATTCGTCTATTCGATTCAGCATTTTTTTCTGAATACAAAGATATAAAATGTTTATACCCTTACATAACGAAAAAAAACGAGAAAAATGCAAAAGAAAAATTATTATTTTCATATTTATTTCTACATGTTATCAGAGTGCCATGACAAAAACAATTGAATATTTTGTTTTCACCATTGTTTGGGCGATTTAGATACAAAATTGTTCATACATAATTCCAGCCTTCTGAACATATTACTTCTTACTTTTCTTAAATTTCGGCCGTCTATGTGGGAAATAATATTTTCGATTGCATTTTTTAAATGCTGCATATCTGGATAGATAGTTTTGTAGACTTCATCTTTACCATAACCCCATAAAAAAAGTCCAGGGGATTAAGGTCTGGTGATACAAAACAAAATATTCAATTGTTTTTGTCATGGCACTCTGATAACATGTAGAAATAAATATGAAAATAATATTTTTTCTTTTGCATTTTTCTCGTTTTTTTATTATGTAAGGGTATACACATTTCATATCGTTGTATTCAGAAAAAAATGCTGAATCGAATAGACGAATAAAAAAGTAGGTTCTCATTTATTTATTTATTTTTATTTATTTATTTTATTTTCGGCCATTCAACAGGACAAGCCCAATAACAGAATGGCACTTAGATACATACAAAAGAAAAACAATAATATTAAACAATTGAGTATTTACACGTGAAATTTACAATTTTTTATGTAATTATCAATACGTCTATATTGTGAACAAATACAAAAATAAATTTAATTAATAGAAGTGATGGTATTGGCAATTTGGTTTCGAAATGCGGATATATTAAGGTTGAAAATATCAATTGAGTTATTAACAATATATTTATTAAACAAAAATGGCAGTCGATTCATAGCAGAATTAAAAGCAGCGTTAGTCCTATTAAAACCAATATAAAAAAGTTCAGGAGCTCGTTAAAATTAAAAGGTTGAATTCTGTATTTTGAGAACCACTGGTTGAAAATAATTTTTATAATGCACATTTTAATAGTCTTATATTATAGAAATTGTTTGCTAATTTAACCGACTTTGTATCTCTTACGGTTCTCGAGATAGCAATAGTGAAACACTTAAATTGAACAGTCTATATAAATTTAAAATAATTAACAAAGAGTTAACAGAGTTTTTTTCACAATTTATTTCAAATAAATTTGAAAGTTATACATTATCTTAACAATATTTAAATAGTGTTTATTTACAAAATTAAATTCAACTAAAGCGATTATTGCGCTATCCCACGGAAAAGTTTTCTTCATTTACAACGATTGATGTAGCTTTTTAAATAAAGATTATTTAAATATCGTAAAGAATAATGATGTTTTTCTGAAACCGGAGCGAAATTAGTATTTTCGCGCCAAAACGCGGCGTAAAAATTGCATTTCTATTCTTGACTAATCAAGAAAACATTTAAACGTTCTATTTAAAAAAAATATTGAATATTTATATAGCTGTGTTTTGTACATTTGATGTGTTAATTTCAAAATGAATAAGGGAACCTCGTTGCAATTATTTGCTTCGCAAGACATTGTAAGAGAACAGAAACAGGGGCGCGCCCTACCTGATGAAGTACACTTTCAAAGGACTGTAACTCTGTAACGATTCGGTTCCGGAAATGTACAGGATGTAACACCAAAACCGACCACCGACATTATTTTCTTTATTATTATAGTCACAAAAAAACACTACAGAACAAAGTTATAGGGGACCAAGGGGGACATCCCATTAAAGAAGAAAATAGTTTTTTAAACCAGTGGTTCTCAAGTTGCAACACAAAGTTATATTTTTTCAAATGGGATTATACATATTTTTATTCCTATTCGATAGCGTATTTTTTCTGAATTCAACCATGTATTAGTTTTATATCTAACATAATAAAAATATTGAAAAAAATGCGATTGAAATTTAAATAATTTTGATTTTTATAGTCATATTTCAGTAGGCTATGCATGAAAAACAAAACCTGCTATTTGTCAATTTGAATTGTTTAGGATAGAAATCTAATAGAACACTGTTTATAACGTTTTTAACAAAAATATTTGTTTCATTTTAATTTAAGTTCAATTGTTTTTCATTCAAAGCTTACTGAAAAATAATTATAAAAATTAAATTTATTTAAAATTCAATTTACTTTTTCTCAATATTTTTGTTATGTAAGGATATAAAATAATCTCATGGTTGAATTCAGAACAAAATACGCTATCGAATACGCATACAAAATATGTATAATTCTGTTTGAAAAAATATAACTTTATGTTGTGACTTGAGAACCACTGGTTTTAAAAAATATTTTATTCTCTAATGGGATGCCCCCCTTGGTCTCCTACAACTTTGTTCTATAATATTTTTTTGTAACTATAATAATAAAGAGAATAATGGCGGTGGTCGGTTTTGGTGTTACACCCTGTATACAGGATGTTAAAAAAAAGTGTTCGGAAATTTTAAGGGCGTATAGTATAGACCAAAATAAGTGAAAAAAATCTAATAAACATGAGTCCGCAAACTAACCGTTTCAAAGATATGAGCTATTATAAAAAACAAGTTACTACACATGCAATCAAGTTTGCTGTGACTAACAGTAGAAGTTTGATAGGACGAGGAGGCACAGTGGCATGGCCTCCCAGGTCTCCTGACTTAACGCCTTTGAATTCCTTTGCTTGGGGATATTTACAGAGTTTAGTTTATTCTACTCCAATGGGGACTTATACAATTCAAATATTTTGGTCGCCATCTAGTGTGTAAAAAAGTATTTAATAATTAGTTATGTAGTGAGCAAGATTTAGCTCTAAGTTTGACGTTTATCACGTGATCACAACAACCATTTTTTGAAAAGAAAGCCGTTAGGTTATGATTAATATAAATTGAATAAATTAGTAATGTATTTACAGGAACCTGTGATAAAAAAGGAAGTTTAATTATGTACAACATAACAATAAAATGACGCAAACCTATGTTTGTAAAGTGGACAAACATAATCAAACTTATTTTGGAAAAACAAGTACAGCAACTCAAGCAACTTTAATAAAGCTGTCTACTAATAAAGAGACACAAGTTTATATTAATAAAAACACATATAAAAATTGATAATAAGCAAAACAACTCCACACAAACAGAAATAAAGATTAATAAGAAAGTAGTACCCAAACAGTCAACAATTATTATGTAAGAAAGTTATTTGGTGCTGTAGAGAAATCGAGAAATGAAACTAAATTTGTCAATAATTGGAAACTAAATTATAATTTATTAAGCAATGATGCTGTAAAATTTATATATTTCACGGTCTTATTAGTAGAACATTTTAATGTTCTATATGATTTGTTAAATCCCACAGTTATGCCAAAGTTGAAATACAGATATTTCCAAAAAAACGTCAAAGAAAACTAATTTAATAATTTAACATCCAGAGACAAATTATGTATGACTTTAATAAGATTAAGACGTGGATATACACTAAACGAAATTTCATTATTTTTTTCCGTCTCACTCAACAGTGGAATTTGTAGTGTTTACATAGATTCAGATCATGTTTTTTTTCAAATTGAAACGATGAAATCGAATTTGTTTTCCCTCCGTGAGAATCAGAAAGATTTGATTCCGCAATGTTTCATTAATAACAATCACTACACACATAGAATTAAGAATAAATATTCTTAACTCTATGAGTACACATAACTTAACCAAACTTTGCTGTCTAAATAACAAATTATGGGATCAACGGGGAGGTGCTGAAGAGGGAAAGCATTTGATCGACTCGGCCATGGTATATCACCTCGCTCTTTCTAAAAATTTCTTGTCCCTTTCTAAATTTAGTGGAGGGAGGTCCGCTGCCGATCCGTCGCCGATGACGTCAAAATCATAAGTCCCCATTAAAATGTAATATTTATTAGGTGTTTTTCTCTTATTTTGGTCTATACTATACGCCCTTAAAAATATCGAACACTTTTTTTAACACCCTGTATATATTATGATTTTTTTCTTGTATTGATTTGACTGATACCTTCCCCAAATATGTTCCCCCATTTTTCAAACACCTGTACTAGAGTAGGTGAATAATAATAAAAAAAAAAATTACAACTCGCTGTGTCGCCTCTAATGAAGTGTTGCCCGTGTGCGACGCACATATCGCACCCTGCGACGGCGCGCCCCTGTACAGAAACGTACGCGCCCAAAATGCAAAACTGACAGTAATTGGTTTTCGTTTATTTACTATTTTTTTTGTCATACGTTAGAAACGAGACAGACGCACTATATTATACTTCGTTCAACAACGAGAGAGCATACGTGTTTCGCGCAGGCAACTATAAAATTTGGGCAGGGGAAGTTATACCAGAGTTGTATTGTTATTATTTTTAGATTTATATAATTAAAGTACTGTAAATATAATAGAAATAAGGAATATAATAATAGTAATAGTAACAACGAAACAATACAAATTTGGTTCGTGATCGGGTACGTTATCTCGTTGAACGAGGTATAGAAAATCAAAGGTTTCAGAAAAAATTTAATACATGACTCGTCAGTAACATGTCTGTTTTTGACTCGGAGCCGTAATGAACTTCCTCAGTCAGTAATGAACCATTTTCCTGACTCTTCTAGCAGTTTAAAAATTTGTTTATCTAGTTCTTTTTAATACATGTTTAAAAAATTTTGAAACATCATTTGACACATTTTCAAATGAAATAATTAAAGTATTAAATTAAATTACATAACTCTCACTGAATTATTAGTCACTCTGCAACAAGAATTAATGGCAGTTGAAAATATCAAAATATAATAACACTGATCAATAAATAACAATTACGATTATTATGCACTGACTACTAATGGATTATTTTGTTAATATTAAATTCGTAATGATTGTAATTTCGTCAAATTGAATCTATTACACTCCTCGCGCAGGGCCTTTTTATCAGATTTTCGAGCCCTAGGCAAAAAAAAATTCAGGTCCCCCTCCCTCTTTATAGTAAAAAATCTGTTGTGGCCAGCACAATACCTCTCGCCACTTCCTTTTTTTGGTTAAGTGTAGGGCGCGAACAGTCATGTTACATTGTTGGTCTTGATAAGCAGATGTGGAGGCCCGTTTCAGAATGATAATTAGTAATTATGTACATAAATGTTAGAATTTTTCATTAAAAATTTCAAGATTTTCTAAATTCATGTAGTTAATTTGTCACCAGGAGTGTGGAATTGACTTGTCGAGGAAAAAAAATCACATGGAATTGGAAAATCACTAAATTTAGAATGAGAAATTATGATATATGACATCTATATACATAATTACTAGCTATAATTCTGACACATGACTGCTCGCACCTTAATGTATTTAACATTTCTTGTTTACTTACACTCTACACCAAAAATTCTACTTATATCTATTCCATATATTTAGAGATTTTTAATTTAAATTCATTCTATGAAGAAATTTTGTCCTACTCTTTTAATTTTTCGAGATGTTTCCGATTCATTGTCGGAAGTAACATATATGAAGGGTATGTGTAATATACCTATAATATTAAATATTAAACTATTAATGCAATAAGAAATAATATAATGTATGTACTTCCCAGAAAAAATCTTCAGTAATGTCTCCGGATTTCTGACATTGAAATTTTTTGACAATTTAAATTTTTCAACTATTTTCCATGGCATTCTTTCGGCTGATTTATTACAACAGATTATTTTATATATTATATTTTTTTTACCTCTAAATCTATAGAATATATAATAAAATATTTAAATGTATCAGATAGAGAATTTAATTTTCTTTAATAATACCACGAAAAATTTTCAAAAAATAATATTTAGAAGAATTTTTTTCAAGAATCTTCTACTTTCGGTTGTACAATTGTTACCAAAACCTTTTCCGATCTTCCCATGAATGTCCGAGTAGGAAATACGTAGTTAAACAAATTTAAAGTCTTATAGTTTTTGAGTAATCGTCCTTCCAACATCCCACTTACACACACACACACACACACACACACACACACATACACACACACACATCCACACACACACACAGACATCATCGTAAAAATGTTAAAATCGGATTGTAGGGACCTTAAAACGTGCTTATTCAATAAAATCTGGATATGCGATTTTTAGCATGAATCCAATACCTCTCTTAGCGAGAGATAAAAACAAGTACATATCTTTTCTATGTATTTATAATGAAGTTTATTTATTAAAGTTTGTTGCCTCAAGTTTGGCTTTCATTCAAGAATTGTATTGGAAGAAAAATTATTTTCCGCCTTTTTTACAATAATCATCTCGCGCTTGCGTACTCAAATGATTAAACCATACGCTCATTATACCTTCATATTAAACGCTTGTATAGTTGTGTAATAAATTATTAATTATTAATTTTCAAATTTATGTAAAAGAAAAATTAAAACGACAAAATTTTATCATAGTAACGACGATTCTAAGAATTTTGTCCGTGAACATTTATACGAAGAAAACAGCATTAAGAGGTAGAAACGTAGTTTTATAGGTACGACAAAAAAATTCTTCGAAGGAAAATTTGTTTGCCAAATATTTTAATATTCCAAGTATTTAAACGACTTTATATAACAATATATTTATTATACCACAGTGATATATGTAAAATAAAAAATAAAAATGAAGATGTTCTTAAAAATGTTTTTATTTATGCCAGATTGAAAAATCCTAATCGTTTTCCTCTACACACCAAGTACCGTAGGATGTTACTTTTCTTGTACTACTTTACATGTAGTAGAATCTTTGTGCGTTATTTTAAAGGCTTACAATTCTGTCTGTTGTCTTAGGAAAACCCTTTATTCAAAAAAACAGTTTAAGAAATACATTTTGATTTGGCGCGTTGCAAAACCTGCTGTCAACTCATTTTTTACATGTTACATCTTACTTGGTTTGACAATTTACTCACTGTTCATTTTTTGAAATATTCAGATACTAAATCCATTTTAGTAAGTCTTTAAATTAAGTTTATTCTGACACAAAAAGAGTAAAATTAAATATTTGGGTATTTAAAATTTAAAAAATTTGTTCTCTATTCCATATATAAATAAATAAAAAAATATATATATCATCACAGTATATTATGGATTTGTTTATGAAATAATTTTACTTGAAATTTAGAATCTTTTGCAAGAAAATTTATGTATGGAATTTATACATAATACACAGGATTGACGGAAGGTATTGTGGTGGCCACAACAGATTTTTTTAAGTGTAATTTAGGCTTGTGATGTCCGCATCATAATAAAGCTTCTAATAAATTTATGTAGCTAATAAATAAGATTTATTTAGTTTCACGACCTAATTGTTATTAGCTTTGTTACTAATATGATCATTTGACATATAAACTAGCTGACAAAATTTATTTGCCAAATAGCTATTAGGTAGTGTAATTGGAGAGGAAAATCATTGGCTTTAGTTAATTTATTTTTTGTTTAAGTTTGACTAAGTTTTTCCCAGCAGCGAAGATTTTTTTTTACATCAAATATTAAATATTTCAAGAGAAAATTATATTTGAACGAATTAAGAGTGAAGTAAATTTAAAACAGAATTAATTAATATTTAATTAAATATTTGTTACTGTATATTTTAGGGTAAAAAAGTAAATTAAATATTTATTATAATTTTGTACATTAGTATACAGATATTTTCAAATTTTATTTGTTATGCTCGTTGTAATTTAATGAATTAAAATTAATTTGAAGTAAAGTTAAATATTATATTAATAAATATATGTATATACTTATCCATAGGTTATTCGCAAATGTTTTTAAATTTATTAATTAATATTTCATGTAAAATTTCAAGGAAAATTATTATACTTACTTTTAATTTAATTTAAATTGTTATTTTACGTTTAATGAAGTAAAAATTCTGTTAATGAGGCGTCTTTATTCTGTATTCCTGTTCATCCAATTTTATCATATCGTCAAAATGTCAAATGAAATTTCCTGGAATTTTTCAAACATTAACTTGATAATGATGTCGTAACAGATAAAAGATCAAATAAGGCAGAAGAAGAAAAAATACGGGCGCATCTTGATTTGGAGCGATTTAGCATGTCTTTCTTTTAATACCGAAGTCTTTTATATTCCTGTTCAGAATCTAATCAGGCCTCAATTACAAGCTCTTGTGCTCTGCAGGTTTCTCTTTTCATGTTGTGAAACACTACGAATGTCTCGCAAAATGAATCCGAGAGCTAATAATCGCTAGCACAATGGCGCGATTGTATACCATGACTAGTGAAGTTAATGGAAGAATTTCCAGGTAGATAATATAAAATCAGAATTTCATATCTTGGCTGGATCATAAGTATTAAATTTTATGGTTACTTAGTAATGTCAATTTCACTTTTATATGGAAATAGTTATTGTAATAATTTTAATATATACAAGTAATATTTTGAACAGTATAGTTTATATTTTTATCGTAACATTTATTCTTGTTCTTACACATGTACACTATGATATTTTATGTCATATATAAATTATCAGATACAGCAATCCCTCCATTTACGTGGGTAAATGGTTCCACGAAACAGCGCGTAAATGAAAACTGTCTAAACGTTTAAAACTGTTTAAATCCATAATCTCAAATACATATTTAATTCTTTCTATTTACTTATTTCGTCATATCTGTTCGTCCTAGACCGAATAACTATTTACCTCCCACTACCCTTGGTAAAGGAGGTATAGGGTCGTGCTAAAATTCGCATATCGAAATTTTGGTAAATGACCACGTTTTAAGGTCCCTAGAATCCAATTTTAACATTTTCACGATGATGTCTGTGTGTATGTGTGCATGTATGTATGTGTGTTTGTGTGTTGATCCTCTTTACGTTCTACCTCAAATAATATCATTCAGAAACTTTTGAAACCATGTAGTTCTACCTTATTCTAATATGGAAAGAAACCATTAGATTTTGGTGGCAATCGGATAACCGGTAATGGCAGTTTACTTGAAGATAGTTTTTCTTCAAAAAATAACCTTTAAATGTAATTTTTTCTCAATTTGTTATTATAAAAATTAAAGATTATTCCATTTTCTACACGTTTGCTTTAATACTTTTTCTATATATTTTATGGATAAATTTATAAAGTAATATAAAAATTATATTTCGGAGCTTATGGTTTAAAACCTTTAAATACATCTCCATGGTTAAATAGTTCAGCTCAAATGTATGTAACTGACAGATAAATGTCACTGTCAAAAAAATAATCATTTCAAATTAATAATAGTAACGTTTAAAAAGGAAAGTGTAAATAGAACAATAGTTTTATGGAAAGGAATTTAATATACATAATTTCTAGCATTAGTAAATATGCAGGTATGTATTTAAAAAAAGAAATAAATAAATATATTATCACGGCATATTATCCATTGATTGGGTGTGCTAATATGATTTGTACACACATTTCGGTAATGATGATTACATATTTGTTTTGTGCGGGCGTTTACCACAAGGGTTAATTTTATGCCATTTAAAATTCGAATTATTTGGCATTGATCGGGATCGAATCGGATTCCCCAGATTCGCGACCAGACATCAGGCATGCGCAACGAGACCCCCATAGGTAAATGGCAGGAGGTATTGTGTTGGTCACATTTTTTTACCGAGCGGGGTACAAACGCACCCCAGCTGCTTAATTTTTGCGATATCTTTCTGAATCTTATGATTGTATATACTGTTAATTAATATTTGAGCATTTATACTTTTTAATAGGATACAAGAAAATCGTTAAATATAAAATAATAATTACTGTGGTATACGTTTGTACTCCGTATACACCATACGTGAAGCCACACATTCTAAATGTTTCATTGTCTTGCGCGATACGATAAATTTTACGTGATGTCTGAAATGCTTTGGTTATGGTTTTCGTTTAGTAATCGTAGAAAAAAATGTCCATTATTACGAGGTTTTAATTTTTGCTTTAAAAATTCTTTTTTTTCTCTTTCACCGTGTTAGAGAATAGTACTGAGCAAAAAAGCTTAATCAACATAAGTCCAATTATCAATAGTTTCCGAGATATAAGGCAGTGAAAAATGAGTTTTTACGGGATTTACCTCTGCTATCACGAAAACTATAAGAGTTACGACTTCGATTAAATGAGACTTGTTTGCCTTTCAGAGGTCATCTTAGATGTGCTTTTGTTTTTTCTCGGAAACAGCTGAAGATCGGATCTATGTTGATTAAGCTTTTTTTACTCATTTTGATCTGTACTAACCCTTAAAAAAATTACAATAATTTTGAAACAGCCTGTATACAGAGTGTTTAGTTTATTTTGTCCATTATTACTATCTCGAGAACTATAAGAGCTACGAAGTCGGTTAAATTAGCAAACAATTTCTATTTTAATGAGCATATTTTTTTTTCAACCAGTGGTTCACAAACTGTGGGTACCAACTTTGTTATTTTAAATGAAACTATATTTTTTTTATTTGCATATTCGATAGAGAATTTTATTCTGAATGCAGCCATATAATATTTATATACCCTTAGATAACAATTTTTATGAGAAAAATGCATGTTTAAATTTATATCAGTTTTATTTTAAAATGGCTAAAATATAAGTATGCCATGGACGATACAAATGAATGTGAAAAACAATTACTTTGAAACAAAAACGCAACAAATAAACTTACAAATACCGCTCAAATTGTCCTCCATTTACGATAATACATAATCGTATTCTTCGAAACAAATTACTTTTTACTTATCTCAATGTCCGGCCATCAATATTATTTAAAACATTTTCAATGCTATTTTTTAGATGCTGTAAGTCTGGATACACATTATTATAAACATTATCCTTTAGGTAGCCCCATAAAAAAAGAATCTAATGGATTTAAATCCGGCGATCTGGTAGGGGAAGCAATAGGGCCGTTAGTACCAATCCACTGATTCGGAAACATTTCATTTAAATATTGCGTTACTTTTCCGCATTGTGGGCAGGTGTACCGTCTTGTTGATAATATAAATCTCTTACAATATTTAATGGCACATCATCTAGCAAATACCGATCACCTGTGCGAGTACCTTCATACATATAAAAAATATTTTATCTTTCAAAATAGCACACCAAATGTTAACATTAAATTTTCGTTGAAAACCTCTCTCACGCACAATTATATGGTTCTCAGTACTCCAATAATGATTATTTATTGCATTAAACATGCCAATATTTGAAAAATTTGATTCATCTGTCCAGATAATAAATTTTAAAACTCTCTTCCTTCATTTAACAACAAATGACACAACTCAAGACGTTTTTCAAGGTCTCCAAGATGTAAATATTGGACTTTTTTAAGTTTAATGTATTTATTTCTTTTTAAAATTTTATGTACTTTTTCTACACTACACTGGTACTCGGTATAGTAAAAATGATTAGCCAGAACACTCACGTCATCAACCTGAAAAAACCTTATAAACAATATAACTTGTAGAAATAATTGGGTTTATTATTTTTAAAAGAAAAAGAAAAGAAGTACTAGTATTAAGTAAGGTATATATTAATGATATTTACAATTATTTCTAAGTCAATCGCTATTCCTTTTACGGAATATACAATTATTTGTCCATAAAATCCGATTTTAACATTTTTACAATAATGTGTGTATGTGTCTGTATGTATGTGTGTGTGTGTGTGTGTATGTGTGTGTATGTGTGTATGTGTGTGCGTGTATGTGTGTATGTGTGTGTGTGAGGTTGTTGGAGATACGATTTCTCAAATTCCAAAAGACTAAAGACCTTCTTGACTACGGATTCCTCAATGTAACATTAGTGGGAAGAGTTGAATAGGTTTTGGTATCAATTGGAAAACCGGAAGTAGTAATATCTTAAAAAAAAAGAACGTAAAATTCTCTATTCGATACATTTTAAAATTTTATTATATCTTCTATACATTGAGATAAAAAAGTAATATATAAAATAATCTGTTATAATATATTTCACAGCCTAAACAACTCTATAGTAACCATCAGATGTTTGTAAATGACAGAAAAATATCATTGTCAAAAACCAACAGTAGTTCATAAACCTATTTGGGCGGTATTGGCAGCTCAATTCTAAAACTTGACCTTAAGTCTATTTTAACTAAACACATGACAGTGGATAAAAACCGATTCAGAATTTGTCTTTGAACGAATATAGTTTTATGTAGATTTTAGCTAAAATTAAATCTGAGATATTCTTTTTTGGCAACATAGTAGTAAAATGTCAAATTACGCTTTTACGTTAAATGAAGAAGTGTAACTGACATTATTGAAGAATTTTTCTGTGATATTGGTAAGTTTACTAATTCTTGTTATATAACAATAATAACAATTAAATATTTAAAATTAGCTATATATATATATATATACCCATCAGAAATCTAGTCAAGAAATTGGAAGAAATTCGAACATTTAAAAGTACAGGAGAAAACTTTCTCAAATAATAAATTTAAAATTATACAAATAATCTAAACATAAACATGAGAAATTTATAGGGCGCGAGCTGTCATGTGACTTTGTTGGACTTGACATACAAATATGGGAGGCCGAGTTAGAATGACAGCTAGTAATTATGTACATATATGTCAAATGTCAATTTTCCATCCAAAATTTCATGATGGTTTATTTTCTTAGACAAGTAAATTCCATATTCCTGGTGACAAACTAACCGCGTGAAAAATTATGCCATTTGACATTTATGTAAATAATTACTAACTGTCATCCTCCATATCTGCTTGTCTAGGTCAAGTATGACAAACTGACTACGTGAATTTAGAAAATCTTGAAATTTTTCATGAAAAATTATGACATCTATGTACAAAATTACTAATTGTCTTTCTGACACGAACCCCTATATCTGCTTGTCAAGGCCATCAATGTCACATAACTGCTCGCGCCCTATACTTATGTAACCAAAAACGGAAGTGGCGAGAGGTATTGTGCTGGCCACAACAGATTTTTATAATCGGGTTTGATTGATTGTTTATAAAACCGGTCCTGAATACGTTATTGTTTATTGAAATATAAATGTATTTTATTTAGAATATCTGATTTGAAAATGTTTCATTAACGGTATTTACTCTTATCAAACAACAAACACAATTTCCATTTAGATTATTTCAAGTTGAAATAATGGAATACAATGTTCACTTAATTTGCTTTGTTCATAAATTGTCCTAAAAGTTAAGATATTGGTACATGTTAAAGTTATTATGACAACAATATGGTGCAGAGAATAATAATACCTTCAATTTCAAACTAAAATACTGCACTGCACCACTTGATGCATAATGTTTTAATTTTATGTAAGAAATTAGAAAGTTTGCAACTGTTTTGTGACTAGGTCAAAATTTTCATTAAATTTATAACTCGTTTTACTAATTTCCATACAATTTAGTTCCAAAGATTCTATCTCCTAACCACGCATTTAAATCTAAATTAAATAGTTCAAACCACAATTACACAAAGTTCTTTATAGTTACCATAAATTCTGTAGGATCCATAAAGATATCCAAGTCTATTCATCTTTACGTGGACTCCATGATATCTGCGCGATTCCTTTTCATTTTAACCTGAAAAAAGAAAGAGAAATCATACAGTGATAACGGAAAGGAAACATTTTTTCTGGCGAATTCGCGACATAAAAGTATATATCGCTCAGACGGAGAATAATTACTCCACGAGATTAAATTAAAGCCATGAAGCGAAGCGCGTAATGAAGATAAGCCCTTGCTAAGAGTTGTTTTTTTTACGGAGCACTTGAAATATACAATTTATAAGGAAAATTATTTAAGCTCTAGATATACATAAATTATAAGCTGAATTATTAACACAGGCCTAATATGCTTTCATTAAAATTTATTATACTAAATACGTGAATTTTGAGATTTAAATACGCAATAAATTTTGCAAATTGCTGCACGTTACGCGCACAAATGTACTGTACTAAAAAAAATTGTATAAGATGACAGCAATTTTTTTATAGTACTGTAACGTGCGTATACGGCCGCCACTACTGGTCGAATATTCCCGAGTGATGACGTAATCCCCGGTGGCGAAAAAAAAAAACCAATACGGCTAGACGTGTTAATTACACGGGTGACCTGGATCCTTTGTATTCAATGTCATTGTGGCGTCAGAAAGTTCGAGAAGGACATCTATATAAACCCGTCGCCAAAGCCAGCGAAAATAGTCTGTGATATAGAAGCAACGAGTAATGAACAGAGGGTGATATAAATAAACAGTCTACGAGTTGTGAACATAAATAAATGTAGTTATATAAAATAAATATAGTGATATAAATATTGTTTAAATAAATAATCTTAATGATTAAGCATTTAATAATATTCTTAGTCTTAAATTAGTGTTTATAATTATTTAATCATAGTGTTAGTTATTTTTATTATCTTTTTAATAGTTATCCTAATTATTTACCGTTTAATAAACGTATTATTTTAATTAATAATATTTCTTTGATTTTTACACTTTAGCCAAATAAATAAATGTTACAGTACATATACTAGAAATTTTTAATATAAAGTATATTTGTATAAAAACAAAAACTTTTGAAAGAAACAAAAAATATCACCAACTCACATACATATTTCAAAATTAAGTGCTGAACTTAAAACTGATAAATAAAAGTGATAAATTTTCGGACAAAATTATCAAAACGGATTGTCTTTATCAAGGATAGCTTTAACTGCGTGAGTAAGTGAAATCCTGTGCTTTAAGTTATAAGCATATGGAAATGCCAAGATTTAAACTGATTTTAATTTTTTTCCAATTTGAAGCATCTACCGTGATAATTACTAAAACACATTCTTAACAAATTTATATATTTTTATATAAATGCTAATTTTAATCTAAATTACTCGTGTATCTTTAAAAATAGCGTAAAAAATACGAAAAATTACAATCTAACGTTTTTTTTTTTTCATAAAAGTGATTGCATAGGCAATATAAATATCAAAATTTGAATATTTATTTTTATAGTTAATTTTTTAAATCATATCTAATGGAAATGACAAATTAAAGAGTTTATCATTATGTATTTTTATTTTAATGATTAAAGTACAAAAGTGGAAACACAAAAATCAATCCCTTGAATAAAATAAATGAAATAATATTTCTCTAAGTAATAGTTAATTAAAGCTCAGCTAAGTAACTCAATGGAAGCTATATTTTAGGTAAAAAAGGTTCAAATAACTGTTGTAGAGCAAATAATTCAACATTAGAATCAATAATACAATAAAAATTTAACATGCTCTATAACGGCTGCAATTAGGTATGAAAATATCGAAAATTACACCAAAAACAGCGATAGCCATATGGAATTAAAACTAAAATTTAACAAATTTTAGCACTTTATCTGTCAAGCTAGGTTAATTTATTATTATTTTGCAATTTCTATAAACCTAACCTAACCTAACTTGACAGGTAAAATTCCAAACATTTGTTAGTTTATCTGTTTCAATTTCATGCATTATCGCTATTTTTTGGGTGATTTCCACCAAATTTCTGCCCTTATAGAGTATGCATTTTTTTTTCTTGATTCTAATATAGAATTTTATGCTCTACAAAAGGAAATTATGGAAGTATGATTTTACATGTTAAAAGTCCTTTGTTCCGGTGTCGCGGTCAACACCATGTATATATGATATAAATCAATTATACAGGTGTTCATTTTAAGTGTTTCACTATTGCTATCTCAAGAACCGTAAGAGATACGAAGTCGGTTAAATTAGCAAACAATTTCTATATTATAAGACTATTAAAATGTGCAATACAAAAATTATTTTCAACCAGTGGTTCTCAAAATATAGAATTCAACTTTTTAATTTTAAATGAGAACCTACTTTTTTATTCGCTTATTCGATTCAGATTTTTTTTTTGAATACAACGATATAAAATGTTTATACCCTTACTTAACGAAAAAAATCTGATGTGGCCTGCACAATACCTTCCGTCAATCCTGTGTATTATGTACAAATTCCATAGATAAATTTTCTTGCGAAAGATTCTAAATTTTTGGTATTATGTGATTCTCTTTCTCGGCAACTGAATTCCATACTCATGATAACAAACAAACCACATGAAATAAGAAAATTATGAAATTTTGAATGAAAAATTATAACACTTGTCAGTTATGGACATAATTAATTGCTGTCATTTTGACACAGGTCCCCATATCTGCTTGCCAAAGTCAGCAAAATCATGTTACTGCACGCGGCCCCATACATAAATTTTCTTGCAAAAGATCCTATATTTCCAGTAAAGTTATTTCATAAACAAACTATGCAAATTGCACTAGACACTGACAACTTCTTCTTTAGTTTTTCCCATTCGTTAGGGGGTCGCTATTTTTTATTTTCTTCTTCCACTCACTTTTGTTTTCCGTGTCGTCCTCATTCAGTTCCTTTTCTCTCAAGTCTTCTGCAATACAGTCTTTTCATCTTATATTTGGTCTTTCTATGTTTCTTCCACCTTCTATTAATATATTCATCTCTCCTCATAACATGTTCAAACCAATGTAATCGTCTCTCTTATATCTAGAAACTTCTAACACTAGAGTTACTTCCCTTTTTCTTTCATTGATTTACATTTTATTGATACTGACATCTGTCAATTTGAATTACCTGAATATATTAGCAGTTTCCATGGTTAATTTAGCATAGCTGGCTGAATTATGACATTTATATCAAATTTATTATCTTTATTCTTCTTTAACTCTATATCTGTTGAATAACAAATATAAAATGCAATCAAATCGTATAGATAATAATATATTCTTTAAGTTATAATAACATTTAACTGAGTTTTCCAAGAAAAACTATTAAAATCTTCAAAGGAGGGTACTTCCGGTTGACTAATTATAACCAAAATCTAAACAGGTCTGCATATGGTTGTAAGGAAGAGGAATACGCAAGAATTGTAATTTTTGGAATTCTAGTATTGGAGATATAGTGTCCGAAAGGGCGGGGACACACACACACACACATACACACGCACATAAACACACACACGCACATACGAACACACACACACACACATACAGACATCATCGTAAAAATAGTAAAATCGTATTGTAAAGACCCTAAAACGTGCTTATTCAATGAAAACTAACCACCGAATTTTTTGACCAAAGACAATACCTTCCTTACCTAGAGGTGACGGAAGGTAAAAACGAGAAAAAACAAAAGAAAAATTATTATTTTCATACCTATTTATTTCTCCTTGTAATCAGAGTGCCATGACATCATTGTTTGAGCGATTTAGATACTTATAAATATTATAAAAATTGTTCAAAATTATTGCCATGCTGATTTATACATAATTCCAGCCTTCTGAACATATTACTTCTTACTTATCTTAAATTTCGGCCGTCTATGTAGGAAACAATATTTTCGATTGCATTTTTTAAATGCTGAATATCTGGATAGATAGTTTTGTAGACTTCATCTTTAACATAACCCCATAAAAAAGTCCAGGGGATTAAGGTCTGGTGATCTTCCGGACCATGGAATAGGACCATAAGTACCAATCCACCGATTTGGAAACTGTTCGTTTAGGTAATATTTATTTCTTCTTCGTGCGTAAAATTCATTTTAACACACAAGAAAACAAGAAAATTCATAAACGAACTACTTTGACATGTGATACAAAACAAAATATTCAATTGTTTTTGTCATGGCACTCTGATTACATGTAGAAATAAATATGAAAATAATAATTTTTCTTTTGCATTTTTCTCGTTTTTTTCGTTATGTAAGGGTATAAACATTTTATATCGTTGTATTCATAAAAAAATGCTGAATCGAATAGGCGAATAAAAAAGTAGGTTCTCATTTAAAATTAAAAAGTTGAATTCTGTATTTTGAGAACCACTGGTTGAAAATAATTTTTGTAATGCACATTTTAATAGTCTTATAATATAGAAATTGTTTTCTAATTTAACCGACTTCGTATCTCTTACGGTTCTCGAGATGTATATCCTTCGAACCCTGTTTCTAACTTCTAGGCTCAAAAACCTTATACAAGTACAGTTGCAACAGTGGTCCTACCTCGGTGAGGGTAATCCTCCCTAATTTGATAATTTCAGCCAGCCATTGGAAATTCTAACATTGAGATTACTCTAACTAGAATTGTAAAGTAATTAAGATGACTCCATTATTGTTCCACGTACACACTCCAATCTGTAGTGTTTTCCCATTTCATTACTTCCTGATAAGCTCCTGACCCAGGCATAGATATCTTTGATCTTTGGGAGAAGCCGATAGGGTAAAGGATATGTCACACAAACGTTTTCGAGATTAGTTCTGTTTGTTAAGAGTATGTGAATAAGATGAAAAGTTCACGGTAGACGTTTGCTTGTATACATATATACAGGGTGTAAACGGAACTAGGGAACGCGATTTTTCTCGGAAGTTATAAGAGATACAAAAAAATCTTTCAAATAAAATTGTTAGTGTTTCTAGTAAGCTACATAAATTAATGTAAATCAGAAAAAAATATTTTAATTTTCGGAGATATACCTATTTTTGACTTTTTTTAAAATGGTACGTCCTGTATATTTTTATACTATTTAGTACGAAATAATTTTTGCTTTAAAAAAGTTTCATAAGTTATACTTTCTAAACTTAATAGTATTCGAGATATTGAAGAAAATATTAAAATAATTTTACTGGAAATTATTGAATTGATAACTTGTTTATTATTTGTTGTAAAAATGGAAGAATACTCAATTAACGAGAAGGTAGATATGTTGAAATGTTTCCATTTATCAAACAATAATTCAAGAGAAGCCCTGCGATTATACCGGCAACAATATCCTGATCGCTTTCATCCAAATCAAACATACTTTTTCAAATTAGAAAGAAAGCTACGTGGAACTGGTTCCCTGACTATGGCAAATCGCGAAGTTCGTCAAATAAATGAAAATTTGGAAGCTGTTGTATTAGCATATTTTAATGTGCATCCGAGAAATTCAGTTAGAGATGCTGCACTAGAATTAAACGTATCACATACACAGGTACACAGGATTTTAAAAAAGCATAAATTCAAAGCTTACAAAATACATAAAATCCATAATCTCCATCCTGGCGATTTTGCAAGAGCACTTCACTTTTGCAATTATTTCATTCAGGAATATCGCACAAATCCACATTTTCTAAATAAAATTTTATGGACAGATGAAAGCCACTTTTCCAATAATGGTATATTTAATAGGCATGATACGCATTATTGGCAAACTACCGACATAAATCCACGCGAAACATGTATTACTAATTTTCAAGTACGTTTTTCAACTAATTTGTGTTGCGGAATTGTTAATAATATTATTCTGGGTCCATATTTTTATGAGGGCACTTTAACTTCTCAAAGATATTTGTTTTTTTTACAAAATGAACTAAGGAATTTTTTTGATGATATACCATTAGCAGATCGGCGCGGAATGATATTTTAACAAGATGCGCACCTGCGCACAATTTAATAGATGTAACAAACTATTTAAATCAAGAATTTCCAAATGCCTGGATTGGAACAAGAGGACCTATAATGTGGCCTGCAAGGTCTCCCGATCTATGGCCACATCAGATTTAACAACTAAGGACTCTAGGTGTTTACGATCAAGTGCGTGAGTCTCTTCGACGACGGCTGCAACTTTGTTTACAATTGATCGTAAACACCTAGAGTCCTTAGTTGTTAAATCTGATGTGGCCAGCACACAGTTAATCCTGTGTATTATGTACAAATTCCATACATAAATTTTCTAAAAACCAATGAGTATTGGACCTAAGTGTATTAGAATTTTTTTCTTGTTTTCATCTCTACTATCACCTGATAAAGTGTGTAAAGTTTTTTTATTAACACCCTGTAGAATATGGAGAGATAATAATTATGATTTTTGTTTATATTTTTTAATTTCAGCGTTATTTGCTCTCTGAAGTTCCGTAATACATATTGCAAAACATTCTAAATTGAGGTTATTTACTTAACCATACAAATTCAGTAATCCGAACAAATCAATAGTTCGAACAACCCCTTACATTTAGCAATTCGGTTTAAAGGGTATTTTTTTTTGCTTAGAATTATTATATTATTTAGATGAATTATCCTGCTAGTATTCGCATCACTCGACATTTTCAATTATATATTAATTTAAGACATACCATGAATAATGTACAAAAAAAATTACAATAAAAAATCTGTGGCCAGCACAATACCTTCCGTCAAACCTGTGTATTATGTATAAATTCCATATATAAATTTTCTTGCAAAAGATTTTAAATTTCCAGTAATATTATTTCATAAACAAACTATGCAAATTGCACTTGACACTAACATCTTCTTCTTCTTTAGTTTTTCCCATTCGTTAGGGGATCGCTATTTTTTATTTTCTTCTTTCAATCATTTCTGTTTTGCGTGTCGTTCTCATTTACTTCCTTTTCTATCAAGTCTTCCGCAATACAGTCCTTCCATCTTCCTCTGTTTCTTCAACCTTCTATTACTAAGCCATTCATTCTTCTTCTAATATATTCTTCATCTCTCCTCATGACATATTCAAACCAATGTAATCATGGGAACAGCCCCCTTCCGAGGATTGTGTCAATTTTGATATACATGCTTGATACAAAACTTTGTTTTCACAGGCGGATCATGACACAAATCTTGATACAGATACTATGATCTGATACAGATGTGGACCTAGCTTAGATCTCAACGTCACCATCTGGGAGCGTTTTTTGAAACACCATGTATTTTGATTATGTGTTTAATATTTCAATAAAATAAATAAGAATATATATTAATAAAAGTTGAAGATACAGACATAGTTATTTTTCGCAGAACACTGTTTTAAAATAAATTTGAAAAAGAAAAATTATACTAGATTTTTTTTTAATTACGAGCCAGTTTCAAAAACATCCATTTCAATTTACTTCCAAACTAAATTTATATGTATGAACAAATTTTATGGGGTCTCGTGGCTGTGTGCCTGAGTGTCTGGTCGCGAATCGGGGGACCCGGGTTCGATCCCGACCAACGCCAAAAATTACATCAAATTTTAATGGCACAAAATTGACCCCTGTGGTGCACTCTCCACGCCAGCTATGGGTGCCCATGAGGTGACGCCTGGTAAGCGCCCGCACGGTACAAATATTCCATCATTACCGATATCTGTACAAAGCAGATTGGCACACCCAACAATGGGTAATATGCCGTGATGAAATATTTATTTATTTAACAAATTCGAATTAGTAGGTATCTATTCTCTTACGACATGAAATCGTTTCTGTCAAAAAATCTCGTTACATTTGTTCAATTTATTAAATTTACTATGCAGCTAAATTTAATTTGACGTTTATGAAACCGGTCCCAAATGTTTTATTTTTTATATTTTTTTTATGAAAGTGTTAATATGTAATATGTATTTTGAAATAGTTACAGTATAAAATTTGATTTACAAAATAACAGAAGCCATTGACGTCTTAAAACAAAATAATTTAATCATTCTGAATAGCTTAATAACAAATTCACAGCTATTGATTCAAATTCTACGACACAAATTGTAAAAGCGTTGGAAAAAAAATTTAGTTTGAATGTGATCTAGTACAGTAATTATACATTGTTCCGAGTTTTTCAATGGAATTTATCAAAAAGTTTGTGTTTTACAGAAAGTTTTAAATGAGTTATTAAAATCGTAATCCAATCTTGATATAAAAGCAAATTTGTGTTGTGGTTGAAATTGGACTTGATATTATTAAAGTTGATATTTATATTATAATAAAATTCAAATTTTATTTGTGGTTTGGTTCGGTTCGCTTACAATTATTATTTTTTGAACCTTTCGTGTAACTGATTATTATTTGTTTAATTTTACAAAATTAATTAATATTTATATAAACTTGTACAAGTTTCACAATTAATTTTGAAAAATTATTATTATGTATTTTCTCGACGAGCTTGTCTCAACGTAGGTTCAGGATGGAATAAAGTATTCCCTGGAATAATGAGAAACTTAATTTAAATAATAATTAGACTATTTTTATTTTTCTTGTATTTATTTTAAACGTTGTTATATTCTCATGGAGGTACAACATCAAAAGAAATTATAATATAAAAATCTGTTGTACCCAGCACAATACCTATTGCCACTTACGTTTTTGGTTACATAAGTATAGGGTGCTATTGTTGGCCTTGACAAGCAGATATGGGAGCCAGTTTCAGAATGATAATTACTAATTATGTACGTAGATGTCAAATGTTAGAATATTTCATTAAAAATTTCAAGATTTTCTTAATTCACGTAATTAATTTGTCACCAGGAGTGTGGAATTGTCGAGGAAAATAAACTACATGGAATTGGAAAATCACTAAATTTAGAAAGAGAAATTATGATATTTGACATCTATGTACATAATTACTAGCTATCATTCTGACACGGGCCACCATATTTGCTTGTCAAGACCAACAAAGTCACATGACTGGTTTAACATTTCTTGTATACCAAGACTCTACACCATCAATTCTACTTACATCTATTCCTTACATTTAGATTTTTTAATTTTAAATTCATTCTATGAAGAAATTTTGTCCTACTCTTCTAATTTTTCGAAATGTTTCCAATTCATTGTCGGGATTAACAGTATTTCTGAAGGGTATGTGTAATATACCTATAATATTAAATATTTAACTATTAATACATTAAGAAATAATATAATCTATGTACTTCCCAGAAAAAGTCTTCAGTAATGTCTCCGGATTTCTGACACTGACATTTATCTGTCAGTTACAAACAATTTAAATTTTCATCTATTATCCATGACATTCTTTCGGCTGTAAAATTTATTATAACAGATTATTTTATATATTATATTTCTTTTATCTCTAAATCTATAAAATATATAATAAAATATTTAAATGTATCAGATAGAGAATTTAATTTTCTTTAATGTTAGCAAGAAAAAATTTCAAAAAAGAATATTTAGAAGATTTTTTTTTCAAGAATCTTCTACTTCCGGTTGTCCAATTGTTACCAAAACCTTTTCAGATCTTCCCATGAATGTCCGATTGGGAAATACGTAGTTAAAAAAATATAGTCTTATAGATTTTGAGTAATCGTCCTTCCAACATCCCACATACATACACACATACACACACACCTACATATACATCCACACACACACACACACACACACAGACATTATCGTAAAAATGTTAAAATCGGATTGTAGGGACCTTAAAACGTGCTTATTCAATAAAATCTGGATATGCGATTTTTAGCATGAATCCAGTACCTCTCTTAGCGAGAGGTAAAAATATATATTTTTATTTTTAGACAACGGCTCCTTTATTAATTTAATATTTTATACATAAACTGACGCGCATGCCAGCTAAATAAACAAACATATGCGTCGCGAGACCTTGTAACAATCTGTTCACTCTCAAACACACTAGAAAACGGCTAATGTCTAGAATAGCAATCCCTCAAGACTTTTATTTTGATAGTTATAATTGTATATTTGCACAAGGCAAAACAATTAAAAGCACTAAATTCCACAAAAATTAGGGCGGGTTAAGCGGTTTATAGTGATTTTGGTAAAATTGACTTGAGAGAAAAGGAACTGAATGATAACGATACGCAAAAATGGCGACCCCTAACGAATGGGAAAAGTTAAAGAAGAAAAAGATGTCAATGTCAAGTGCAATTTGAATAGTTTGTTTATAAAATAATTTTACTGGAAATTTAGAATTTTTTGCAAGAAAAATTATGTATGGAATTTATACATAATACACAGGATAGACGGAAGGTATTGTGCTGGCCACATCAGATTTTTTAATATACTATAGTCTTTAATGATTTATATGTATTTGTTTATTCATAGTGTTCGTTATTTTTATTGCATTTTTCTTATTTATCGTTTAATAAACTTTTATTCTAATTATTAATATTTCTCTGATTTTTACACCACCCAAATAAATAATAAACGTTATACAATACCAAGTAAAATAAATATTCCCTGAAATTTACTGCAAAAAGTGGAGCCAATCGACTGTATTGTGTTGTGAATTGTGTAAATAGTGACAGACAAAGTCCTGTGATGCAATTTTATCTATTTCCTGGACTTCACATGCAGCAAAAAGGAAAAAAAAGTATTTGCTGCAGTACGTAGGAAAATATTTGGTATTTTTTCATTAATTATATTGATATATGAGATTTGATGCATTTTTGTGATTCAAAAATAATAGATTATTTTTTGTTAATTAATTAGCCTAACACACCATTTCAGAAATTTTAAAATTAATAATAGTTAAACCAGGAATCTCTCTTAAAATATCTTCTGTGATTCGTTTAGAATTATAATAAATTAATTCGTATATATAGTAGATAAATGAATACTTTGACATAATTTTTGGATGACAAATATGCAATTTTTTTATTACTATTTATTATTACCTATTATTATTTATTTATATTATTATTAATTTAAGGGGTCTGAGTGTCTGGACACGAATCTAGGGAGCGCACGGTACATGTGTACCGTGCGCATTTTATATTTCATATTCAATAGATATAGAGTTTAAGGATTATAAAGATATTAAATTTCATAAATTAGCCAGATATGATAACCATGAAAACTGCTAATAGATATATTCAGATGATTCGAAATGACAGACGTCAGTATCAATTGCGTTCAATGAAGTAAGCAGTTCAAGCAAATGCTAGGTAAGCAAATGAGACTTATTGCTTAGTACACTGAAAGATTTTCTATCTATATGACGAACTGATATTCACAAATGTCATCGAGAAAGTTATACAGTTATCAAATATAACATGTGTATCTCTCATATCCCTTTTATTTGTCTGGAAAGTTATACATTTTTTTAGGTCTAAGAAAATATTTCAAATTTAACAATGTTATGAATATTCATCACAAAATTTTGAAAGTCTTTTTGACATGTAATTGATATAAACACCCCATAATATGATATAGAAACAGTACAAGTTAAATTCATATATGTATAATTTGCATTTCTCGCCATTATATTTCATAAGTTAGCAAGACAAGCGCGAAATTTGGCGCTTCGTTTGCTTGCATATATAGGATTGACGGAAGGTATTGTGCTGGCCACATCAGATTTTTTTATATTAATTTCTCAAAGACGGATACTACTCGTATCTTCAACTCCCTATAGAATCTAGTGCATTAAAGGATGAGAGATTTAGTTTTATGATGAAATAACAGAATGCTTTACAACGTTACCGAACTTGGCGGTTTGTATTTACGACCAAACATTTACACTCATTCGGTTTCTTTATATGTGCTTTGGCCATCTCTATTTCACATGTGAACCTTTTTTTAATGGCGGTACACGGTACTTGAAAAGTAAAAGTTCGTTTAACCGTTTTTCAAAACATGAGAGTTTGTTATAAACCGATGGTCCAAAAATAGATACATTAAATCATTAATGTAAACCAGTGGTTCCCAAGATGGGCGGTACTGCCACCTGGGGGGCGCTGAAAGAGTTCAGGGGGGCATCAAAAGTTCCTGGGAGAGTTGGGGGGCGTTTAATTAATCTAAGACGGCGGTAGAATAAAGTATCTGAACATTTTGAGAAACCGGTGAAATATATTTGATGCGTTTCGCAATAAAGCTGTCATGTTAATTAGTTTATTTTACAAAAATCACAACTGGAAGTGTAACACTGTAACTAGTCTGTTGCAATTTACAAGAGGGATTAATAGAAGTAACTACAAATGAAGAACTAACAGTTATATTCACAACTGGCTACAAACAGATGTGGCTGCAAAGACTGCAGTTTATTCAGTTTATGGGTTATGATACAAAAAAAAAGAATTTCTTTCGTCATTTTTAGTAGAACGCGGGTTTACTGTGGTTACGTAATAGCTATTTGTGTATTAAGAGCGCAAAGTAGGACATTGTCGATTGAGAGGTTGTTGCCGCACAACGCAGGAGCGCGGTATTCTTTCGAAATCGACAATGTCCATTTGCGCTCGAAACACACACAAGATTTTTTCTACAGTCGCTATCATAACAAAAAAATAATAAAATGTACACTTTGTACTTACACTACTACTCAATTAATAAGGATTAATATAAAGAAAAAACGTCTTTTATATTTAATTTTAATTTATCGTTATTTCCCATTCTTCTTGACCTATTGCTTCAATCTAATCTAAACATTTTATACTTTCGTTTTTGTAAATGAATGCCCTATTTTATTTTTACAAAAGTCCGGCATTTTTTTTTTGGTATTGTAACATACCGACAGAGCAGTTATATGCCAGATTGATTTGTAAAGGTGGTACATGTGTCACTCCAGTGCCATTAGTTCCTGAATAAACGTTTCCATTAAGAATGTAGACAAGTGACATTTCTCAACATTGTATAGTTAGAAATTTGGACAGCGAGCGTTTTTTCTACTTTGTCGCGCTAGAGCAGCAAAAGTGACATTTTGCGTTGACAAAAGAGAGCGCAAATTGCTACTTTCTATGTAGATTGTAGAAAAAGTAATTTTCTTTTTGAAAAGAGGGCGGTGAGCCACATAATTTTGAGAACCACTGATGTAAACTATTGTCATAAATGTTTTAAAATCAAACGCGATTGATTGGAGGCAAGCGCTTAAAACAATAACAGAGATAATGAAAATTAACAATAAAATTTTTAAACTGTATGACGCGTTTTCATTACAATACCATTTTAATTCTATTAAAATCAATAGGGACACAAATATATTTTAAATTCGTTTTCAATTTTGTCATTAACACGTTAAAATTCAATATAGCTTTTAAATTTACACATCACTGAAATCAGTAATTGGTGCATTCGTATTAAATATAATAGAACAAAATAAAACAAAAGCCAACTTTTAGACTCGTTTCTGTTTTGTTTTCAAATATAAAACTTTTTCACTTCAATAACGAGATTAGAATTCATGACGAAACAAAAGCACCCGACAGACATTCCAAAATATCGTTTCACAAATACCGAATTTCTGGCAGAGAGATTGAAATATTTACAGTTATTCAAAATATCATGGAATATTACAGTTGAAATATCATTTTCAAAATGTAACAAAAGTTAAATTTTGTAACATAACACGAGGTAATTTGAAAATAGGTAGAATTGTTAACCATTGCAAAATTCATTTGTTTCGCAAAAAATAACAGTGATGGATTGCTATTTTTAAAAGCCAGAATTGCAGGGTAGATAAAAACGTGTAGTATAGAAATTATTCATGCCGTGTATCAGGGTATTTTTTGTCGGAAAAATGGATATAAGTGCCTTCCATGTATTATTCATAAGGGTTTGGAAATGTTAGAAATTTAATACTCCATCAAAAATTTAAAATCCTTGTCCCAAAGAGCTATGTTTCTTAAAGTTTGAACATCTGTGTATCACTTTCAAATACTTGTTGTCAGGATAATGTATCATTTTCTTAAAAAGAATTATATTACGTGTCACGTTAGGATTATTGAGAAAACATATTTAAATATCATTCTAAGTAATTCCTTTCAAGAATGATACACTCTATAATTTTTTCTTTCACTTCATTTCTTTAGTAATTCTTTCAGAATAATCGTGAATGGGGGAGTTTTCGAATTTTGATTTTTTTATATATTAAAGTATTTTTAAATCTAAAGAGTTTTTACTTTTTACCTTCCGTCACCTTTAGGTAAGGAAAGTATTGTCTTTGGTCAAAAAATTCAATGATGAGTTTTTAGTGAATAAGCATGTTTGAGGGTCCCTATAATACGATTTTACCATTTTTTACAATGATGTCTATATGTATGTAGGTATGTATGTGTGTCTGTGTGTGTGACAAAAGTTCTGGATTCCATAACTTCAATACCACGATTCCAAAAATTATAATTTTTTCGTATTCCTCAAGTTTACATCCAGAAGAACAAGTGATTAGATTTTGGTTATAATTGGTGAACCGGAAGTAGCCTCATTTGAAGATTTAACAGTTAAATTTGATTTATTGACATTTAAGGTTATTATAACTTAAAGAATATATTATTCTCTATACGATTTGATTACATTTTATACTTCATATTCAATAGATACAGAGTAAAAAATTTTTAAAGAAATTAAATTTTATAATTTAGCCAGCTATGCTAAACATGGAAACTATTAATATATTCATATAATTCAAATTGACAGATGTCAGTATCAATAAAAATAAATTAATGTGGCAGAGATGAGGATGTTGAAGTAGATGTTGGGGAAGACACGGAAAGATAGGTAAGGAAACAACTCTAGTGTTCCAAGTTTCTAGAAAGATACTAGCGAGATGATTACATTGGTTTGAACATGTAATGAGGAGAAATGAGAATATATTGGATGAAGAATGAATAGCATAGTAATGGAAGGTTGAAAAAACAGAGGAAGACCAAAGATAAGATGGAAGGACTGTATTGTGGAAGACTTGATAGAAAAGGAATTGAATGAGAACAATACGTAAAACAGAAATGAGCGGAAGTAGAAAATAAAAAATAACGACTCCTACCGAATGGGAAAAGAAGATGTTAGTGTCAAGTGTAATTTTCATAATTTGATTATGAAATAATTTTACTGGAAATTTATAATCTTTTGCAAGAAAATTTATGTATGGAATTTATACATATTACACAGGATTGACAGAAGGTATTGTGCTGGTCACAACAGATTTTTTATTCATACTCTAGAGTTTGTAAGGGATTTTGTATTTAGTGATGGGTTTGTTATTAAAAGATTTAAATAATATCACTGCTTGACTTTATTCCACTGAAGTAATCACCAATTGCCTCTAATAGAAATTTGCAATAAATTTTACAAAATCCGAATAAGCCAGTTTAAACAATATAAAAACATCAGTACCCCTAAACATTTTATCAATATGTTACACATACCAAATTTGAGTATATACTTAACTGGTTTGTAAATAGGAGTAGATACTCAAAAGAGTATATTTCTATATTTTTATTCTTACGAAACGAAGTTGCTACTTACAGTATATACTCATTTTTATTCATATCACCCATTATTTTTATATTTTTTTACGCCAAAAACTGAAGTGTTTAAGCTGCCTCATGGGAAAACGCATTATCACGATATAACACAATTCCTGTCTCTGGAAGTCTAACTCTACTTAGCACTTCAGGCAAACATTTTTCAGTATATTAGCTGTAACTTTCTTCTGTCCACCTAACTTCATTGCATTAAGCAATCCCGTACTCGCCTGTTCTTGATTATTGTTTGTGTTTCCTCATTTGTATGAATCCATATACGTCTCTCTTGGCTAGTAAGTACGTCGAAAAAAGGAATATAAGTATCGTCACTGGTTCTAATTTAAAAATAGTATATTAAAGAACGAGTTTTATAAGACATTTTTTTTACCTCCCGCTACCCTCGGTAAGCGAGGTATAGGAATCGTGATAAAAATCGCATATTGAGATTTTGGTAAATGACCATGTTTTAAGGTCCCTACAATCCAATTTTAACATTTTCACGATGTGTGTATGTGTGTGTGTGTATCCTCTTTACGCTGTAATTCAAATATTATCATTCAGAAACTTTTGAAACCTTGTATGTCTACCTTACTCTTATATGGAAAGATGTTATTAGATTTTGGAGTAAATCAGATAACTGAAAATGGCACTTTACTGGAAGCTCAAAATAGTTTTTCTTCGAAAAATACTTTTAAATGTTATTTTTTTTTCGAGATTTATGTTATATACAAATTAAAGATTATTAAATTTTCTACAGCTTTGGATTAATACTTTTTTATATATTTTATGGATACATAAAACTATCTATAATTTTAATCCCGGAGCCTACGCTTTAAACCTCAATTCCATCGTTACACAGTTTAGATCTCAAATGCATGTAACTGACAGATATATGTCACTGTCAAGAAATTACGCATTTCAAATAATAATAGTAACGGTTAAAAAAAAATAGTAAAAGGAACAATAATTATATGGAAAGGAACTTAATACAGTTTCCAGCATAAGTAAATATGTAGGAATATACGTAAGATAATAAAAATATATAATATATCATCACGGGATATTACCCAATGCTGGCAATGATGACATATTTGTACCGTGCGGGCGTTTACCAGGCGTCATTTCATGCGAATCTGGAGAACGGGTTCGATTCCGACCGACACCAAATATTTTAGAATTTTAAATGGATAGAATTGACCCCTGGGATGCACTTTCCTTGCCAGCAATGAATTTAGGTAAGTATATAAATAAATAAAATAAATATATCATCACGGCGTATTACCCATTGCTGGATCTGCGAATCTGCTTTGTACACAGATTTCGGCAACGATGCACTTATTGCTGGCGTGCATCACAGGGGTAATTTTTGTGCCATTTAAAATTCGAAATATTTGGCGTTAGTCGGGATCGAACCCGGTATTTAAATGATATTTAACTATGTATTTACAGATAAAAATAATTATTATTAACAAAGTTTGGTTTCATGAATTTAAATTATTTATTTAATTAAACAGTTAAACAAAAAGATATGCATTCATTTCTATTCACAGGTTCAGAGATGGGTTGAAAATTAATTAGAATCACTAATTAAATTAATAATTAAGTAATTTTCAAATAACAAATGATTTTATATGATGTTTGTTAATTAAACTACATAAAGTAATTGAGTCCCTACCTAAGTTATTCAATTTTCAATAATATTAATAATAAGAATACTTTTATTAGGCAAAGTTCATCCTCATCTCTGCCACATGAATTTACTTTTTATTTATACTGATATCTGTCAATTTGAATTATATGTATATATTAGTAGTTTCCATGTTTAGCATAGCATTTTTTATTTTCTTCTTCCATTCATTTCTGTTTTGCGGGTCGTCCTCATTCGGTTGCTTTTCTCTCAAGTCTTCCGCAATACAGTCCTACCATCTTATATTTGGTCTTCCTCTGTTTCTTTCACCTTCTATTACTAAGCTATTCACAAAATAATTATACTGGAAATATAGGATCTTTTGCAAGAAAATTTATGTATAGGGCGCGAGCAGTCACGTGATTGCTGACCTTGGCAAGCAGATATGGGGGCCCGTATCAGAATGGCAGCTATTAATTATGTCCATAACTGACAAATGTCATAGTTTTCATTCAAAATTTCATTTTTTGGTATTTTATGACTCCTTTTCTCGGCATCTGAATTCCATACTCCTGATAACAAATAAACCACATGAAATAAGAAAATTATGAAATTTTTAATGCTAAATTATGACACTTGGACGTAATTAATTGCTGTCATTTTGACACGGGTCCCCATATCTGCTTGCCAAAGTCAACAAAGTCACGTCACTGCACGCGCCCTATACATAAATTTTCTTGCAAAAGATCTTATATTTCCAATAAAATTATTTCATAAACAAACTATGTAAATTACACTTGACACTGACATCTTCTTCTTTAGTTTTTCCCATTCGTTAGGAGTTGCTATTTTTTATTTTCTTCTTCCACTCATTTTTGTTTTGCGTATCGTCTTCATTCATTTCCTTTTCTCTCAAGTATTCTGCAATACAGTCCTTCCATCTTATATTTGGTCTTCCTCTGTTTCTTCCACGTTCTATTACTAAGCTATTCTTTTTTCGTCCAATATATTCTTACTCATGACATGTTCAAACCAATATAATCGTCTCTCTTATATCTTTCTAGAAATATTAAAGTTATTTCCCTTATTATTTCATTCATTTACTTTTTAATGATACTGACATCTGTCAATTTGAATTTTCTGAATGTATTAGCAGTTTCCATGGTTAAGTTAGCATAGCTGGCTGATTTATGAAATTTACTAGGTTTAAAAATCTTTAACTTTAACTCATATCTGTTGAATATGAAATATGAAATGCAATCAAATCGCATAGAGAATAATATATTCTTTAAGATAAATAACATGTAACCGAGTTTTTTCCAGAAAAACTGTTAAAATCTTCATATGACGGTACTTTCGGCTGACCAATTATAACCAAAATCTAATCAAGTCTGAATATGGTTGGTAGGAAGAGGAATACGTAAGAATTGTAATTTTTGGAATTCTAGTATTAGTGATGTCACGGCCGAAACCGCGGTCACATACACACACACGCACACATACACACACACCCACGCACATACACACACACGCACACACACACACATCTCAAAGCCGCACAACATGTCCTATTTAACTGAAGTATCTCTTATAGATTTCGAGATTCCAATGGTGGCCTTCGAAATCCGGACACTGTATACTGTATTTTATTTTTGCATTTTAGCACATTTTTTTGTATTTTTTAATGAAAATTTTGTCCTCTAAATAAGGGCGTCCCTGAGCAATTGCTCATTCATGTCCATTGGGTAAAAACAGCATTGCCGCTGGCTTGGCGAGCCTTGTTGGCGTGCCTAGTCCCGCGCCGTGGGAATTCGGCTGTATACACAAATTATTTTAATCTGTTTTAAAATTAGAAAGTAAATTCAAAATTCAGATTTACAGTATTATAAAGTATATATTTTCATGCGGTATATGCGGTGTAAATCTACAGGCTGTAAATATGCAAATAATTTATAATTTTGTAGCGAAAACTGAACTTTTAGACATTGCGGAATACTCGTAGAATAGCTAATAGTTTGTTTCATATTATGGTGCAACGCTTGTAAAAATGTATTTTTATTATAATAATGCTATATGATGAAGACGAGTATTTAATATTTTTTATTTTAGATAAGTTTAACATATTACTATAATTTCCTACTTGATGCGACTTTAATATTTAAGTAGTATACTACAAGTGCAAACTGCAAAAAGCAAATTGCGAATTTCTCCGTAAAACAAACAATATAATAAAAATCTGTTGTGGCCAGCACAATACCTCTCGGCGCTTCCTTTTTTGGTTACATAAGTATAGGGCGCGAACAGTCATGTTACATTGTTGGCCTTGACACGCAGATGTGGAGGCCCGTTTCAGAATGATAATTAGTAATTATGTACATAGATGTCAAATGTCAGAATTTTTCATTAAAAAATTCAAGATTTTCTAAATTCACGTAGTTAAATTGTCACCAGGAGTGTGGAATTTACTTGTCGAGGAAAATAAACCACATGGAATTGGAAAATAACTAAATTTAGAATGAGAAATTATGATATTTGATATCTATATACATAATTACTAGCTATCATTCTGACATGGGCCCTCATATCTGCTTGCCAAGGCCAACAAAGTCACATGACTGCTCGTGCCCTAATGTATTTAAGATTTCTTGTATACCTACAATCTACACCAAAATTTCTGCATATATCTATTTTTTATCTAGATTTTTTAAATTTAAATTCATTCTATGAAGAAATTTTGTTCTCCTCTTCTAATTTTTCGAGATGTTTCCAATTCATTGCCGGGGGTAACAGTATTTCTGAAGGGTATGTGTAATATACCTATAATTTTAAATATTTAACTACTATTACATTAAGAAATAATATAATGTATGTATTTCCCAGAAAAAGTCTTCAGTAATATCACCGGATTTCTGACACTGACATTTATCTGTCAGTTACAAACATTATAAATTTTTAACTATTTTCCATGGCCATTCTTTCGACTGTAAAATTTATTATAACAGATTATTTTACATATTATATTTCTTTTATCTCTAAATCTATAGAATATATAATAAAATATTTAAATGTATCAGATAGAGAATTTAATTTTCTTTAATCTTCCCATGAATGTCCGATTGGGAAATTCGTAGTTAAACAAATATAAAGTCTTAGTTTTTGAGTAACCGTCCTTCCAACATCCCACACACATACATACACAGATACATACATACACACACATCCACACACACACACACACACACATACACACACACACACACGCATACACATACAGACATAATTGTAAAAATAGTAAATTCGTATTCTAGGGACACCAAAACGTGCTTATTAATTAAAAATTAACAATCGAATTTTTTGACCAAAAACAATACCTTCCTTACCTAAAGGACATGGAAGGTGATAGTATGTGGCATAAATATCGTACTTGATTATGTGTATCGGAAATGAGTGCTTTCTGGCTTATGTTCGTAACGAGGTTCGTAATAAAGTATACATCAGGGTGTTAATACTAAGTTGTAAGTTGGCAGTTAGAACTCAAACAGACAACTTTTCTTAATGCGGCAACTTGGTTGCTGACGATTTGGATATCTTCTCCGACAAATTCTACGAGCTTCTTGTGCATTCGTCCTTGCCTCTCCAAAAACCAAAAGTATGTCAAGAAGTTCAGCGTTTTGATAATTATGCATTTTTATAGACAAATTATGCAAATAACTTTTCAAGATGAAGCAGTAAATATTTTTTTTTTGAAAATAAATATATTTCTAAAGATCAAAAAGTATTTAAATTTGAACGTACAAACTAGAAAACACGTGCCTCAAGTTTGAAGTACGCGTTTATTATTCGGCTTTTGTTTCATTGTTTAATGGCAGCAAGCCTACTTTGTTTTAAATGATTGTTGCAATTTGTTAAAATTTATCTTGTAATTCAATTTGAATAAAAACTTTTTTTGGACAGATCGAAAAAATTTTTATAGTAAATTGTTTAAGGATTTTATAAATGTATTATTTTCAAAAATCGATCGACTGGTTTTCAAAATATCTTGTTTTGAAATTTTTGATCGGACGCCATTTTGTTATTTGATAAAATAGAAAATAATTATGAATACAAATGTTTTAGAGAACCGAAATGCTGAAAGTTTTTGTATTTTTTAAATATTCCTTAAAATAAGGGAGTACCTAATGATGATTTTTCAAAAAACAAAAAAAACGCCAATAATTATTAACTGGGGATCCAGATAAAAAAAATTGAACTAAGAAAAGTTGTTTGTTTCAATTGTTCTAACTGCCGTTTTCGGGTGTTACAACGTAGTATTAACATCCTGTATATGGGTTTACTTAATATTGTTTGTTTAGAAACATTTTCCTAATTTTGGTTGAAAAGTTTTAATTTATGGAATAAATTTGTTGTAATGAGTTGAATTTCTTCCCTTTTTAAAATCTGTCGTATTTCGTGTTTGAAAATTAAAACTTTTAAGAAACAACACATTCCCATCATCCACAAAACTCTTTCAATTGTTGTTTTATATCGAATGCCATTATTTAGTAGAAACTTGAAGTTTAATAAGGCTTTTTCACATGATTACTTCTTTCTGTTTCTGTCTCATTGTTCGTGTTTTAATGGCCACAGCTTGCTGCAAGCCAAAGCAACTGAGCCATTTGGCGCTCTGAGGTTTCACTTGTTTTCCCTGCTTTCATCACTTGTTTCAGTTCTCGTCGTGTGCTCATTTTGCTCTACCTCGTTCTTCGTTTCGCTTTGTTTTGCGTTGGATCAACGGACTTTCATTAGCAACTGATGAAGCGAGAAATGCAAGTCATGGAATTACATTCTCTTTATAAATATGTACTAGGATTATGAAAACGGCCAAAAGAGAGCTTATTTACAGAGTTTCAGGAATTTAATGCTGGAAATTAAACGTGGAACGTGGAACTTAAAGTTTATTAAAAGTAGATGGATAAATTGTAAATTTTATGACTGAAGGTAAAATGTTGCAAAATTCGCAAGATCTGTGTAGTATAACGAAAACGTACATAGAACAGAAAACTTTGATTTGAAACGAAACTTAACCCATGCGTTTACTCCTAAGTGCTCGTAAAATTCTCGGGTAGCACTTCATCTACTTTCGGATGTGGCTGCCATTGGGTATCGGTTGGTAACGATTGTTTAAGAATAAATAAAGAATGTTACATTTTCTTATTTTAAAAGAAATTGTATTGCGTATTATAGTAAAGTATTCAAAAATGAAGGTAAAATATGTGTTTATCAGCAATCAACTGGAAAATATACATTTTCCAAATATTCTTAACCCTTTCCCGGATTTTTCCCTAAAATTAGTAATTAACTATGGAATTCCTTGGATGTGCGGTGACTTAGGTGGTTAGATCGGTTGTGATTTCCACTGTCGACAAATTTGAAACCCACACACATACACACATACACACACATACACACACACACACACACATACATCCACACACACACACAAAGACATCATCGTAAAGATGTTAAAATCGGATTGTAGGGACCTTAAAACGTGCTTAATCATTAAAATCTGGATAAGCGATTTTTAGCATGAATCCAATTCCTCTGTTAGCGAGAGGTAAAAAAATGAAAAAAATTTTTTTTAAGTAATAATTACTTTTAAAAATAATTTTTCTACTCTAAATACTTCTGTAAGATCTTACTGTAAGTGTGATAATGTCCATGTTATTTTGTATGTATTACAATTGTTGTAAGATTCTGTAGACTCTGAAGACGGTGCAAGAATGCACCGAAACGTTGGTATAGTAAGAATAAATGCTGTTTGACTGAATTAATGTTAAAGGTTAAGCTATGTTAATTATTGTAGTAATAAGCTAGTTCAATATACCTGCCTTAAACCAAAGTATCATCCGTTCAAAATTTTTCCGAAAACTTATGTGACACATACTACATTTGGTGTTTAGATTTAATGATAAAATATGTTTAAAAAATCTGATGTGGCCAGCATAATACCTTCCGTCAATCCTGTGTATTATGTACAAATTCCATACATAAATTTTCTTGCGAAAGATTCTAAATTTTTGGTATTATGTGATTCTCTTTCTCGGCAACTGAATTCCATACTCCTGATAACAAACAAACCACATGAAATAAGAAAATTATGAAATTTTGAATGAAAAATTATAACATTTGTCAGTTATGGACATAATTAATTGCAGTCATTTTGACACAGGTCTCCATATCTGCTTGCCAAAGTCAGCAAAATCATGTTACTGCACGCGCCCCATACATAAATTTTCTTGCAAAAGATCCTATATTTCCAGTAAAGTTATTTCATAAACAAACTATGCAAATTGCACTAGACACTGACATCTTCTTTAGTTTTTCCCATTCGTTAGGGGGTCGCTATTTTTTATTTTCTTCTTCCACTAATTTTTGTTTTCCGTGTCGTCCTTATTCAGTTCCTTTTCTCTCAACTCTTCTGCAATACAGTCTTTTCATCTTATATTTGGTCTTCCTATGTTTCTTCCACCTTCTATTAATATATTCATCTCTCCTCATAACATGTTCAAACCAATGTAATCGTCTTTCTTATATCTAGAAACTTTTAACACTAGAGTTACTTCCCTTATTCTTTCATTGATTTCCATTTTATTGATACTGACATCTGTCAATTTGAATTACCTGAATATATTAGCAGTTTCCATGGTTAAGTTAGCATAGCTGGCTGAATTATGAAATTTATATCAAATTTATTATCTTTATTCTTCTTTAACTCTATATCTGTTGAATATCAAATATAAAATGCAATCAAATCGCATAGACAATAATATATTCTTTAAGTTATAATAACATTTAACTGTGTTTTCCAAGAAAAACTGTTAAAATCTTAAAATGAGGATACTTCCGGTTGACCAATTATAACCAAAATCTAAACAAGTCTGCATATGGTTGTAAGGAAGTGGAATACGCAAGAATTGTAATTTTTGGAATTCTAGTATTGGAGATATCGTGCACGAAACGGCGGTAACACACACACACACACATACACACACACACACACACACACACACACACACACACACACACGCACACACGAACACACACACACATACAGACATCATCGTAAAAATAGTAAAATCGTATTGTAAAGACCCTAAAACGTGCTTATTCAATGAAAACTCACCACCGAATTTTTTGACCAAAGACAATACCTCCTTACGAGGTGACGGAAGGTAAAAGTCAGAGCGCCACTTTTAACTACATATTTTTCCTGTTGATTGGATGTTAATATGAAGCTTGAGGAATTCAAATACGGGATCACGGGTACACCAAACGAAAACACATAACCACATACTACCTCGATTGGTACACTTACATATTTTCCGTAATTTTGTGGGTAACGGATTTTCCGCGTCTATTTCAGCAATTTTATTTACGAGGCGAGTATATTAAATTTTTTAATGAACTCTCAGTATTATTCATTTTTTTTGAAAGGGCGGCGTTCCACAGATTTCCCTGGCCACAATTCAATGATGTATGTGCATAACATTGATCACATTTACAATGCTAAAACCTCAACTTTCGTTAACAATGGTTACAAATCATTGAAATAATTTAGCTAATGGAATTTGCGGAAGACAATATGCTAGCCACTTCAGAGTTTTTACTTCTAGACTGTACTATTTATCTTATTTAGTGCCCGTAAAGTTAAAATTTACGATTATTGATTTTCTTTTTACCATTGGTTCTAATAATTTAATTCTGGATTACTACTGGATTTCCATGAATTTTTTAACCTCAGTAAAGTGCATTGTATAGGGCTGTAGTAATAATTTATTTAGTGGTTTGAAGATAAACCTTCGAAGTTTCTACTAAGAAATAAAAAGAATTTAAATATATGTAGCCTCTACTTTTATTAGTAAGTAAATAAATCCAAACAGGTTGTACGTATCCCACAAAGCCAATTCTTAAGGCCCGCCTAAACGTTTCTATAATTTGAGAAATGAAATAAAGGGTTTTATGGACTTCAAAGGAAATTAGAAAATGAGAATTGGTTGACTAATTTAACAATTTTAAGTCGACATTCGCCTGTAAGGTTAAAATCAAGTAATAAATGATATGTTTCCAACAGTGGCGGCTTTTGAAATTAAATTGAAATTGTAGCAACTCAGATTAAGATGAATAACTTAATTCACTTTGAAACACATTGAAATGTATACGGAATTAATTGCAATTTTAAGGACTTTCAGAATATATTTTAAGATATTTGCTACTGCATTCTCAGTTGACATCAACACGTTGCGTTTCAATTGCAAATGGAATGTATAAAGTATCAAGCAGTTGTGAATATTGAAAATATAAATACTCAAGTGTCTTTATTGAATTTTTAAAAGTTGTATTAACTGCCCAAAGAACAATATTTGGGCATTTATTCAATAATAGAACAATTATTACTGAGTATTTACAGGTTGACATTTACCGTGTTACAATTGTTTTAGTTAATTGTTTTATTTCAAGCCGCAGTCATAGCTCACTATTCTCTTTTCGACTACGTGTATAAAAAAGTGCCCGCCATTTTACTTTTTAATAATGTAACATATGGATTATTTTACATGATTGTAAAGCAAGTTCGATGTACTTTTCAAATTTGTAAAAAATATAGTATGTTCCATTTGAAATTTCAAAGTTGATATTAATTACAAATAAACCGGAAGTGGTATCATGAATGTACATCCGTCATCAAGTAGCTTACATGTTGCTGTATAAATACTGTTATATGAAAGAAATTACTAACTTAATAAATAAGCGAGATATTTGCTGGGTCCATTAAAATATAACACTCTGTATAAATAAATAAAATAAATATATCATCACGACAAATTACCCATTGCTGGGTGTGCCAATAGGCTTTGTACACATTTTGGTAACGATGATATATTTGTATCACGCGGGCATTTACCAGGTGTCACCTCACAGGCACTTATTGCTGGCGTGGAGAATGCACCATAGGGGTCATTTTTGTGTCATTTAAAATTCGAAATATTTGGCGTAGGTCGGGATTGAACCCGGTATTTAAATTTAATTTAATTTTAAGTATTTACTTGAATCAAAATTAAATTAAACTGGAGGTATTGTGTTGGCCACATCAGATTTTTACCTCTCGCTAAGAGAGGTATTGGATTCATGCTAAAAATCGCATATCCAGATTTTATTGAATAAGCACGTTTTAAGGTCCCTACAATCCGATTTTAACATTTTTACGATGATGTCTGTGTGTGTGTGTGTGTGGATGTGTGTGTGTGTGTATGTGTGTGTGTGTGTGTGTGTGTGTGTGTGTGTGTGTGTGTGTATGTGGGATGTTGGAAGGACGATTAATCAAAAACTATAAGACTTTAAATTTGTTTAACTACGTATTTCCCAATCGGACATTCATGGCAAGATCTGAAAAGGTTTTGGTAACAATAGGACAACCGGAAGTAGCAGATTCTTGAAAAAAAATCTTCTAAATATTATTTTTTGAAATTTTTTTTTGGTAATATTAAATAAAATTAAATTCTCTATCTGATATATTTAATTATTTTATTATATATTCTATAGATTTAGAGATAAAAGAAATATAATATATAAAATAATTTGTTTTAATAAATTTTACAGCCGAAAGAATGCCATGGAAAATAGTTGAAAATTTGAATGTTTGTAACTGACAGATAAATGTCAGGGTCAGAAATCCGGAGACATTACTGAAGATTTTTTCTGGGAAGTACATAAATTATATTATTTCTTATTGTATTTATAGTTAAATATTTAAAATTATAAGTATATTACACATACCATTCAGAAATACTGTTAATGCCAACAATGAATTGGAATCATCTCGAAAAATTAGAAGAGGACAAAATTTCTTCATAGAATGAATTTATATATAAAAAATCTAAATGTAAAGAATAGATATAAGCGATAATACAACCTCGAAGGAAGACGATATTGAAATGTTATAAATACAACGTGAAAGTGAAGATGGTCTCCAATCTGCAACGTAAAATACAGAAAAATTGTATCTCATCGAAATATTTAGTAATGAAAGAAAAATGTACTTGGAGAATCTCTTAATTCTTGATCTATGACTATTATGGAGGTGACAAGTCTAAGTTGAAGGACTTAAATTTGTTTCAAACATTATGGGACAATGTACACCAGCACTGTAGCTAGAGTAACATTGAACTGCGAAAAAGCTATCAAATTCTTCTCAAGTAAGTTGTAAATATTGACAAAATTACACATCGATGTAAGAAAATAATCGCAGTGCAATCTATCCATCACTTTATTAAAGGGGATTAGTGTTATTTGGATACAACATGTATGAAAAAATAAAATGTAAAAGAAGATATGTAAGAATAGATGCACAATTCAGATTATACATTTTAGATCGCCCATAATTAATGTTTTTACTAGAAGAATATGAAGAGAAAGTAAACAAGAACGTTGTTTGAATTGAAAATCCCTGTTGCCAGCCTAAAATTTATATTTGGTAAACTCTACTTCGTAATTTATTGTACATAATTTATGGTAAAATATCCTATAGATTTTGTAAATATATGTGAAAATTGTTTTATGTTGAGACATGCTCTTATTGAATAATATAGAAGTTTATACGTCATAGACTTATATGAATATATTATTTGTATTTCTAAAAATATTCTTTGCTTTATGAATAGAGCCAGGTAAATTTACGGCGAGAGGTTATGTGCTGACCACATCAGAATTTTTTATTTGATACTGCATTAAATTCAGAATAACAATCCAATTGAGTTCCTACATCGCCAGTAAGGATAAACATGTAACTTAATTTTGCAGTGGTCTTGAAATAGAAAGCTTATCAGTATCTGCACTGGGCAGAGTGACAGTTTGTAAACCGGAAACATGAAACACATTTTAGCCAAGGCTAAAAATATATCTGTCTCAGACAAAAGCTACAGCTTCAAATTAAATATACGTTCGGGTGAAATCTATCTATCGTTGTACTAGTTACTGTAGAAACCACTTTATATTTTATAAATATAAATAATTTTCCAAAGAAGAGTTTTTTCTTGTATATTTGTCTGTTACATCTGCTTTTTTCGCTTAACATTTTTGTTGATTGTTGAAATATATTACTACCTTTTGTGAATTGCAAACAATATATAATCGTATTGTTTAGAGAGCTAAAGATTTGTATTTTGTGAAAATCTTTCAAAAAAATGTTATGTTCATGTAGTTTAAATATTGTTTCAGAATAGTTACGAGTACCTATGCAATTAGTTCATATTTATTGTAGGACTGCAGGTACGACAGGAAAAGTAGAAAAATATAGTTTTTTCTACGAAAGTGCGATTTAACAAATTTTCCGATATAAAAATTGCAACTCTTGGAACTCTGTGTAAAGAAAAAAAATTACGCACATGAATAAAAACATTGGAACAAGTACATTTTTTATAATTTAAAGCCTTCATACAATAATATCAGTAATTGTTATTCAAATATGAACGTTTATTTGTCAATATTTGAATTTCGCGCTATTGTAACGTGTACAAAAATGTAGACATAGAATCAACAGAATGAAAAAAAAATGGTGTGACCAACGCAATACCTCCCGCCATTTAAGTTATATTAATTTAAATACATACATGGGGGTCTCGTGGCTGCGTGCCAAATATTTACAATTTTAAATGGCACAAAATTGACCTGTGGTGCACTCTCCACGCCAGAAATAAGTGCCCGTGAGGTACTATGTCATTATCATTACCAAAATCTATGTACAAAGCAGATTAGCAAACCCATCAATGGGTAATAATACGTGATGATATATATATATATATATATATATATATATATATATATATATATATATATATTTAAATACATAGCTGCATATTTACTAATGCTAAAAATTATGTATATTAAGTTCCTCTCCATGTAACTATTGTTCTATTTACAATTTTCTGTTTAAAACGTTACTATTATTAATTTGAAATGATTATATTTTTGACAGTGACATTTATCTGTCAGTTACATACATGTGAGGTGAACTGTGTAACCATGGATTTGTGTTTAGCATAAGCTCCGGGATATAATTTTTATATTATTTTATAAATTTATCCATAAAATATATAGAAAAACTATTTATGCAAACTTGTAGAAAATTGAATAACCTTTAATTTCTACAAAAACAAATTGCGAAAAAATAACATTTAAAGAAAAACTATTTTGAGCTTCAAATAAAGTGTCACTTCCGGTTATCCGATTGACACCAAAATCTAATGGCTTCTTTTCATATTACAATCAGATAGAAATACATGGTTTCAAAATTTTCCGAATAATAGTATTTGAGTTCAGAAGATCCACACACGCACACACACGCACACACACACACACACACACACACACACACACACACACACACACACATACAAACCCCCATCATTGTGAAAATGATAAAATTGGATTGTAGGGACCTTAAAACGTGATCATTTACCAAAATCTCTATATGCGATTTTTTTAGCACGATCCCAATAAAGTAAGCAGTTTTATTGTTTTGTAACTTTGACACAAGTTGATTGATTTTTGAAATTTGTCATTTTTATATTTAAGTAAAATTTACATTAAAATAGAATAATTCACTTTGTTAGAAAAATAGTATGTAACTCATTTTCGGAAAGTTTAATTTAAAAACTCCTTTTTAAATGAAGCACTTTCCATACTTGTATTAAGATTATACTATTTCCTATAACCGTTGTTAAATTACATACTTTACACCCTCTTTACAGCTGTAAAGGGTTATTTTGCAAGCATTTGTGCGTGAAAAGTAAATAGGCGTTGCTAGGCAACATACACATCCAGTTAATTTATCTGTCAATTAAAATTCTAGAATACTAATCTACCTGTCACTGAGATTCTTTTGAATATTTAAGTTATATTTTGTACAGTATTATGAGGAACATCACTAACATTTCGGCTGGAGGAAAATATTGTAACGTTTTATTTTTATGGGTGAAGTGTAAAACTCAAAGAAATATTATTAGTTAAAATAATACGTTTATTAAACAATAAATAATTGAGGTTAAATATTAAAAAGATAATTAACACTATGATTAAATAATTATAAACACAAAGAATATTATTAAATACTTAAACTTTTAATTTGTTAGTCGCCATTTTATTTATTTTTATTTACATTTCACATTATTAACAACCCCACACCTAACACCAATTGTAATGTTTTATGTATAAGGGTGAAGTGTAAAAATAAGAGAAATATTATTAATTGAAATAATACGTTTATTAAACGATAAATAATTAAGGTTAAATATTAAAAAGATAATTAACACTATGATTAAATAATTATAAACACTAAGAATATTATTAAATACTTAAACACTAAGATTATTTATTTAAACAATATTTATATCACTATATTTATTTATATAACTACATTTATTTATGTTAACAACTCGCAGAATGTTTATTTATACCACCAACTTCATTAATCGTTGCTTCTATATAGACTATATCTCCACTGTCGTTCCGACGGTATTTATATAGCCTATTGTTCTTCTGTAACCTTCCGACGCCACAATTATACCGAATACAATAGATTTAAGTCAACGGTGTAATTAATACGTCTAGCCGTTCCGCCGCCGGGGATTACGCCATCTGGGTAATTCCGGTGAGGGGATTACGTCATCGCTTGGAATATTCTACCAGTAGCGGCACTCGTATACTCTTAAGTTAGGGCGCACGTCACAGTGCTATAATTTAAAATATCGCACTCGACCAAAAAAGCACTTGTTGCATAAATAATTATTTCCATGACCGAGAGTAAACGTCAATTTCTATGGTATTAAAATTGAAAGAGAAGTACACTATTTTGCCCCTAGAGATGAAATGTGGACATTATTCTCCTAGATGAGTTTTTATTTTTTTGACAAGTAAAGATATTTAATGTTTTATCATACAATTCTACGAATTTCGGGGGTAACAAGTTCAGAACCCAGCATTAACTATTTCCTGTTGGTTTTTAGAACTGAACAAGGAAAATCCTGAACTATAATGGGGGATATTTTATTGACTGTGATGTGGATAAGGTAGTATTAACAATTATTGAAAACAATTTTCAACGAATTGTCAACAAATTTCTGCTGTTATCTGTAATGATGGCACGGTCGTGGGAAAAATAGTATAAGGATACATCACAAGGGAGAATACACGTGCATTTCTCTACCTTACATAATATTTTTTGAAAGTGAATCTGTTTTTTTTAAACAGCTGGTATAATACTATATAATAATAAATAGTTTGTAACTGTCAGATAACTGGTAGAAGTATTCCTTTACTTATAAACATACAATTATTACAATCTTCCAAATTAAGTATGTTGAACAAATTAAACTATTATATTGTAACGTCGCCGCCACCGCCGCGCCGTAGCCCTCGCCGCCGCTGCGCTATAGCCGGCGCAGTCGCGTCGCGCCGAATCTTCGCGGGTAACAGACATGTTCGGACTTGTTTAATTATTGCGGTGACGTGATCTATTGTGCACGATATTTTATCTCGCGAATGTTCTAGTCGTTACTGGAAAAAAAGTCGCCGGGGTATATAAGTACCGTCGAGAAAGGCAGCGGATAGTCTGATATAAATAAGCGTCGTGTTATGAATAGTAGGTGATATAAACAAACAGTCGACAAGAAGTGAACATAAATAAATGTAATTAGTGACATAAATAGTAGTGTTAATTGTTTAAATAAATAATCTTAGTGTTTAAGTGTCTTATAATAATAGTCTTAGTCTTTAAATTAGAGTTAATATTTGCTTATCATAATGTTAGTTACTTTTATCAACTTTATAATATTTAATCTTAATTAATTATCGTTTAATAAACATATTATTTTAACTAATAATATCTCTCTTATGTTTACACTTCACCCATATAAATAAAACGTTACAATATTTACATTTTATTAGTAAAACATTTTTATTCCCTGTATTGTATTTTATTTACATAAGATTACTTATTTAAATATTGAAAGTAAGTTTTTAAGAAATACCTATTTTAAAAATAAAACTTTTTTCAAAATTGGCGCTGTATTAAGAAAATCAAACTCAAACAAAGTTTTAGATTAATATGAATTTGAAACGTGAAGATTTAAAATAAAACGAATAAAATATTCACATTCATAATCTGTAAGGGCTGTTCTTTGCTAGTGTAGAACAGTCACCTATCCAATTTATTTTTACTGTGAAATTTGCTTGGACATATTGATAAACAAGACTGTTACTTTAAAAATAGCCCTGAAAGATACGAAGAAATAAATAAAAAATAAAATTGAAATTAGGATAGGATTCACGAAAAAAGTTAAATACAAACTTCAGAGATAACCAAAGTTGACAGGCAAATTGTTATTTCACAGGCAAAATCGATACTGCAATTAATGTAAATGAATATATTTATTATTAAAATTTGAAATTAAATGTGATAAAATGTGACAAATGTAACGAATGAATTTATTTTAATTTTAAATTTGAATGAACAGTTGATAAATTTATAATTCATTCTGATAATGAAGGTATAAAATATGAATGTAAAATGTTTTTATATAATATGGGAAAATATCTGAAATGTAAAATTATGTAAAATTATGTTAATAGTGAACAGTCTGGCGACGACAGTTTGTAATTACTAATTTTACTCTATAGAAAGAAATTATAAACAGAATATCGTACTTTATTGAGGAGAAACATACACACTTATATTTGAAATTTATGAATACTTATATGGACACTACCATTTTTAGAGATTTTATACTATTTTTATTTACAAATATTTGCACAGACTAAATTATTATTATTAATTAAAATAAACTAGAATCCACATGGCGCTAGTAAAGTATGGATCGGGAGTAAAAAAAACTAGCTCACATTACAATCTTAAGTAGCATCCAACGGCGTAATATAACTAGACAAAACATTCCTTATTTCTCCTCACTGAATGTATTGATTTCGGATGCCCAGAATGAGATAGAGATATATTTAGTCTAGTTCGAGCATTTCTCAGTAGATGCCATCCAGTGTTAAAGTCAAAATTTAAGCGCCAATACGATCAAAATAGGTTTATCGTTATAAAAATAAAAAATTTCAACGTATTGTAATTACAAAATACAAAATTATTGACTTTACCGAACAATAAATATGTCCGAAAATAAACTAACTTCACAACCGACAAATCAGTTCTTCTTATAAAGTTACACTAAATTTCTTTCCTGTCACATAGTAATCTAAATAATCGAAAACCCTTTTCAGACCTATTTTTGCAACAAGAAGGTAAATATATTTTATAAGTAACGAGATCTACTAGAAATTCGCCATTTGCCTCCAAATATTGAAAGGCAGAAATTTGCTACAATATATTTTAACACCTTTGCAGGATCATATACTTAATCAAGACCCTCTGAACAATCACGGAACACAATTATTAAACGAAAGTTGTTGTAAACAATGTAACAAGAATAAGAAGTTTTTCTTGTTCCGATATCTTATTTGCTAATGTACAGTAAAATTTTTGAAAGATGTCCGATTAAGGTTATCTGTATCATGAACGAATTAACATATTGGCATACATTTATCTCTTTCCTTTGCAAAGACTATAAGATGTGCGATAAGGATAGATATAACACGCTTGTCTTTCAAAAATTCATATTGTTTCGACTAAGCTAGGACATTCCACTTTAAAACGATGCTCGCTGAGGATAATACTTTCACTGTAACGTAAGTTTATTTATTAATTCAGATACATTACCTTAATCCATAGCCGTACGAATAACGTTATTTTGTGTCGGAGTCACTGACAATGACATTGTGTCAGTATCTTATTTTTCACATATTTGGTTTTTGCTAATAAAGATTACCAGTTGACTTATATTTGAATTTTGAATGCTTTTACTGTAACATATATTTTTATAATAATAAAATAACAATAGTATTTATGTACCCTCATAAAAACTAAGCAAACGACACTACTGAATTTGTCATAATGCGCGGAGTAAAAATCTGAATTCATACAATTCGTAGACAACCTTGATCGGACATCTTTCACAATTTTTACTGTAGATAGGTACTGAATTAATCGACTTAAAATATGTTGGATTATAATTCGTTTGTTGGTTTTAATCATAATTTAGTAGTTTTATTTTTTATTTCCTAAGAAAATATTATCAAGAACACTTGTGCCTCTAGTGAGCAATGCTCAAACGATACTAAACATATCTCTATCTCTAGTTGTCTCTGTCTGGCCAGCCGAAATCAAAACAAACCAAATGAAGTTTTGTCTTGTTATATTTCGTCGTTGGTAGCATCCATTTAAGCGTGGAGGGCCCGTGGGGGATTATGAGGCTCCGCGCGGATTCTGCATGTACTCGCTCGCTGTGCGAGTTTTCACCCGCTCCTCTTAACCTCGCTTACACCTACTATTGTAAATACTTTTAGAGTTATTGTTCTGGACGGTACATGTCTGCGAAACATTAATTTTTGAAAAGTAAGGTTTTATTAATCCGCGAATTATAAATTTGTTCTTTGCTCATGCGACAAAAATTTAAAAAAATGCTTTTCGTCTAATTTTGCATTATTACCTTCCGTCACCTTTAGGTAAGGAAGGTATTGTCTTTGGTCAAAAAATTCAATGATGAGTTTTTACTGAATAAGCATGTTTTAGGGTCCCTATAATACGATTTTACCATTTTTACGATGATGTCTGTATGTATGTATGTATGTATGTATGTATGTATGTATGTATGTATGTATGTATGTATGTGTGTGTGTGTGTGTGTCTGTGTGTGTGTAACAAAAGTTCCGGATCCCATAACTTTAATACCACGATTCCAAAAATTATATTTTTTTCGTATTCCTCAAGTTTACATCCAGAAGAACAAGTGATTAGATTTTGGTTATAATTGGTGAACCGAAAGTAGCCTCATTTGAAGATTTAACAGTTAAATTTGATTTATTGACATTTAATATTATTATAACTAAAAGAATATATTATTCTCTATACGATTTGATTACATTTTATACTTCATATTCAATAGATACAGAGTTAAAGAATTTTAAAGAAATTAAATTTTATAATTATATATTCATATAATTCAAATTGACAGATGTCAGTATGAATAAAAAGTAAATTAATGTGGTAGAGATGAGGATGTTGAAGTAGATGTTGGGGAACGCACGGAAAGATACGGTAATAAAATAACTCTAGTGTTACAATTTTCTAGAAAGATACAAGAAAGACGATTACATTGGTTTGAACATGTCATGAGGAGAAATGAAGAATTATATTTGAACAAGAATGAGTAGTTTAGTAATGGGAGGTTGAAGAAGCAGAGAAAGACCAAAGATAAGATGGAAGGACTGTATTGCGGAAGACTTGAGAGAAAAAGAACCGAATGAGAACTACACGCAAAAATATGGACTCCTAACGAATGGGAAAAGCTAAAGAGGAAGAAGATGTCAGTGTCAAGTGCAATTTGAATAGTTTGTTTATGAAATAATTTTACTGGAAATTTAGAATCTTTTCCAAGAAAAATTATGTATGGAATTTATACATTATACACAGGATTGACGGAAGGTATTGTGCTGGCCACAACAGATTTTTTTTTTCAAAGGCCGTGTGTCCCTATGTCTTTAATCATATCACTAATTCACAATTTGTTTTCGTTTTAGTTGGGAACTTAGTAACATTATCTGAATCAAAATAAATTCAAATGATAATCAACCAAAGTGGTAACAAATCTGTTCAGTGCTGTTGAATTTCGCTCTCATTTGAAATTATTACGATAGATGGCATACGAGCATCAATTCGTAGTTCAAGTTGTTGTAAATGGTATAAATTTGGACATGAAGTAATTTCCTCTTCAAGTGCAAATTAAGCAGCGCACAAATTGATTGTAAATGTACCCGGACAGTCTTTCTATGTCAGTTTACGGGTACATTTATGAAATCATTTGGACTGTCTTCTAAATATAGATTTATATGAGAGGACTATGAATTTGAAACATTCCTAACTATCTAATATATCCTATGATAAGTTTGAAAACGTTCACCAACAATCACATGTCTGCAACATTGCCACAAATTTACAAATGTCATTTTCACACAACGCTTTGCGAAATCCTTGTTAATTCAATTTTCTGATGATTGATTGCGGAGAGAAATTAATGTAGGACGCGCTCGGCTATTTTGAGTGTTAGTGTTAGTGCACGAAGAGAATCCGTTCCGTGGTTGTGGCATACACGATCGGCACATCGTTTCATCATTAGCCTCAGCTACCCCGATCTGACTTCGGAAGAACGGCTACAATGCCAGCAAGATAATGCAAGGTGATGTATTGTACTCGGATTTCATTTTTGTTAAATTAATCTAATGTAGGTGATGTGTCACTGTCACTTTGGAGTGTCTAGAGTAGTGGAAAAGCAATTATTTTTAAAACATGCATTACATTATACATTTTCTTTGTACGTTATTAAAATTTATGTATATACTTTTAAAGCGATTTATAAAAGAATATTCCATTTTGCGTGATATAATATTGTTGTTCTATTTTAATGTTCAAGCATCGTAAAAAATGAGATTTTAAAAAACCTATTCATTTTTACCTCCCGCTTCCCTTGGTAAGGGAGGTATAGGGATCGTGTTAAAAATCGCATATCGAGATTTTGGTAAATGACCACGTTTTAAGGTCCCTAGAATCCATTTTTAACATTTTCACGATAATGTTTGTGTGTATGTATGTGTGTGTGTGTGGATCCTCTTTATGCTTTAACTCAAATACTATCATTCAGAAAGTTTTGAAACCATGTATTTCTACCTTATTCTACTATGGAAAGAACCCATTAGATTTTGGTGGCAATCGGATAACCGGAAATGGCAGTTTACTTATAGCTCAAGTTAGTTTTTCTTCAAAAAATACCTTTAAATATAATTTTTCGCAATTTGTTATTAAAAAAAGATTATTCCTTTTTCTATAGGTGTGCTTTAATACTTTTTCTATATATTTTATGGATAAATTTATAAAGTAATATAAAAATTATATCTCGGAGCTTATGCTTTTTAAACACATCTCTGTGGTTCTGGTTACATAGTTCAGCTCAAATGTATGTAACTAACAGATAAATATCACTGTCAAAAAAATAATCATTTCAAATTAATAATAGTAATGTTTTAAAAGGAAAATTGTAAATAGAACAATAGTTTTACGGGAAGGAACTTAAAGTATATCATTTCTAGCATTAGTAAATATGCAGGTATGTATTTAAATAAAGAAACAAATAAATATATTAGATTCTAAAGAAATTAATTTTTATAATTCAGCCAGCTATGCTAAACATGGAAACTACTACTATATTCATATAATTCAAATTGATAGATGTCAGTATGAGTAAAAAGTAAATTAATGTGGCAGAGATGAGGATGTTGAAGTAGATGCTGGTGAACACACGGAAAAATACGGTAAGAAAATAACTCTAGTGTTACAATTTTCTAGAAAGATATAAGAAAGACGATTACATTGGTTTGAACATGACATGAGGAGAAATGAAGAATTATATTTGAGCAAGAATGAGTAGTTTAGTAATGGGAGGTTGAAGAAGCAGATGAAGACCAAAGATAAGATGGAAGGACTGTATTGCGGAAGACTTGAGAAAAAAGAACCGAATGAGAACGACACGCAAAAATAGCGCATAACGCATGGGAAAAGCTAAAGAGGAAGAAGATGTCAGTATCAAGTGCAATTTGATTAGTTTGTTTATGAAATAATTTTACTGGAAATTTAGAATCTTTTGCAAGAAAAATGATGTATGGAATTTATACATTATACATAGGATTGACGGAAGGTATTGTGCTGGCCAAAATACGATTATTGTAACGTTATAACACCGAAACAAAAATAACGTTATTATAACGTTATTATAACGTTACATAATGTTATTTTGTTTTTTATTAAGTTATATATAACGTGATGTAACGAATTATTTTTTTATAACGTTATACCATCACTGGTTAAAAATGAAATCAATCAGTCGAACATGAATAAAGCGCGAAATTCGAAAATTCTCGGTACTTTTTAATCAAACCTCATATGTAACAGACAAGACGAGTAGGTGTAGGTCGATATAATTAAAAGTGCATACAATATTCGGAAAATTTAATTTACAAGGAAATTTAATCTATAGGTAGATACTACAAATAAAATACTTTGAGTTTTCTGAATATATTTTCCTTTCACGATCAATAAAGGTACGAAAAATATAAAACTAGAAAATCTTCTATCCAAAATAAAGGTTGGACATTCATATGCGCAATAAAAATAAAAGTGGATCTTGGAAAAGTTTAATATTTTAAATGAAATTTCAAGTTTACGTTACAATGAGCTACAGGTAAACTCGAATATAACAAATTCAAAAAATATGCAAAAAGTGTTCGTTATAAGCAAATATTATTTGTAAAATATTTTGTTTTAAAATAATAGTCATAATTTAATTGTTAATAAATAATAATTATCTATGTATAACGGTACTGAAGTTCTACTTTTTATCACGAATGTGGAATTTAGTTGCCGAGGCCGTAGGGCCGAGGAAAAAAACCCATTTGAGTGATAAAAAAGAACTTCAGTGCCGAGGTGCACATTAAATTTTAATTGAAATCGAAATTTTGTGAAAATGAAACTAATATTTATTTTTACAGGTTATGTTGACAAATCTGTCAGTTGCTGTCAGTCAAACAAATGAAATTGTGTTCAGTGTTGCGAATTTCTGAACATTGAAGTTATCGTAATGAATACTCAAAATTCGAAATTATGTGTCTTATAATTATTTAATTCGTTCTTCTTGCACATTCTTTTCGTCATTTTACGTACAAATTTAAACATCGTACACTTACCCAAATTATCTTATATGTATAATAATAATCATAAGGTTGGCAACACTACATTGCCATGAAATCGTCGTATACTGTCGTATACTTTAGTGCCGATTTTTGTGCAATTTACTGACGATTCTAAATGAAATTTATTTTCTAAACATATACACCAAAGTAATCGTTGATAAAAATCTATTTTCGGATGCGCTGGACAGTTATCCACCCTTAGCAATATTTTTCTATTTTCCTTTTCCAGTTCGCTATCCATTTCTTACTTAATTTTCAAAAATCTAAAATGTGATTTATGAATTCGAAATATCTATTTATTAGATGCAGGTAAGAACTTGTAAATTTGAGTAATTTTTGAAACATCTAGGTTTTTCCGCTTTTCTTATTTGGTTCTTATACGTGTATTCGCTACAAACGGGCTCTTTATAAGCATGCACAAAATAAAATATTGGACAAGATCGCTAAAACATTTAATTTAGTACAATTATTTGATTTTTTTTTGAAAGGTAAAAAAAGTATCATTTAATCGAAGTCGTAACTCTCATAGTTTTCGACATAGCAGAGGCAAACCCAGTAAAAATTCATTTTTCACTGGCCCTCAAATTTATTTTACCGTTTTGTGTGACAGATATACGTTCATGTTGACATTACCTTCTAACACGTTACAAATACTAATGACGTATGTCGTAGAGTAACAGATATCTAATTATCTACTACACTGCCCTCTATGCTAATATTTACCCAGTGACGTTGACTTTTAAATCAAATTATTATTCCATGGTTTTTGTCAAGTCTAGGTTATTGTGTTTTGCAAAAACATAGATGCGGAGCATAAATCTTTGAGAAACGTATTATTTAAAAAGAAACATAATTTTCTAATAAATTACACTTATTTTTCCAGTTAAAATGTATCCGTAAATATTTCATGTTGTACGTCTATGTATAAGAAATGCAGTGAAGTTATCTGTAAGTAATATTACACCATACGGTTAATAATTAACCGGTTTATATTCTGAACCAGAGTCACTAAAATCGCTAAAATCTTCCATTTAACACTTTTTTTTAAAATAAAATCTATATTTGACTTTATAACGTCACTTCACTTGTCAAAAATTATTCAGAATAAAACTGGACTAACTCCGGAGATATTCCATTATTATATTGAAATATGTGTTATTCCACTGTTAAAATGAAAATGATGTGAATATTTTCATAATAACAGTAAACTGACGCCATCTATTGGGAAAATATTAAAGTTTGGATATAGACCACTATTTTTCTGACAACTATATAACATTAGGGTACGCTGTGGTCAGTCCCGCGAAATATTTAAATTTTGGAGTTAGACTACTATTATTTTGAATGACACAAATGACCTTGAATTATCATCTTTCGTGAACCAAACTATAGTAGGGTTTAGAGTTTTTTCACACCAAAAAGTAACATTTGAATAAGCGCGCAACTTTGTAACTTAAATTATAGGCCTAAAATTAATAATAAAGAAAACAGCAATTTGTCTCTATTTTTTCAATCACTCTGTATATATCTGGGGTACGTTATATCCGAGTTCATGTCAAAATTTATTAAAAATATATTATTCTATTTTTTACGGAAGTTGTGTTTACAAATAAATTTAAGTATGTGTTTTTTACTGAAAGCTGTTTTCCTGTTTTTCAAAATCATTTCAACAAGTTGAATCCTTCAACTGTATGTTTTTGTAAACATGAAAACTGTAATCCCATCTACGTACACAGTAATTATGCATTTGCATTACATTCTCATAATTGCACTACATGCATCTATGAAATTTTAAAAATTATAGTTTGTAACTATGTCCGCATCCATTAAAAAACTGGTGCAACTTTAATTTACCAGTGAATATTTGAGCAAGTAGTCGTTTCATGGTCTGTGATCTCTGAGATTAGATTTTTACATTGCAGGGGCAATTACTACCCTAGTTTTCGAGTGCAGAATCTGTGATTCATTATTTATGTTTTCATTTTGTAAAGCTATTTAAACTCCCGTCTAAATTGTAAAGTACACTTTGAGCGTTTGAATAGCTCTGTTTGTGTACTTTGTAATTTAGACGATTACAGTTCAAACAGTGTTTGTTTCGCGTTTTTCTTTCCGCTGATCAATTATTTGTTTATGGACGAGTATTGAAAGAGTCATCTAGTTAATGCTGTCATTACAGTTAATGTTGTTTTCCTCATAAACAGTTAAGTGACAATTTTCCAGGAAATGTAAATGTAATTTCTGGATTACAAGTACTTTCAAATTTAAAATTAAAGATTCTAATTGCAATCAAATTAAAAGTTGCATTTAAGACTATTTTGAAAGTACTCTTATTTAATATAGAATCGAAAGGCAAATTTGTATCTACTCTGCAAATATTAATTTCCTGGAATATGATTTAGTTTTCTAAGGCCCGGTTGTGCCAAGTTCGGATAAAGTAGCAGTTTACTATCTATTAAATAAATTTATTCTACCGTATTAAATAGAGAATAAGATTTTTGGGTTACTCCATGATTTTTTATTCTCCGGATAGCTAACTGGCAGACTGCTATTAGAAAGATTAAAATTGTGTTAGGGTAGAGTTATTTTTGAAAAGTTGGCAACTTGGCTGTCACAATTTTAATAGAAATTTGGTTACTTTTTCGCTTGTCTGTGTTTTGGTGCAGTTGTGGTTTAAACACAGTTTGAGCGTTTAGAAAAAAATGATAAATACGACTTGCAAAAATTAGAGGTGAAAATTATGGATAAGAGAAGGAGCAGTTTATTTTAGTACCGCGGATATAACTAATTTAATTAAATTGGTCGACAAATATAAAAATATAATTGAGTCCAGGAAGACAGATTCCGTTTCTTGGAAAGAAAAAGACATTATCTGGAATCAATTAGAAATTATTTTAGTTTTAGTTGTGGCCAGTATTCACGATATACACCCTATTGCATAAAATCGTAAAGCTGTCAACAACTGGCATATCGAAGATACAGCGTGATTCGTGATTCGGAAAAACAAATGTAGACAAATAAGTTTTTATATCTCAAATTATGCTTTTTTAAACTTACGTAATAGATAAGATCAATATTTGGTCTTCAATTTTACCTAACAAATAAAGAACTGTATTCATTGACATTCGAAACCTCAAAAAATTCTGAATCATCCCATTTTTTCAAAATTATTACATCTTTCTCGTACTGTATACTGTTTTTGAAAATTAATATTATCAAAAATGAAATCCAATATTTCATCATCAGTGTTGTACAGATTTATTATAATAATTATTAATATTAACAAACAATTTATATCATCAAAACAACACAAACATTCCATACCATATGTTCCGTTTCTTCGTGTTTCCATTCGTGTGCACTCGGTACGCGATATTCTTTAAATAAAACCAAACTGGTAGTTTGACTGACAGCTGTTTTGCCGTTAACGAAAATTTATCTTACTGGTAACTTTTAACCATAAGTGTAACAACGCAAACTGAAGTTATCAATAGATTAAATTTTAACCGAATGTTTAACTATAGATGGAACACCGACCCTTATAGTTATTTAACTATCAAGTGTGTTAATAAGGGCCATTAAAAATCTGGAAGGTCAATATTGGCACTAGTGTTTCTCGAGAGTCTTGCATGTTTCTTGTTCTTGCAGAAAACACAAGATAAGAACAAGACAAGAGATATATTTAGCAAGAATAGCAAGATTTTCTAATATTTTCTTGCGTTCTTGCACTCTTGCAATATAACTCAAATATATCATTTTATTGTACTTTTTTTGCTCTTGATAAATTTGTAAACACCCAGTCCGAGACAATGGTCATATTTATTTGCGAACTCCAGATTCAAACTCGAACTGATCTCTAAACAACCTGTGTTATTTCCAAATATATGATACAATTCTGAAATTTGACGATAAATTAGAATTCCTATCATTTATTCCCGTCATTGGTAGTATAACAATTCCGCATGAACGAATGCTGCCGAAGCTGTAAACCTGTTAATGAATAGCTTAGTAATAGAAAGTGGAAGAAACAGAGGAAGACCAAAGATAAGATCGAAGGACTGTATTGTGGAAGACTTGAGAGAAAAGCAACCGAATGAGGACGATCAGGAAAACAGAAATGAATAGAAGAAGAAAATAAAAAATAGCGACCCCTAACAAATGGGATAAGCTAAAGAAGAAGAAGATATTAGTGTCAAGTGCCATTTGCACAGTTTGTTTATGAAATAATTTTACTGGAAATTTAGAATCTTTTGCAAGAAAATTTATGTATGGAATTTGTATATAATACACAGGATTGACGGAAGGTATTGTGCTCGCCACATCAGATTTTTTTATATCTTATTCCGGATTTTGTTTTAAATTAAACGTATACAAGTCCTTTGAAAGCACTATTTATGTAAAATTTCACGAAGATTTTTTTGATCTTATTGTGAAATATTGAGTTTCAATATAAATAAAATGTACAGTATTTTTTTTTATAGATGTCCGATCAAGGTCATCTGTATCATGAACGAATTACCAGATTGGCATACATTTATATCTTTCCTTTGCAAATGCTATAAGCGTGTGCGATAAGGATGGATATAATACGCTTGTCTTTCAAAAATTCATATTGTTTCGACTAAGTTAGGACATTCCACTTTAAAACGATGCTCGTTGTTGATAATAGTTTCGCTGTAACGTTAGTATATAGATTAATTCAGATACATTACCTTGATTCATAGAAGTACGAATAACGTTATTTTCTGTCAGAATCACTGATACTACATTATGTCATTATCTTATTTTTCACATATTTGGTTATACATTTGCTAATAAACTTACCAGCTGACTTTTATTTTTCAATTCTGAATACTTCTATTTTAACATATATTTTTATAATAATAAAATAACAGTACTATCTTATGTACCCTCATTAAAAACTAACTAAACGACACTACTGAATTTATCATAATAGACGGAGCAAAAATCTGAATTCATACAATTTGTAGGTGACTTTGATCGGACATCTTTCAAAATTTTTACTGTAATTTATATATTATTATGTAAATTTTCTTATGATAATGTCAAGACAGTTTTGAAGTCATGACGCTGTTCTTTTTTTTTAACAGGAAAACTTTGTAGTTATCTACTCGTAAATATAATGTTTAGTTAATTATTATCTATGTGAACTTGAATAGCAGAGTAAAGTATCTTGTTTCACAGCAAAGAGAAACAAGTTTTTAGTGTGAAACTTAATATTTTCATTGTAGGAACGAAGTTCTGCGTTATACAGCATAAGTAAATTAACTCTGGCTGTAAATATAGTATACTCGAAAGAATAACTCTTCAATCTTCTCCGACGCATACTAATTAAGTAAATTACCTGTTCTGTTAATTTTCGTTCAAAGTTCGTATGAAGCGGTCTATAGGTTTTAAACGAGATTTTGTAATAGTACCGATTACTAAATAAATAAATATATCATCACAGCATATTACCCATTGCTGGGTGTGCCAATCTCCTTTGTACACAGATTTCGGTAATGATGATGACTTATTTGTACCGTGCGGGCGTTTACCAGGCATTACCGCATGGGCACTCATTGATATTGTAGCGCACGCCGACCTGACGCGCCGAATGCTTGCGCCGCCACTGGTTGCATATTCTCGAGCGATGACGTAATCCCTTCGCCGGAATTATCCCGATGACGTAATCCCCCGGGGAATTACCCCTACGCGTTCTGACTGGTTAATTATATCCAGTTGAATGGTTCTTTTGTTTTGGTCGTGGCCGAAAGTTCCAGAAGGATAATGGGCTGTATAAATACCGTCGGGAGAACAACCGAGGATAGTCTGATATAAATAAGCGTCGTGTTATGAATAGTCGGTGATATAGAAGCAACGAGCAATGAACAGTTGGTGATATAAATAAACACTCTACGAGTTGTGAAATAAGTAAATGTAGTTATATAAATAAATGTAGTAATATAAATATTGGTTAAATAAATAATCTTAGTGTTTAAGCATTTAATAATATTCTTAGTCTTAAATTACTGTTTATAATTATTTAATCATAGTATTAGTTATTTTTATTATATTCTTAATATTTATCTTAATTATTTTATCATTTAATAAACGCATTATTTTAACTAATAATATTATTTCTCTTATTTTTACACTTCACCCATATAAATTAAACGTTACAATATTGATGTTTTCCCTAAACTGTTCGACTGTCAATAAACTGAACTGAATTTTGCAGCAATGCAGTTTTTTAATTTCCTACTCGAAATATTTTTTTACAATTCACACTTTTTTACCAGTCTACTTTTACTGTACCTAAATATCTTTATATTGCCCAATAAAACAGATAGATGTAGATCATTGACATAGACCAATATTTAAATAATTGTACAATGTAAATGACTTATGGCCGGTTGCAGAAACGTTCATCAACGCTTTGTTTAATTAACGGATCATCAAAAGGAACAAACGCAACGCAATATTTTGACAGCAATGATTTAAATGTCATAAGAATAAGCAAACTGATCCGAATTTGTTAATTTTAATGGTCCGTTAATTAAACAAAGCGTTGGTGAACGTTTCTGCAACCGGGCATAAATATAAATACTGCACAGTGCAATGTATCTCGTAAATAAATATAACCCAAGTGGTGTTTTCAAAACAAGGCTTGTGGTACCAGCCTAGCATTTAAAAAAATGTTAAAGGAATAACTTTTTTGCTTGACTTGAAACAGTTATTTCTGTCATTTACACCTTTTTACCTCCCGCTACCCTTGGTAAGGGAGGTATAGGGATCGTGCTAAAAATCGCATATCGAGATTTTGGTAAATGACCACGTTTTAAGGTCCCTAAAATCCAATTTTAACATTTTTACGATGATGTCTGTGTGTATGTATGTATGTGTGGATCCTGTTTACGCTCTAACTCAAATGAAGATTTTTTGCTCTTGTAAATTCAATCCGGGGACATACTGTATATATTTTTTAATTATACGGTTAACATTTATGGACGTTCGACGTTTGAGTCAAAATATTTACTTGTACGACTTATTGTTTATAAAATCAGTTCAGTTTTGGCTGCAATTATAAGAAAAATATCGTATAGAAAAATTGACATATGTGTAATTTTTATAATTTATGCAATATTTTTCTCCTAACTAACAGTTAACAGACAATTTAGCCAGAGATAAAAATATCGGGTCTTAAATCTCTCCAAGCTTCAAGTGTATATTTTTTACAATATATTTGAAGAAAAATATTTCAGAATAACGTTTAATATTTTTCTGATTCCAATACACCTCTGGTGTCAATAAATTTTTGTAATTATTTTCACACATATGCCACTCTGAAATGGATTAGGTTTCAGTTGCAGGTTGCAATTTTCTGCTTGGCAATCAATTTTTAATATAAACTTTCGAACTATCTTTTTAAAGTTGAATAAATAACCTGTCATGATTCTGGCAGGGTAGCATATGTGTGGAACAGAATGGAAACGGTTGAAGTGACAAGTAGAAAAAGAGCGGTCAAGCAGTGCAAAGGGCAACGCTGTCGACTGCCAACGCGGCAACCTTGTCCATCACGCATGCGTGGGATCATATCGCCCTAACTGTGATTTCAGCTCTTCATTGCTGAATCACCGTGAAAAGAATAAAAAGAAAAACATTTATAACGGAATATTTTCATTAGTTTTCACGCCATGTAAAAAGCTTTGTTATTTTTACTACATAATTTTGCGTTAAGTCCGGTTTATAACCTACATTTTGATATATGGAATAGTTGACTGAATTTGATATACAGAAGATATAATATGTAACATTAATGATATTTATTTTAAAAACCAGTGCGTACTTTTAAAACTCGGAGACTGTAAAATGAAATAATAGTAATATATTAACTAGTTATATAAGACGTTTTTTTCGCACGCGTCAAAATTTACAAAACAAGCCCTGGTGAGTTTTTTAAATAACAAGTGCAGAAAAAGTCTTATAAAATAATTTCTTTATAAATATTTTTATATTTTGCGTTTTTATATACTAAAATATTTAAAAAAACTGCTATATTAAACCGAGTTGATTTAGGGAAATTTATATGAGTAATCAAGGTTTGCCAGGTGTAAAAATTTTTTGTAACCAGATAAGAACTTTGTTAATAACACATCACTACGTGAAAGAAATTAATAATATATTAGTTGGAAAGAAAAAGATTGGGGAAAGTGAGGATGTATTAGCAAATAAGGCTAAAATTCAACATGATAAATTGTGTAAATATAAAAATATATTAAATAAATAAATAGTAATAGTTTTAATTTTTTTAGTGTTATATTATAAACGTTGATAAGAATTATTTGTGATCCCATATATATATATATATATATTTATTTTAATCGTAGAAATAGATTATTTAGGCCTTAAGGATCAAGGATTAATTTTATAATTTATCCTTGATCCTTAAGGCCTAAATAGTCTATTTCTACGATTAAAATTTTATTTTTAAATTTCCTTTTATTTTTAATTATGTACTCTATATTACCAGCACCAAATTAAAATTGCTTTTGGTACTTCTTTCTATCAAGAGAGGGCGTACTAATACTATTCAAGCCCTTAACATTGCAGTTCACCATCTATAGGTAGGTATTATATTATCTGTGGATAAGAAGTCAAAAAGTTACCAGATTTCACCAACTTGGAAAGCTATAAAAACATACATTAATAAAATATTTTTTATTAAGTTGTAATTTAACATATAGGGTGTTAAAAGGGGGGAAAATTGAGGGTATATACATTTCGATGTGCTAAATTTCAATCAAAAGGAATTTTCAATATTGGAAAAATATTTCTTATATCTCTTTAATCAGTTTTTAGTGCGCCACTGCCGACATGGAATTTTTATTAAACATAATTAATTATCATCACATATAACAAACTTTGAATAAGAAATTCGTAGTTATTTCCTATTCAACGTCTGTTACGTGATTATTCATTATTTTTAATAAAAAAATCATAGATAGATAACATAAACCTATAGTGAAAATGATTAAGCAAAGGACTCACGTCATCGACCTGAAAAAAACCTTATAAAATGAAACATAACTTGTGAAAATTATTGGGTGTTACTTATTTTTAAAAGAAGAAGAAAAAAATTACTAGTATTAAGTAATGTATATATTAATGATATTTACAATTATTTCCAAGTCAATCGTTATTCCTTTTACGGAATATAAAATTATTTGATATAATTGTAGTTGATTTTCGTATCATACGTTAGCACTACTGAGAATGATCATTTTGTGTCAAATAATTTTATATTTCGTAAAAGGAGTAAGGATTGACTAATAAATAATTGTAAATTAATTAATTTCTTTAATACTAGTATCATTGATTAAATAATGTATATAGATTGGCAACCTTATGAGCATTTGCGTACCGCCTTGTAAAGATACGTATTATGCTGCCACCTTTAATAATTTTATTATTTGGCCGTACTAACATTCGATCAGGCTGGCGGTAATTATATTCGGATGTATTCGTGTCAAGTCGCTTGGAGTCGGAGACACGAAATTTTTAATAAAAAATAATGAATTATTTAATCACGTAACTGTTTATGAACAACAAATAAATTAATTCGTTATTATTTTGAGGGACGCCAAAAATGAACTTCAACAAATTTATGAATATTGAAAAAAATATTTTTGACTAAATATTAGCTCATCGAAATGTATATATTCCCAATTATTTTTACTCTTCTTTTAACACCCTGTATACTGAACTATATAAAAAAGTTAATTAAGCCTTTTTGTCAAATGAATAGTGCATAGGATATTAGTATATTACATATATACAGGTGACATTGAAAAAGTGCCACTCAAAATAACATTTTTATTTATAATTATTTTTTAATTCCCTATACATATTTGTAAAGTAGGCTTAGGGGCTCACAAATCATGGTATTTGGCATGATGGTAGCGCTTTCGGTTTAACTGGAAGTGACATTAACTTTCTTCAAATAGGACATCCTATTTATTTTTACATATGTATTTGGAATCTACGTAAAATTACCAATTCAACGATATGTTTGAAGTGTATTTTTATAGAATAAATTAATTACAAAGTGATCCATAATTAACCTGCTAAGCCAAGATGTGAAAACAGTTGAGATAATAAATAATATTTAAGTTAATTTTATGAATTGGAAATTATTTCTGTAAGATTCCATATTATGATAAAGATGACAAAGAAAGAAGAAATATATATTAATGGTTTCATTCAAAATATTAATGGCATTTCAAAATTATTTGCGGACATGAAAGAAGAGAATTATTTGTTTTTATTAACAAATAGATTGCAACAAGATTGTATGGAAAACAATTTAGGCAAATATTGCAAAGAATTATTCATATAAGAATTTTAAAACCAGTTGGAAGCGGAAATTGTGAAATAGAAATAGATGACGACAAAATTATTGAAATAGAAATATCGGAATCCATTACAGCGCCTACTGAAATGATCGACAATGTTGAAATTGTACGACCAAAAAATGTGAAAAATAGTAATGACAATGACAATGAATCTCAATTTCAATCGCCAAATACTTTATATGAGGAATGTAGTGTGGTATACTTCTCTAGATATTTGGTTTTTCGTATTAAACAATACAATTGCGAAAATTGTAATAAAATTTTAAGGAAAAATAACCTTCTTCTTGATGAAAATGAAATTTATTTAGTTCTTAAAGACTATGGCAAAGTGAATTAAATATAATATTTTTGCAGACCGAAAGAACAAACAGTAAAAATTGTGTCAGAATTTTTAATTTTTTTTAGTGAATTTAGAAAAGAACATTTACATTCAAACAATATAACCAGCAATTTTTAAAAAAATAGTATACAGTGCATAAATTTGCATTATAGTGATTGGTTAAAATAAAAGTAATGGATGCTATGTCAAAATTTTTATTATAAAAATATTTATTAAAATAAAACTTTTTCAAACTTTGAAATGGAAATCTACAGATATCACAAGAAAAGCTTGTAGAAGAAAAAATATATATTTTGCTGAACAAATAATAATTAAAACATTGAATATTGTAATAAATTTTTAGGTCAATAGTTCTATATTATTCTTGTTTAAATAAATATAAACTTTTTTCTAATTGGTACTTTTTCTTTTGTTATTAATTGGTGGTCAAAGAAGATATTAAAAAATTGCTTTTAATTTATAATTATTAAGTAAAACAACAAGAAAACTTATTTGGAGAAGATATATTGTATTAAAATAGGTACATTGTTTTATTTGCGGAATATCTTAAAAAGTTGCGCTTTTAGCAGTATTTAAAAATTAATAATTTTATGTGCTTCAAGTTATCGGGTGTAATTTTAGCAGCTCCGATTCAATTCTAATCCAACCTAATTCAATGCCGCTTGGTAAGCACCTTATTTAAAAAGAATAACTATTTATGATGTATAAAGTGACATTTTATTTTGTGAGAAGGAAGTTTGGAGTATGACACGAAGCGGATGGTCCAAACCTTCAAATACATATCCACTGTAAATTCATATTAAATCATTTCTCTATTAAATGATAAATGAATGCATATCCCCTGTAAATTCATATTAAATCGTTTCTCAATGAAATGTTAAATAAATTTTTATTAATTATGAAAGAATGTAAGCTTATTTTTAGAAATAAATTTATAATTAAATTAAATATCTCTGAAGAAATGACGAAATAAGTTTAACAAATTCTCATTATAAATTTTTTTGGCTCCGCCCGATCCCGATGCTCCGCCCGGCGATGTGTACTACCATGCTGCTATCTTGTAGCGAATTAGGCACATGTATAGTGTGCAACTACATCGCAGATGGCTCTTACTCGTACAGAATTAAAATGTGTTACGCGGATTGACTATAGCATTGCCAATCTATATATACTATTTAATCAATGCTAGTATCTTTTTTTCTTTTTTTTAAAAAAAACTAATAATTACTACAAGTTATATATTTTTTATAAGGTTTTTGTCAGGTTGATGACGTGAGTCCTCTGCCTAATCATTTCCACCATACTATTAAGCATTATTGTAAATGGTATAATTGTGTCGTTTAATTAAATTGCTTTCGACAGAAAAGTTATAACAATTATTATTTTCTGAGAGTAACCTCTTAATATGTAATATACCCGAAATGGTTTTGGTTTGTAACCTATTTCTAACTGCAGTTTTACATATTTAAATTTACATGATACGATGCATTCTGAATTAACTCGCTTTTCCAACGGGGGCCGGTCAGCGCCTGCGTTCTACTATGTGTCTTAAAAATTTAAGCGCGAAATACACGACGTAACAAAAATTTATATTAGAAAATTCATTTTATTTCTATTTTATTTATGTCATATATATTAACATTATTATTACTAAAATTGGTAAAATCAGTTTTGAAAATATATATTTAAAAGTTTCCAGTTTTGTCAATAAAATCAAAAGTTTTCACCGGATTCTCAATTTTGGAACCATATATCTGGTAAGTTTTCAACAGACCTGGCAACCCTGTGTGTAATGTTGTAGGTGGTAACATTGGACTGACATTTATTCAATTATGTGAAAGTTCATGTCAATTCTAATTTATAAACATGAGTACTAAATGTCATCTCATATTAGCCTTTTAAAACAAAAAAAATGCGTATCGAAGGCTCGTTCGATACGCAATTAGATTTTGTAATGACTTCATTATGAACACAAAATATAAAATTGAAATACCTATTGGAAATATTAGTCCAAATTACTAATTAACAGTATGAGAAACAAGTTCATAACAATGTTGTTTAATACGAGGGTGAATAAAAAATCCAGATGTTAGAGAAAATAAATAAATCTATCATTTGAAATAAAGTTCCGACAATTACAACAGTTACAACTTTGCTAATGAACCAGAGAGCATTTTTGAATTATGATTTAGAATTTGATAGTCCCAGAAATTAGTTTGACAGCTTTGGTAGTTTTTAAGTTGCAAGAAATTATTTTAACAACTTTTTAGGTTTTAAGTCTCCTAGATATTAGATTGAAAACATTCTAAAAGAAGATTGGTTGGGAGTATTTACGAAGTGGAAAGAAAGAATGGTGAAGTGTATTATGGTTGAAGGTAGCTACTTTGAACATATTTCAAATAACATTCAAAATAATAGAAAGCATTTGTCTCATATTTAATAATTCCAGCCTCTAGCATGACCCTGGTATTATTATTGTCAACTGTTTTCAAGCGAGCATTTGTTTTTCTATTAGCCACTGTAATTTATATAACAACCGAGGTTTTCAAAAGTGATTGCATACAATCTTCATTAATATGTCATGAGATTGTTGGTTATTTATTAATGGGACAAATACGAGGTCTGGCTATTAAATAACAAGACTGCTTATGAAAAAGAGTTTTATTTAAAAAATTATTTTATAATCGAATGCTTCCCTTCAATATACTCCCCTCCCCTCGCCACACACCGTTCCATTCGTTTTTTCCATTGGTCAAAGCAATGTTGGAAGTCTTCTTTTGTAAGAGCGTTTAGGAGCTCCGCCGATTTTCGCTTGACCTTTTCCATCGACTCGAACCGGGTTCCTTTTAAGGCAGACTTGATCTTCGGAAACAGAAAAAAGTCACAGGGTGCTAAATCAGGCGAGTACGGCGCGTGAGCACTGGAGTGCCTTTAGCGGCTAAATAACGCTTCACAGACAGAGCATTATGGGCAGGTGCGTTGTCCTGGTGCAAAATCCACGACTTGTTTTTCCACAACTTCGGCCGTTTCTTACGAACTCGTTCTCGCAGTGTTGTCAAAATTTTCAAATAGTAAGTTTGGTTTACAGTTTGACCCTCGGGAACCCATTCACTCATCAAGATGCCGTTGATGTCGAAAAAACGATTAGCATGGCTTTAAATCTTCGGTGCTCTCTCGGCCTTCAGAAAACCGTTTATACCATTGGAAAACACGCGCACGAGATAGAGAATTCTCACCATAGGCCTCTTTCAACAACTTATAGCACTCAGTCGGAGTTTTTTTTTAATTTAACGAGAAATTTCACATTGATCCCTTGCTCGTGTTGTCACACATTGTTATCGGCACGAGAAAAAACACGTTCGTTTCTAACCTCTATAGAAAAAATCTGTTGTGGCCAGCACAATACCTCTCGCCACTCCTTTTTTTGGTTACATAAGTATAGGGCGCGAACAGTCATGTTACATTGTTGGTCTTGACAAGCAGATGTGGGGGCCCGTTTCAGAATGATAATTAGTCATTATGTTTCATTCAGAATTTCAAGATTTTCTAAATACACGTAGTTAATTTGTCACCAGGAGTGTGGAATTTACTTGTCGAGGAAAATAAACCATATGGAATTGGAAAATCACTAAATTTAGAATGAGAAATTATGATACTTACATCTATATACATAATTACTAGCTATCATTCTGACATCAGTCCCCATATCTGCTTGTCAAGGCGCCCTATTGTATTTAACTTTTCTTGTATACCTACATTCTACACCACAAATTCTACTTACATATATCTATTCCTTATATTTAGATTGTTTAATTTTAAATTAATTTTCTGAACAAATTTTGTCCTCTTCTAATTTTTCGAAATGTTTCCAATTCATTGTCAGGATTGACAGTATTTTTGAAGGATATATGTAATAGACCTAAAATTTTAAATATTTAAGTATTAATACATTAAGAAATAATATAATGTGTGTACTTCCCAGAAAAACTCTTTAGTAATATCTACGAATTTCTGACACTGACATTTATCTGTCAGTTACAAAAAAAAAAAATTTCAACTATTTTCCATGGCATCCTTTCGGCTGTAAAATTTATTATAACATTATTTTATATATTATATTTCTTTTATCTCTAAATCTATAGAATATATAATAAAATATTTAAATGTATCAGATAGAGAATTTAATTTTCTTTAATATTACCAAGAAAAAATTTCAAAAAATATTATTTAGAAGATTTTTTTTCAAGAATCTTCTACTTCCGGTTGTCCAATTGTTACCAAAACCTTTTCAGATCTTCCCATGAATGTCCGATCGGAAAATACGTAGTTAAACAATTTTTAAGTCTTATAGTTTTTGAGTAATCGTCCTTCCAACATCCTACATACATACACACATACATCCACACACACACACACACACACACAGACATCATCGTAAAAATGTTAAAATCGGATTGTAGGGACCTTAAAACGTGCTTATTCAATAAAATCTGGATATGCGATTTTTAGCATGAATGCAATACCTCTCTTAGCGAGAGGTAAAAATACTACTACAGCGACAAAAACTGTTTTCGTACCGGAATAGTAGACACTTCCAGCTATCCAACGTTGCATTATTTTCTCCCCCTCCCCCTCTAGGATGCCTTCTGCGCGCGCAGTCTCGTTGTTTAATAGCCAGACCGTATTATTGGACAGAGGTAGTAGTATATTGTTTTCGATAATTTTATTGTAATGCAAAAAAAATACATTCCATACCCTAATTGTATGTATGTATGAAATTATAGTTATTTGTATAGCATTTACCTCCCTGGACATATAATTTTTTTGCAGATTGTTTATAATAAATATTAATTATATAATTAATTTAAATGTTATATCCATTGTCGTGATGTAAAATCAATTTGAATAATTTTATTAACGGTTACTAGGCAATAAAATAATTCATATTTGTTTTATTTAGCGCACCTATGTATGTAAGACGATGATTTTAACGATAAAATAACATTTAAAATAATTCTAAATTAATATTAATTCTAAACATTCATCGCAAAAATTATGTGTTTTAAATTTGGCAAAAATGCAAATTCACTGCATATTTAAATTTATAGTTTTGGCTTCGTTTCGTCCATGAAACACCGCCGCTACTGTGAATCTTCTACTTTTTTGCCTCTAAATTATTGATAGAGTTTCATGGCTTGACTTGATATTCAAGTTATTTGACTTGACTTGAAATCAAGCCAAGCTCAAGTTAAGTAATAGTCGAAAGTCAAATCAAGTAGTTACAATTTCAAGTACTTGAAAAATCAAGTAGTTATTGTTCAATTACTTGAAAAAATCAAGTAGTTATTTTTTTAATTACCAGAAAAAGTTCTTTAAGACTACAGTTCATATTCATATCGTTCCTTATGTTTTATAACAATATCAATAATATACCTTGAGAAATATAAACTTTTATTCATAAAAATAAATCATACATTCAAATTTAAAAATTAAAAAAAAAAGATTTAAAAGTATAAAATATGAATTAGTAACAAACTATTTATAGTATATGTATTATGGTGGACCTTAAAAGGGGGCAAGTCGAATTTTAACCGGGCCGCCCCCTAAAGTAGTTAAATAAATAAATAAAAATTATACTGGCAATGATTCCGCTTAATTTTAATGTTTGACCGTGCCTAAATATATACTAGAATGACCCGAGAATATGTGGACAAAATCTGTAGTCCTAATTATTATTCTTAATTCGAATGGAGTATAGCTTTTTGGGCTTTTGTACGATAGTTTAACCATCTACAGTTAATTTAATAATAATGACTAGGACTTCGAATTTTGTCGACATATTCTCGGGTCATTCTAGTATATATTCCAATATTGAGTGAATTTTTTAAAGCTCTGCACAGATTTTAACTTGCAGTAGTGGATCAGCACAGCATATGGCGCGCCATGCCGTACCACACACAGCTAGGTTATGATTCTACTGATTCGCGAGTTTTCGTACATAATCGGTTCGTTATTAAGTAGCATAAATTTGCTTGAAATTGCTTGATCAAGTCAAGTAGTAACGATAGAAAATCAAGTCAAGTCAAGTCAAGTAATGAATTTTTGAAAATCTTGATTTTCAAGTCAAGTAATTTACAAGCTAACTTGATGAAACCCTAATTATTGAATATCATCTTATGAAACATTAGTGTTACTTTAGCTATTATGAGTGTAATTATAAAAGAATTAATGTGACATATTAGGTATGAAGTAAATGCAAGTAAGGTGTAAATTCTAAATTAATTTGATATTAATATTAAAACACAGTACATACAAATGACATTGTTGTGAATCATGAACAAAAAATTGTTTTATGCTCCTTTAATACCTTTTATGTTTCTGTATTATTAAGCGCGTTAAAATAAGTAATAATAATAATAATAATAATAATAATCATATATTTGTTTATGATAAATATCAATACAAGTGATTGGTAACAAATATAGTTTCAAAATATAAAGACAATTTTAAGTTAGTTATATTAGTTATTGGGAACACACATGATAATAAAAGTGATACTATTACAACATACATTTCATTCGTTATATATAAAGGATCTTATCTTCAAAGAAGTGTTGACAAAATTGTAAATGTCTTGGATTTTCCCTTCATCGAGCTCGGATAGCAAGGCTTGTGTACGGTTCTGTGGTGGAACGTTGGCGATGTATTTCTTGAGGTATTCTTCCCTTGGTGCACACATTAACGGGCAGACGAATAACAGGTGTTGAAGATCGTCTTGTTCATATGTATTGCATAGAGTGCATATTTCTGCTTGACAGAATCTGTACAGAAAACCATTGTGGTAAATATGTAAATTACTGGAACTTGATGTACGGATTTGGCCTATTAAGCGAGCAAATTTATATGGGATGTTCAAGGAAAGAAAAGAGTTTGAGTAGTAATACTGTTTGAAGTAGGGATTGTACGAGGAATTAGCTATTCTATGGGTGTCTGTGGTCATAAGGAGATAATTATAGTATAATAGGATATTAGGAATTTGTTGTTTGAGCAGTATGGAATTTTGTTGACTCCAAATTTCGTAAAAGTTTGTTTTATTTAGAATAGTTTCGATGTTTTTAGTCCAATTAAATCTTTTCTGTCTTTCTACAGAGATATTTGGCTTTTCTCCAAGTTTAATTAAGGCATTGTAGCATATTTTTACAAATCTGTAGTCTGGCATTATCAGGATTTTATACCACCAGGTTAATATCTTTTTGACGATTTTTAGTTCTAATTTATTTTGACCAGTTTCTTTCCTGATGACATAGTTGGGAGTAGTTTTCTGCCAGCCCAAGATTGTTTTAAAATATTTTGATTGTACTTTTTCCAATGCTTCAAATTGGTTTACAGCCCATATTTCACTTGCGTATAAAGCACTGGAAAGTATTGTGGTTTCAAAGAGTGTTGTGATCGTCTCCCAGTTGAATGATTTAGTCTTCAGTAGCACATTCTTGATTCCGCCTGTAGCTCGGTTTGCTTTTTGTAACTGCAAATCCACGTTGTTGTTAAATAAACCCGATGGACTAAAAGTAACGCCTAGGTAAGTGTATGAGTTTGTAGTGTTTATTTCATGTCCTTGGCAAGTGTAAAATTTATTATTTGCTACAGGGCGGCCTTGGTGAAAATGCAAAATTTTCGTTTTACTGGGATTTATTTCAAGATCTAAAGAATTGCAGTATTTTTCCATAGTTGTAAGTTTACGTTGGATATCTAAATGCGACGTGGCAAAAATGACTAAATCATCCGCATATTGTAAGGATAAAATATCGGTATTATGGTTTACGAATATTCCTTCCAATTTTTGATCTCTGAAAGTTTTTTCCAGTTCCGCAGTATACAGTGCAAATAAAATGGGACTAGTACATTCTCCCTGGAGAACTCCTTTGGTAACATCTATGTTTTCAGTTAAAACATTGTTAACAGCTATTTTCATAGTAGCTTGATTATAGATATTTTTCAGGAACCTAGTAACTTTTCCACTCACTCCAAGATGAAATATTTTTTGCCACAGTTTTTCATGAGGTACTGAGTCAAACGCCTTCCGAAAATCAAAGAATATAGCATATGTGCCAGTTTTGTGTGTTAACATCCTTGACTGCACAATTGTTGTGAAAACAAACAAGTTATCTACGCAAGATCTATTTTTGCGGAATCCGGATTGGGATTCAGGAAGAATTTTGTTACTCTCTGACCATAGTTGTAAGCGGTTATTTATTATGAATGTTAGTAGCTTTGTAATTGTATTCAAAAGAGCTAAACCCCTGTAATTGGTGGGGCACTGTAGATCTCCTTTTTTATGTAACATACATAATTTTATCCTTGTCAGATCTTTCGGAAGTGTTTCATTTTCGAAATAATTATTGAGCATGTTTTTGAGATGTATTTTTCCATTTGGTGGTAAGTATTGGAGTTGTTTATTAATGATGCCATCGAAACCTGGAGATTTGTTTGGTTTTAGTTTTGATAGCGCAAAATTTATGTCATACATAGTAATTTCGCCATCTAAATACGGGTGTTTTACATCTATGAATGTGAGATCATAATATATTTTTTCGCCGTACCATTGTTTAAAGTAAATAAGCCAATCTTCCGAAGCTATTTGATTAGTTTGGGTTTTCCTTGGAGAAAGGGATTTCATTATTTTCCAGAATTCAGCTTGATTCTTTACATTCTCTAGCTTATTATGTATTTCATGATTATAATTTCTTTTTTCGGTTGCAATTTGATTTTTGTAGTTCTTCTTAGAACGTAGAAATTCCTCTAAATGTTCCTTTTGAAAGTTGCACTTTTTACATTTCCTTAAGTTATTTCTCATTAGTTTTTTAAGATTTTTACATTCTTTTGTGTACCATGGTTTATTGAATATTACCTTGTTTGTGTTCTTAATGATTATTTCTTTCCGTATTTCGAGTTTTTCGGAGACAAGATATATAGTATTTAATAGATTTTCATATGTATGGGAGAGATTATTGTTTTCTATATGTTGTTCTATTTCACACCAGTATTGGTAAGATTTTGTATCATCCCAAACAGTTTTTGTTAGCTTTATGTGACTTAGATCGTTATTTATTATTGGACTAAAATAAGTATAATAAAAGTTAATTACATTAATACATGAGAATATTACAATAATGTGCTTTGATGTATTATGCTTATTTATATTTCGTGTAATGGCAACACTAGCTTTAATAAATGACTAAAATTTGAAATGCAGAGCTGTATAATAAAACTTGAAACTGCATGGTAAAGGGAATTTGTACATATTATATCTGTCGAGTTTTCATTGACAGATGAAAGTATAATTGTAAATGAATTTTCTCTACCTAGTACGTAAATAAATATTTCAAAATAATAAATTCGATTTTTAAAATTTTATTAACATCAGAGATCATTGCATAAAGCTATTCCATGTAATAACTATTTAGTAATGAAAATAAAATTGTAATAGCACTCACCAATATTTAATGGAATATGTAATAGTTATATGGACGTTGAAACAGTAGATGGGTACTCACCTAAAATAAAAGAAGACTTTAGCCTACGAACATAATAATTATAATAATAATTTGAATAATATATGATTTTAATGGACTACATTCTACAATAACTGTTGCGTACATTTCTGTCGATACCTATCTATTTTATTAATTTCATTTTTCAAATATTATATAGACATATACTGTATCTGCGTTATATCGTAGTTTAAATTTTGTTATTCGCTCTTCTAAAATTTTTAAAAATATCACCACAATCATGTCTTTATATTTTTGTTATGTACGGGCAAAATTGGAATATTGCTGTCATGGTGTCCGTACTACTTGAAATAAATACATGATTGAGAACTTACAAAAAAGATTTGTTAAATACTGCTGGTTTAAGCAGAATGGTGATTATGATAATAACTTTAATTACATTGTTGGATTACTTATTGCTATTGGAAAACCGGAGAAATTTTATAAATGTAACGTATTTAAATTAGCAAATAATATGATTGCTGATAGTTTAACCCTATCTAGATTATATTTTTTTTGTACCGCGAGTAAATTCAACACTTAATTGTACATTTTTTATACAATATTATGGAGATTGGCAACATTGTTTTCGAATGAATAAGTTGTGCGCTAAACATTGATACATAAAATTATAAAAAATCGGTATAAATAATACTTAAAAATTATAAAAAACCACAATTACTAACTTAAAAAAGCTAATCTTCAGTTCGTAATAAATTGCTAAGTGAAATTTGTGCTTCGAACTGCTAAAAATTTGCTAAAATAGTTGAGTGTTTGAGTTGAAGTTATAGTTTTCTTTTAAACTTAGTGTAACTGAATATAGTCTACTAAATTAAGCTGTAAAAATAGTGGTAATTTGAAGAATAGATTTACAAAGAATTATAAAATTGTGTAGTGTCGTGTGTGTAGTGACTTAGCCATAACCTTGCAAAGTTTTTAATTTTTAAGCAACAAGCGCGCGCGCATTATCTCGCTCAACACAACGCCAGCAGTGTTCCCAACCACAGTAAAAATTAAAATAATCTCAATATGGCAACAATCGTTGAGATTCAGAAACTACTGCTACCAATACAACAACAGACAACAGAAATAAGTACAAAAATTGAAAAACTTCAAGATACATTAATCCGAATGAATAATATGAATTTTGAAAACACTGAGAAAATAAAAAAATTAGAAGAGCAACTTAATGAAAAAGATAAAACTATAAAATTTTTAGAGAAGATAGCAAGGGATAAAAACCTTATGTTCTTTGGCGTAACAGAAGAAAATAATGAAAATGCAGAAGGAGTCATCATAAAATTATTGAAATATAAATTCGACTTAGACTACATAAACGAAGAATACATTGAAGAAGCGAGAAGAATTGGCAAACCTAACAAAAATCAATCTCCGAGACCAATACGGGTGGAATTTGCTTCAAAGAAATTAAGAAACGAAATTTTATTAAATTCTCGTTGCCTAAAAGGTTCAAAAGTGTATGTAGAGGAAGACTTTCCAAAAAATATTGTTTCTGAACGCAAATTACTAAAACCACATTTGGCAAAAGCAAGAAAACAGGGCTGTAAAGCATACCTTAAGAGAGATATATTAATAGTAAACGGTCGAAACTATACTTCTTCAGAACTAGCTAACATAGAGCCTCCAACCAACATTCAAAACAACATTATTAACGAAAGAAGACTATCAAAATCTCTTACAGACCTGTTAAACCCAAACATGAATAATGAAGTGATTAGTGACAGAACTCCTAAGCCATCACCAGCAATTATACCTAATGAAAATGATAACAATAAGAATAAAATCGGAACTACTTCCACCTATAAAGGCCCTCTTGATAAACATGTTATAACAAGATCTCGTGCTCAAAATTCCACTAAAAACACCACTCCAAAAAACTAATACCCAATACCAGGACCGCCCATATTATATTCTGGAATATGCAAGGATTAAACAATCTCCATAAACTAACTCGTAACGAAGAAACAACTTTACTTCATAACAACATTATATGTTTTAGTGAGACATGGGCAAATTATGAAGTTAAAAACTTACCACTATTTCTAAAAGACTACACAATTTATCAAAACAAAGCCATTAAAGATGCTAGTTTCGGAAGAGCGCGTGGAGGACTTATGATACTCATAAAACAAGAAAATCAAAAAATTAAAATAATTGAAAGCGAACCCCATTGGATTATAATTGAATTATGCACACAAACACAAAAACTAATAATAGGAAATGTATACTTCTCACCTACATACAAATACGAAACATTATTAGAGCTCTTTGCAAGTAGCTTAAAGGAAATTAAAGAGATGTACCCAACACATGCACTGATTATTGGGGGCGACTTCAATTGTCGAATTGGTAATCTAAACCAAGGTGACTATTACTCTTATTTCAACCAGAATATATTGAACTCCCGTTTAAGCAAAGACACTACAATAAATAAAAATGGTCGTGACTTCGTAGAGCTGATGGAAAATGAAAATCTATGCTTGCTTAACGGAAGAACATCGGGAGACACTCCAGGAAATTATACCTACGCAGGACCCAGAGGAAAATCTGTAATAGATTTTACATGGGTTGACATAAACGCCTTTAACCTAATTGAAAACTTCTCAATTGAAAATGAAATTCTTATATCGGACCATATGATCTGCAAAGCTACTATAATAAATATATGGAATAGGCAAATACATACTGCCATACATACACGAAAACATAACAAATATATGTGGGACAATAACAAACTTGCCATATACAAAAACGAAATAGAAACTTATCTCACAAACAACAATGAAGTAAATAACAGCGTCACAGAAGAATATGAAACATTACTGATTGCAATAAAAACTAGCTCTGACAAAATAGGGATCACCAAAGAAATAACAATTACCGACTCTTCCAAACAGTCTAAATTTAAACCATGGTACACTAAGGATTGCAAAGATCTGAAACAAAAAATGAGAAAAGCACTGAGAAAATGTAAATCTCACAATTTTGAACAAGAACATCTTCAGAATTTTCTACAAGCGAAACAGAAATATATTAACACTATTCAACAAGAAAAAAGCAAATTTAAGCTAGAATTTAATAACAAACTAATAAATATACAAGATCAAAAAGAATTCTGGAAAACAATAAAATCTTTACTTCCAAAAAATCATCAATTAAGTATCATTTCTTCCATCGAATGGTCCCAGTATTTTACTGAATGGTTTGGCAATAGAATCATAACAGACACAAATTTCATTGACGCTCGTCATCCGTACTTAGATTGTGAGATAACGCAAGAGGAGCTGAACATTACCTTAAGCAGATTAAAACTGAATAAGTCACCGGGATCGGATGACATCATAAATGAGCAATTGCGCTATTTGCCAGAATCAGGAAAACAACATCTAAAAAACCTATTAAATCGCTTTTTAAATGAGGAAATATTACCTAAAACACTTTCCAAAATTAAACTTGCTATGATCCATAAGAAAGGAAATCCAGCTGATCCAAATAACTATAGGGGAATAGCCTTAGTTAATGTTATTACTAAGCTGTTAACGTACATCCTAAATAACAGACTGCAAACTTGGACGGAAAGCCACCATATACTTCCTGAGGCTCAATCCGGTTTCCGCAAAAAAAGATCATGTATCGACAACATCTTTGTACTAAATTCAATTGTTCATTCAAGAATGTTAACTATAAAAGAAGGAACTTTTACAATATTTATTGACTTCCAAAAGGCTTTCGATTCGGTTCCTCACGATAAACTCTGGATAAAAATCTTTCAATTGGGGGTAAGCAGCAAATTTACTAGACTCCTGAGAAACATATATAATCAAGCGACAGTACAAGTAAACACGAATACTGGGCCCTCGACCGAAATCGACATTACAAAAGGAGTGTTGCAGGGAGAATGTACCAGCCCACTCCTGTTTGCTTTATACATATCAGACCTAGAAACGGCACTCCGAAGTCAAAACTTAGAAGGATTATATATAAACCACAACACAGATATTCTATCACTACAATATGCTGATGATATCGTGATTTTTGCCAGTTCCGCCATCGATGTTCAAAGGAAATTAAAGGCTCTGGAAACATATTGTAACTCAATAGGACTAAAAATTAATCCAGACAAGACCAAAGTTATGCACTTCCATCAGGGAAGACCGTTTAAACGAAAAATTAAATATACATGCCAAGACAACGAAATAAAAAACACTACAACCTATACATACCTAGGAATTACCTACAAAACATCAGGATTATTTTCAGAAAATGCCAAGATCTTAGTAAATAAATCCAAAAAAATATCAGCAAGCATCAAAAACACATTGATAAAATCAAAAATTTTTAATTGGGACACTGTTTGTAAACTTTATGAAACCATAGTCATACCACCTCTTCTTTACGCGAGTGAAACATGGGCAATAAATTACACAGATACTGTAGAAAGAGGACAAACGAGCTATTTTAAAAACATTCTAGGGTGGCAAAGAACGACTCCAAATTATATAGTCAGAAACGAAGTCAATCAAAATAAACTTGAGCTATTGATAATAAAAAGTATGCTAACTTGGTGGCACAAAATATTGCTTATGTCAGAAAGCAGATACCCTAAAGTATGTTATAATAAACTAGTATTATTAAACAAAAACAACAGTATACCAGCTACCAAACAGGAAAAATTTAATTGGACAAGAAACATACAAACCGTTTTAGAAAAATCCAACTTTTTAAGGCTTTGGGAAAATCCAAATTTTATCGAACTCAAAAAAGAAATACCAAATATATTAAACGCATACAACCAGCACCTTTATGACATTGACATCCTTCGAATAACCCATTCATCCTACAATCCACACTACAAATTCTACCTTTTTACAAATTTATACCAAACATTTGAAGTTCCCTTCAAGATCCTAAAACTTGTTGGCCAATTACGTACAGCTAATTCGAAACATTTTCAGCTGTACCGAGATGGTGTCCTTTTCAGTTTCAATTCCGAGGACATCTGTACTATATGTAACACCTACCAAAATGACAGCCTTCACCATCTACTGTTCTACTGCCCAATTTACGAGCCCATTAGAAAAGCGTTTATTTCTAAATACTGGATCAACACCGCACCTGAAGACTACAATAAAGCCCTACTATCCCACTACACTAAGAAAAAGCTGTTTGATATTTACAACTTTGTAAGCAATGCATTGAAACTTAAATCCTTTATACTTAATTTGTGAAATGTAAGATACATAATATTATTAACTTTGTTACCAATCATTTGTACAAGATTTTTCTTAAACAAATATACTTATTATTATTATTATTATTATTATTATACAATATTATGTAACAAATTATGAAATTAATTCACCAACTAACCGTATGTGCAAAATGTTTAACAAGTTAACTTTTGAATATGATTTGTTTCTTGATACATACAATTGTTTTAGATTAAAGACAATTTCGTACTTCTCTAATAATTAAGCTGTTGAACAATTACAATTGTTGCTATTTACTTTGTATTTGAAGAGTTCTGTAATGTTGTTTATTATTATTATTATTATTTAGATACAGTTTGATGGGATACTGTTTATTTTTTGATATTAATAATTATTGTTGTGAATAATTATTATTATTATATTATAAATAATTATTATTGTTCATTACAGATACCCTCTGTAATTGGGATTTCAACCCAATGCATTTTTAGACTTAATTTTTTCGTTCTATTGAATCCAATTGATTTAATTAATTGATTTCATTGTTTTTCATTTACTAATTATTCTAATTGACACAAAAATGGCTAAGCAATGTAACGCGTGCCCCTGACTTAAGAGTAAGCGACCGCCGGCACTGGTAGAATATCTCTAGAACGGCGCTGCGCTGACCGATGATGAAATCATCGCAATGATCGACGTAGTGAATTCGTTACGACCTACCTAATTACTTCACCTGATTCTTTGTATTTTGTATTGTCGCGTCGGAAAGTTCCAGAAGGACAGTGGGCTGTATAAATACCGTCGGGAGGACAGCAGAGAGGACAGTCTGTTATATAGAAGCAAAGAGTAATGAATAGTTAGTGATATAAATAAACAGTCTACCAGTTGTGAACGTAAATAAATGTAATTATATAAATAAATATAGAGATATAAATATTGCTTAAATAAATAATTTTAGTGTTTAAGTATTTAATAATATTCTTAGTCTTATATTTGTTTAATCCATAGTGTTATTTTTATTATCTTTTAATATTTATCCTAATTATTTATCGTTTAATAAATGTATTACTTTAATTAATAATATTTCTCTGATTTTTAAACTTCACCGTAAGTTACAATTATTTTAAATTCAATGAAAGTGTTTTAAAATTTACATTTTGCGAGAATAATAAGAAAGTAAATATTACCTAATAAATTAGAATTTTAAGTTTTATAAAAATTGTTAATTTGTAATTCATATTCTTTTTATTTTTTGCCTTGGATAGCAAAACATTTAGCGGCTGGGTATTTGAGGAAATTAAATTTGTAAGTACCAACTTGTAAAAGATGTGCGCTAAGTTGGTGGTTGTGGTTGTTTTCGTTCTATTTTACATTTGCGTGATTTTATTTTATGAGTAGCACAGTATAATTTTCTATATTGTGGTTATAGTGTCATTTGTTTTTAATTTAAAAGCATATTACTAACCGAGGTTGAAAGTGTTTCATTACTGTCGAGGACGCAGATAGCTAACCAAGGCACGAAATGCCGAGGTTAGATACAGTCCGAGACGCAATGAAACTTTTCACCAATCAGAAATTAATATTGAGTAATTGATATTTAAATAATATTATAACATAACATAAATAACCAAATGGTTTGAGGTTATTCACTTGTCACATGAATTTTTAGTTTGATTTCTAAACTTAAATTTTAATTTCCTCACAATTATCTACACTTATTATTGAAATTTTATAAATTTCTTTACATGTAAATAGCCCTGAGGTTGGCATGTGGCATCTTCCCGCCCTAAGGATGGAAAGTGTCAACTTTCCAACCTCTTGGAAAGTGAGTTTAACAATACCTAATTACTTTCTAACTTTTTAGAAGTCAGAAATTGTCATATTACTAACCGATTGTGAATCAAAGTTATTACATATTTATTTACCCAACTTTTTTTCTTCATTATTCAATAATCGGTTTGTATTAGATATTATGCAGTATCTGATGTCCAGCAGGATAGTAATAATAACTGGACATCCGTTGCATATCTAATTTGTAGTACTTAATTGACCTAAAATTAAAAACAAATGCATAAATTTGTAAAACTCAAATTTAATTAATAATATTCTGTTATTAAACAATTTTAGAATAAGCAACCATAGATATCACTATTAAAAAATTAATATCAAAACTCTAAGTGAAAAACGTACATTGAGAAAAAAAACAGTTCATTTCAGTATGTTATACAGTTTATTGGGACAGAAAACTCATTTTAAAAATTAGTAACTAAGTCATTAAAATTTTGCTGTCCCTAACAATTTATCATTTTCCAATAATGCATTGATCAATAACCTTTTAATGCATAGAACTTTATTATCCACTCAGACCGAAAGAAATGAAAAAAGAATCAAGTCGGCGTTGTCAATTCTGTCACGTTCAAATATCATTAATTTCCTCTCCTCGGCGCTTTAAAGATGTTGCGTTATTTAGTTGTTTGCACGCGGGGTGAATCTTCAACGCACTTTCCACACTATGGGAGTCGCTCACGAGCGTCGCCACCGTCGCAGGTGTAGCGTCCCGCAAGAAAACTTTTACAGCGCGCGTGATAAATTTTACAAAGTTTTAAAGTAAACAGTCCGCTCATTGAACTACTTGCAGGACCGGTATATTTTGATTATTGCTGTGGTACTTAAAAAAATTAAATGTAATGCTTCAATTGCACACGGATGTAGGCGTTGTACACCAACGTCAAACTTCCGACCTTCGACAAAGGAGCACTTTTGTTTAAGTTTCATAAGCGTATCATTGCTGTCAGTAGTTTTTCTTTGATTCTTCTTAAATTTTGACTTTTCTTTCAGTGTTTATTATTTTAGGTAGAGTATATTTCCTTGTTTCCTGTTTTATTAGTTGTATCAGTAGACTAATTATTATTTTTCATTTTCAATACTTTAGTTGTTTAGTGAGTAGTTGTTAGGTTATCTTCACAGTTTAGTTTTTTCTTCTTAAAATATGGTTACATTCACGTGAACGCAAAATTTACATTAAAATGTATCTTTAACGCTGTTACTTTTTACCTTCCGTCACCTCTAAGTAAGGAAGGTATTGTCTTTGGTAAAAAAATTCGGTGGTGAGTTTTCATTGAATAAGCACGTCTTAGGGTCTTTACAATACGATTTTACTATTTTTACGATGATGTCTGTATGTGTGTGTGTGTGTGTGTGTGTGTGTGTGTGTGTGTGTGTGTGTGTTAGTGTGTGCATGTGTGTGTGTATGTGTGCATGTGTGTGTGTATGTGTGTATGTGTGTATGTGACCGCCGGGCCGTCAACGATATCTCCAATACTAGAATTCCAAAAATTACAATTCTTGCGTATTCCCCTTCCTTACAACCATATGCAGATTTGATTAGATTTTGGTTATAATTGGTCAACCGGAAGTACCCTCATTTGAAGATTTTAACAGTTTTTCTTGAAAAACTCAGTTAAATGTTATTATAACTTAAAGAATATATTATTGTTTATACGATTTGATTGCATTTTATATTTCATATTCAACAGATATAGAGTTAAAGACTAATAAAGATAAAAAAATTCAGATAAATTTCATAATTCAGCCAGCTATGCTAACTTAACCATGGAAACTGCTAATATATTCAGGTAATTCAAATTGACAGATGTCAGTATCAATAAAAAGCAAGTAATTGAATGAAAGAATAAGGGAAGTAACGCTAGTGTTAGAAGTTTCTAGATATAAGAGAGACGATTACATTGGTTTGAACATGTCATGAGGAGAGATGAATATATTAATAGAAGGTGGAAGAAACATAGGAAGACCAAATATAAGATGAAAAGACTGTATTGCAGAAGACTTGAGAGAAAAGGAACTGAATGAGGACGACACAATGAGTGGAAGAAGAAAATAAAAAATAGCGATCTCGTAGCGAATGGGAAAAACTAAAGAAGAAGAAGATGTCAGTGTCAAGTGCAATTTTCATAGTTTGTTTATGAAATAACTTTACTGGAAATATAGGATCTTTTGCAAAAAAAATTATGTATTGGGCGCGTGCAGTGACATGACTTTGCTGACTTTGGCAAACAGATATGGGGACCCGTGTCAAAGTAACAGCAATTAATTATATCCATAACTGACAAGTGTTATAATTTTTCATTCAAAATTTCATAATTTTCTTATTTCATGTGATTTGTTTGTTATCAGGAGTATGGAATTCCGTTGCCGAGAAAGGGAATCATAAAATACCAAAAATTTAGAATCTTTTGCAAGAAAATTTATGTATGGAATTTGTACATAATACACAGGATTGACGGAAGGTATTGTGCTGGCCACATCAGATTTTTACATATTGTTCAGTGGTTTTCTATTGTAATAAATATATATATATATATATATATATATATATATATATATATATATATATGGACGTAATTAAATGAATGTGACATATCTGTGGAAGGGAAATAATCCCATTTTTGCATATTTTAATACTAACTGCTAGCGAAGGAATTATTACTTCTTACACTATCTTGGTCAATCCATTTTTCTCCATCTATACGTAAAATCGTCTGCAAGTAATTAATTTTAAATAAATACTTGATAGTTATAATAACTGAGTATTCGTATATTTTGCAAAACACACTGGCCCGTATACCGAGCGCACTTTTATAATAAAAGCGCTTTAATGGAGTATGCTTTTACATTATATTCTTAAGCCGGGTTTACATTGGTGTAGTAACTAAGCATAGTTACTTGTCCTAGTAGCTAACCTGGCTAGCCTTCTGTCTCGGACACAAAACAGTGGATGTCTACATTTAAAAAGTATTAATGTCCACTTGTACTAGTAAGGCCATCACATCGAGAGGATGTATCCAATTTCTGATCATACTAGAAACAAAAAGTTAAAAGAAATATTTGTGCGAATGACACGAATTGTGATTGAAGAACTTATTAGGGAGATTGAGAAAGTAAAATATCATTCAAAAAGAGTGTGGGTCAGGAAATGGATCAGCAGAAGGGAATAAAAATCTCTTAATCAAAAACACCGGCAACTATACACACTTCAACCCTGTACAAAACAGAAATTTACTGGCACTACCCTAGCGAGCAAATGTTTACATTGCTGTAGTAGACATACAAGCCGGTAGGCTAGTGTGAAATACGCTGGTGGGGGAAGCACAGTGGCTTTGCAAGTGGTAAGTAGATAGCCAGGGAGGCTATCCACTTGCCTGTCCTGATTACTTGTGCAAGTACTGGTACAAGTACTGTCCTATAGGGTTTGCACTAGGTTAGTAACTGTCTTGCAAGTTACTGGTACAAGCAACTAACCCAATTACTATACCAATGTAAACCCCGCTTTATTATGAGGAGTGTGCTCTATATAAACACTTTTATTATAATAGTGCGCTCAGACCACTAACTTTGATATAAGATTACTTTTTTCCCAGTTGTCTTTAACCCTCTACATTCAATCTACCTTCTCAATTCAAGTATCGAATGATTTTCAAGATAATCACTTCTAAATTGGGTACAATTTCTGGCTTTAAAAAAATATTTTGAACACAAATCTCAAAAATACTGCATTTACAATACGAATTGCATGACTGAATTTTTCATAATATACCACAAGTGACACTGGTGTAGCGAATTGTGATTTCAATTTCGAAATTCCATATTTAAAATTCACAATGACAAACTTATCGGTCCAGTTGCATAAAACAATGTTTGATAAGACTTATTTTCCAATGTTTTCTTTAATACGTATCGACGGTTATAATGTATTGTTAAATAGTGATCAGTTAACAACGTTTTATGTAACTGGCCATTAACATTCTAGACACGAACAACAAACGATGCGCGCCTGTCACGAAGTCACGATTGACGCTATTGTACTGCCGCATCCGAATTTTACGTGTGGTTTTGATCTTCATAAATAAATAAAACATAATAAAGACACAGTTTACAATGAGGAACAGAAAAACTGATTTATATACGGTAAAATAAAGTGCTGTATATTGCGCGTGTTAATATGTACTCGTTTAGTTGTATCACTACAAATTTTATATTTTAGTAAGACTGCAGGCGCAAATTACTTTACCTAGTATTTAATTTTCACAAAGGAAGGTTGAAGCTAATTTCACTAAATATTATGTTTTCATTAAAACGGAATTTAATTGAAATTTGCAAAGGTTTTAAAGTTTTCAATAAATAAATACATCTTATTTTTTAGATTGTTTAAGTAGTGAAAACTTCGTGCACGAGGAAAATATAAATAGATTTTTCAATATTTATGTAGGAACAAATTGAAAGAAAACATGGACTAAGAGACATTAGATTTGTTAAATCCAATTTTAATTATTTACTTTTAAAGCTTTTTGAGATAAATAAAAAAGAAAGTACATTTTTGTTAGATACATTATTTCATTTCGTCTCTATGCATAGATTCCTATTTTTAATGTGCCGTACAAATAAGATATAAAACACAAAGGGTACCTACGTACTATAAAGTGAGTTAATAAAGCATGAAACTTTGTGTAGGTGCTGTATGTTTGAATAATATACAATTTCCATATGTAAAGGTAAATTTAACTCGGTTAAAGAATACAGTGCTACTGTATGTTATAATAAATTGATTCCTTACCTTCCTGTGTTTAGTGATATAAAACTTGTTCCATTTAAAAATGCCACCATTGGGATTTTAAATCATAGGATTTCTTGTGTTACTTTTAAGAGACCGTCTCAGACGTAAAATTTTCCCTAAAATGGTTAGAAGATAATAACGACGTTAATTTCTTCTTTTCCTAATAATTTTGAAACTAATAAGAATGATGAAATATATTTCAAATAACAAACTTAGATGATTTTATTGTTCGTCCAGTGACGCCCGAATATAGTTTTATAAAATAATATAAAAACTCTGATGTGGCCAACACAATACCTCCCGCCATTTAATTTTTATTAATTTAAATACATACCTATAGGGTCTCGTTGCCGCGTGCCTGATGTCTTGTTGCGAATCTGGGGAACCCGATTCGATCCCGATCAACGCTAAATATTTCAAACTTTAAATGGCCCAAAATTGTCCCCTGTGTTGCACTCTCCACGCCAGCAATGAGGTGACGCTTGGTAAACGACCGCACGATATAAATGTCATCATCATTACCGAAATCTGTGTACAAATCAAATTAGCACACGTGATAATATATTTATTTTTTATGTAGATATGTACATTCCTGCATATTTACTAATACTAGAAATTATGTATCTTACGTTCCTTTCCATATAACTATTGTTCTATTTACAATTTCCGTTTTAAAACGTTATTATTATTATTAATTTGAAATTATGTGTATTAAGTTCCTTTCCATATAACTATTGTTCTATTTACAATTTTCTTTTTAAAGTGTTACTGTTATTAAATTGAAATCATTATTTTTTTGATAGTGACATTTATCTGTTAGCATAGACCCAAACTATTATATATAATAGTTTGGGTCTATGCTGTTAGTTACATACATTTGAGCTGAACTGTGTAACCATGGAGTTGTGTTTAAAGCATAAGTTCCGAGATATAATTTTTATATTACTTTATAAATTTATCCATAAAATATATAGAAAAAGTATTAATGCAAACCTGTAGAAAATGGAATAATCTTTAATTTTTATAAAAACAAATTACGAAAAAATAACATTTAAAGGTATTTTTTGAAGGAAAACTATTTTGAGCTTCAAGTAAACTGCCATTTCCGGTTATCCGATTGACACCAAAATCTAATGATTTCTTTTCATATTAGAATGCACATGCACACATATACTCACCCACATACACACCCACAGACATCATCGCGAAAATGTTAAAATTGGATTACAGGGACCTTAAAACGTGGTCATTTACCAAAATCTCGATATGCGATTTTTAGCACGATCTCTATAGAGTAAATTTTTTGAAAGATGTCCGATCAAGGTCACCTACGAATTGTATGAATTCAGATTTTTGCTCCGCCCATTCTGACAAATTCAGTAGTGTCGTTTGCTTAGTTTTTATGAGGGTACATAAGATACTACTGATGAATCCAATATCTCTCTTAGCCAGAGGTAAAATTGGTTTTTGCTAATACTCACTATTATGTCCATGACTACGTCTATCTCGCACTAGTTTATCCACTTAAATGCGAGATAAACTCGTTAGTTTAGTGCTAAGTGAAGTAACTTAAATAATGGGTTGAGTTAACTAACCTATTTAACATTTTGCGAAATAAACGGTTAAGGCTATGGATTAACCTCATTTTTTACAAAAAACTTATAAATAATTATCAAAAATATATATTTCTACACTCAATACTTCTAAAAACTGTTTGTTCCGAGGTTTGCTTCAAGATCGTGAGCGTTTTGTTATTATTATTACAGTAAATTATCCGCAAATTTTTCTATCTGTCCTTGTTTAACAGCAGTGGATAAACGCTAATTATCCTGTAGTCACTTTAAAACATGCGTTATAAACGAGCTGGAGTTAAAAGTTAGTTTTAAGTCACTAGATTTTTAAGCGGGTAATGTCGCTGCGAGATATACGTAGTACATGTGACATAATATTCTGTAGTTCCTGAGGCTGATCCTGGTAGATCGAAACGTTGAAGATATAATAAATAATTAGATGAATGAATCTCAGAATTTATTTTCCTAATAATGTTATTATTTGTGGCTTTTTGAACTTATTAGTTGCAATGTTGATATTTTATGTCTCAAATTCCCATGCTGATTACATATTATCTGTTTAGCTGGACACACACTTTAGTCCAGTGTCAATTTTTAGAGCACACGTATCTTGTAAACACAGTTAAAATTGATATATTTGAAGAAGTTCAAGAAGTAAAGTCAACGTTTCCTAAACTATTCAATTCACAAAGAAAATATATCTTATTTACTTGTGTATGAATTGATAACTAAGTGATATAAGTACAATTATTGGAGGGTATTCCCCGGTGTGCAGTACCACATAAGTCACTATAATAAGCAGTTATATTTGAATAACTGTAGTGTACAATAGTATTCCCACATAAAGGTTTATTAAATACCAGTAGATTTTATTCAACTTTAAAACAAATTGAACTAGGATTTGACGATTTTGCTATTATTACACGACTACGAATTCAGGATCAATGTAAGTATATTTCATGTACATATTGCAATAACTTCAATACTTAGCGTAATGATCACGAAACAAAATAATATATTATACTGGAAGGGTGGCACAAATTACACCTATGGTTAAATAGCACTCTCTTCTGAGGTGTATATACTATTTTTTCTATGACCGGGAGGTGAAAATAGTATATTGTGTTATTAGGAGTAAAAGTGATACTTTGTGTGCGAGCGTGAATGTTTGCACGACAAGCGAAGCGAGTCGGACAATTGCACGCGAGGCACATTTTACGTAAATTACGTTTGCGATTTCAATTGCCCTGTAGCTATGGATATGGATACTAATTTGTTCACTTTTTGTTATAAACATGATGTGAAAATTTTCACGTTTTGACGTTTATATAACAACTATGCAATTTTATATCCTCCTTTTGTGCAATTATGTCGGAATTTGAAGTATTATAATGTACGCCGAAGTTGTTCAACTGGATGGAAATGTAACAGTGTGGCTGAAAGATATGTCCAGGAATCACTGCAAAACAATATAAACTTTTCTTATCATTTTAATTCTAAGTATTCTTATGTTCATTACCGTCCTTGTAATTGTAATCTATAAGTCTGCTATTCTTTAATATGTTATTTCCTCAAAAGTAAACTCTGATTATATTTCAATTCATAGGTTATTTATTTAAATTTGACAGCTATTGACGGTATGTAGTAACTTTATTCTTAGGTTACGTAGTGTGTTCTAGTGACATTTAGGGTGATATTACAGGTTTCTTTTATACAAGTTACTTCTAATTCGTTGATTCTGTATAGTTTCTATGGATTTTATTTATTTTATTTCTACCTTCAAGTCACAAAAGTTGCTACTTTTATGACGTTTAAAGAAAAACATTATTTCTATAAGAATAAAAAAAATCTGTTGTGGTTAGCACAATACCTCTGGCCATTTCCATTGTAAGTTATATAGGTATTATATTTAATATTAGGTACATCTTTTCTTTATATTTCGATTTTTTTATGCTTTCTCCTATTACTCTTTTAAATGTTCGAGATTCTGTTAATTCATTGATGGGATTGGTGGTATTTTGGAATGGTATATGTAATATACCTATAATTTTAAATATTTAATTAATAATATAATAAGAAATATTAATAAATATCCTTCCCAGAAAAGCCTTCAATAATGTTTTTCGATATTTTACACTGACATTTATGTCATTTACAAACATTTTAATAATTTCTCAACTGGTTACCATAGAATTGTTTGGGCAGTGTGATATTTATTATAACAGATTATTTTGTATACAGGATGTAACACCAAAACCGACCACCGCTATTATTTTCTTTATTATTATAGTTACAAAAAAATACTATAGAACAAATTTGTAGGAGACCAAGGGGGACATCCTATTAAAGAAGAGAATATTTTTTTTAACCAGTGGTTCTCAAGTTACAACATAGGGTTATATATTTTTAAATGGGATTATACATATATTTATACCTATTAGATAGTGTTTTTTTTTCTGAATTCAGCCATGAGATTATTTTATATCCTTACATAACAAAAATATTGAGAAAAATTCAATTGAAATTTAAATAAATTTTATTTTTATAATTATTTTTCAGTAGTCTATGAATGAAACACAATTGAGCTTAAATTAAAATGAAACAAATATTTGTTAAAAACGTTATAAACAGTGTTCTATTTGATTTCTATCGTAAATAATTCAAATTGACAAATAGTAGTTTTTGTTTTTCATATTTAGCCTACTGAAAAATTACTAGAAAAATAAAATTTACTTAAATTTCAATCTAATTTTTTTAAATATTTATATTATGTAAGAATATAAAACTAATACATGGTTGAATTCAAAACAAAATACCCTATCGAATAGGCATAAAAATATATATAATTTCATTTGAAAAAATATAATTTTGTGTTGCGAATTGAGAACCACTGATTTAAAAAATATTTTCTTCTTAAATGGAATGTCCCCCTTGGTCGTATACAATTTTGTTCTATAGTATTTTTTTGTAACTATAATAATAAAGAAAATAATGGCGGTGGTTGGTTTTGATGTTACACCCTGTATATATGTATATATTCCAAAAGCTTGACATGTAACTGAAAAGAGTATAATTTAACAACTTTCCCAATAATCTGACTGCTACACCTGTGAATTTTTCAACTATTTAACTGATCAGTCGTGATCATACTTAACATATATATATATATATATATATATATATATATATATATATATATATATATATATATATATATATATATATATATTATTCAATAAAATCTGGATATACAATTTTTATATAAATATTGGGTAAATAAATATTCTTAGTATTTAAGCAGTTAATAATATCTTAATCTTAAATTAGTGTTTATTATTTATTTAATCATAGTGTTAGTTATTTTTATTATCTTTTTAATATTTAATCTTAATTATTATCGTTTAATAAACGTATTTTAATTAATAATATTTCTCTGAGTTTTACATTTCACCCATATAAATAAACGTTACAATATAATAAAATTTTAAAATGTATCGAATAGAAAATTTTACGTTTTTTAATAATAATAATAAAAAAATTCAAAAAAATAATATTTAGAATTTTTTTTAAGATACTACTACTTCCGGTTATTCAATTGGTACCAAAACCTATTCAATTCTCCCCATTAATGTTAGATTGAGGAATCCGTAGTCAAACAGGTCTTTAGTCTTATAGAATTTGAGAAATCGTGTGTTCAACAACCTCACACACACACACACACACACACACACACACACACACACACACACACACACACACACAGACATCATTGTAAAAATGTTAAAATCGGATTGTATGTACTTTAAATCGTGCTTAATCAATAAAATCTGGATATGCGATTTTTACTATGAATACAATACCTCTCTTAGCGAGAGGTAGAAATTAAGTAATATTATTGAATCACATTTTCGAATTACTGCACAGGACAAAATAAATTTGACAGTTGAATCGTTTGACAGCAAAAATTTGTTGACGGTTTGTTGAAAATTGTTTTATATAATTACAATTTCTACCTTAATGTTTTGTGGTTCTGCAGAACCACAAGAAATAGATGATGTTATCGTTGCCACAGTTTTGAACTTGTTACCCTCGAAATCCAAAGAATTGTGTGTGATCTGATAAAACATTAAAATGTCATTACTTAATGGCGAACATCTCTTTCAATTTTGATACCAGAGAAATTGACTTTTACTCTCGGTCATGGAAATAACCTTTTATTTTAATTTAAATACAATAAATATGTAATTAATATTTTTTTTTTTCAGAAATACAACTATGCAGATATGGAGTGTACCAGTTTTAATATTTTTAAGTATTGTATCAAAAGCTCTTTCTTGCACTCATGTGAGTTCTTATGAATATGATAGTAACATTAGAATATACCTATGCAGCAATATGACTCGCAACCAGTACATCAACAAAATTAGTACATTACTAGATTCTTACTATGTAAGAGAATTAAGTATCGTTCAAATATATCTTCCAATAATAGATCAAGATCTGTTTACCGATTATGATTATAAGTACGTATATGATTTAACAATAAAACAATGTGGAGTCACATCAATTGAGAAACATAGTTTCAAAATATTTGAACAATTGCAATATTTATATATTTTAGAGAATAATATAAATCATTTTGATGGAAATTTTATAACATTGCTTAGAGATTTAAATACGTTAGACATATCTAGTAACAATATCCAACAATTTAATATTAACTGTAATGATTTAAGATACTTTTCTGATTTAATAATAAGTAATAATTCATTAACATCCATAAAAGAAAATACGTTTGAGAAATGTGCTCATTTGGAATTTTTTAAAATGAATAACAATAAAATAAATAGTGTAAAAAATAATGAATTCTCAGGAATAGAAAACCTAAATACTTTAGATTTATCAAATTTAACGATAACGGAAATAGAGCCCCAGGCATTTTTCGAGTTGAAATCATTACATTCGTTAAGTTTAGCCTCAAATAAAATACGTACATTTCCTTGTGACATCTTCAAAAACAGTATTAACATACAAATTTTGAATTTAAGTAATAATAAAATAGAAAACATAAATATTTGCTTGTTCCAGCATTTGACTAACTTAGAATCTTTAGACTTACAAAATAACCGAATCAAAGAATTACGATTAGGTAGCCTGTCCGCATTAAATCAATTACAGGTCTTGAATTTGTCATATAACGAGCTAAGCACCCTCTCCGAGACAGTGCTGCACCCTCTGGACAGCCTGCAGGAGTTGGACATCAGCGCCAACCGCTTTACCGTACTCGATCCTCGCACTCTTTTTTCACATCTAACAACCTTAAAACAAGTAGACTTATCGGGGAACCAGTGGTCGTGCTATAACCTCACTTTAATTCGGAAATATTTGCGGACAAGGAATATCTCTTTTAAAAGCAAGATTCTAAATTTTACAGTTGATAATATTGGCGGCAGTCAATGTTTCGATGAATTTAAGGGAGGTACTGTTGACTATAAAGACGAAAACAAAATATTAAATAAGAAAAATGAAATAGCCTTAAAAGAATTTTCTCAAAACCTAAATAACAGTTTGGGGAAATTAGGAAATAGAACTAATAATTCTAATAATATAATGATGCAAATATTAAATAAAAGTAGTGATGATATACTAAATGAAATTCGAACTACTAACAATATAATTTTGCAATTTTTAAATACTACTAATACTAATACTGTTGAATATAACGACGAAAACAAAATATCAAATAAGAAAAATGAAATAACCTTAAAAGAATTTTCTCAGAACCTAAATAACAGTTTAGAGAAATTAGTAAAAGGAATTAATAATTCTAATAATGTTATACTAAATGAAATTCGAACTTCTAACAATACTAACAATATAATTTTGCAGTTTTTAAATAATACTACTTCCCACACAGAAAATTCAAATTTAAATAACATTGGCCATATCTACAATTTATTTTTAACTATGAGTATAATATATGTTTGTTACAAAGTAACATATTTTTGTTACAAATTTTATAAACAAAACAAAAATAAAAGGAAAAGTTCAAGTACCCCAACTGAACTAATAACATTAAATGACGACAAAGAATCTGTATAAATGTTGGATATTGTTATACTCGTCAAATAAATACGGACTGATGTTTAACTTTATCCCTTCTCCATACCCTGCCCCTTGCCCTGTGGTATTGCCGCTTCTTCATAACTTGCCATTTCCAACGTAGCAACTAAATTTGCAACAGTGTAGAAATCTCCAATCCATACTCATTTGACAGCAACTATAGTAATGTTAATACAAAATGTGTGAAGGAAGAATACCAATAGTAGTAGTGCACTCTCCACGCCAGCAATAAGTGCTCGTGATGCCCGCACGGTACAAATATATCATCATCACTACTGAACTCTGTATATCCAGCAATGGGTAATATGCCGTGATGATGTACAGTGTGTTCAATAAAAAATGTAACTCGAAGTTATGAATAAAGAAACGTATGTCAATTTAATAATATTTAATTAAATGTCAATGTGAACGAGATATTGTCAAAAATGTTATTTAAAGACATCTTGAATCTTATTTTAGAAATTGAAACAAATTAGAAAACGGCGAATGGCAATATACTGTATTTTTCTTTATTATCTTTTCTCCTTAATTACGTATCCAGATAAATTTTGACAACTTGACTTTTGAGTTGAATAATGATTAGACATACGTTTCTCTTTTCATAGCCTACTCCGAGTTTTTTTATTGAAGATACTGTATAATCCAAGTTCTCTTTAATGTTTTTTTTAGAGTTGTTAGAACCTCTGGCATGGTAGATATATTGAGTAATCTTAGTTCTCGAAGTACATATTTTCATTTGTTTCAGTTTTAATTTAACCTTACACTCTTACACATCTCTCTAATATTAATCATTACAAATATAAGTTGTAAAATATAAATTATATAGTTTTATTATAATTAATATACATTTGTTTTCCTTTCTTTCTATTCTATCTTTTTTGATAGCAATTCTTTCATAAATTTTGTGGAAGGTTCTTCAATAAAAACATATAAGAAGAAAGCAGCACATAAAGAGAGTGCATAGTCCGAAATCCACATTAATAACTGAAAGAAGTGTATATATTATGTATTGTGATTTTTTTATATACATTTGATTTCATCTTACCATATAATGTACTGAAATAGTTACAGGAAGTCTTCTTGAAGCTGCATTACTCAACGTAAAAATAAAATGAACTAAATAAACACCGAATGATAATCTTGATAAGGGTATCATTAATGTCGCAGACAAAAATGTTTTAACTGAAAATAAAACAAAAATTAGAAAGATATATTCCTATAATTTCATAACCTTGAATTAATTTTTTTAAATAAATTGATAATGATAATATTATGTTTAAATTATAATTAATAAATTTTATTTTTACCAAGAAGAGGTCACAAAGATAAAACAAGGCAATGAACGATTAGAAACAGAAAATGAAGTCAAAAAAGATTTATTCAATTTGAAGAAAACAGTGGAGAAACTAGTACAAAATCAAATTTAAAATAATATCATTTTAACTATAGCTTAAAATTAGATGAATATAATCGGAACGATCTGAAAAACAAAACGGAAAAATATACAGGTATTCATTTTATTTTGTCCACTATTGCTATTTTGTAACTATAAGAGCTACGCTTTTATTTAAAAAAAATGTATGCAACTAAAATAAACAGTTTTATTTCATTCAAACTTTCCTATTCATACTAATGTTGCATAAATAACTATTTTATAACATGTATTTTACCAATATTATAATCTCGGATAGATAAAATGTCACTTGCTGGCATGTTTAGTTAATGCAGATGTTGTTTTTAATAACTGTGTAGGTGAAGGTAATTTTCATGTAAATAAATAAATGTTATGAATTCTATTGTAGTTTATTCCTATTTTCACCCACCCGTTACCAAAGGAATAAGTTGAGTGAATAAAACAGAAGTGTAACGTCGCCGCCACCGCCGCGCCGTAGCCCTCGCCGCCGCCGCGTCATATCCGGCGCCGCCGTGTCGCGCCCGAACCTCCGCGCGTAACAGACATGTTCGGATTTGTTTAATTATTGCGGTGACGTGTTCTATTGTGTGCGATGTTTTTATCTCGCGAATGTTCTAGTCGTTACTGGAACAAAGTCCCCGGCGTATATAAACTCATCGCCAAAGCCAGCGAGGAGAGTCTGATATAAATAAGCGTCGTGTTATGAATAGTTGGTGATATAAACAAACAGTCGACAAGAAGTGAACATAAATAAATGTAATTAGTGACATAAATAGTAGTGTTAATTGTTTAAATAAATAATCTTAGTGTTTAAGTGGCTTAGTATTTAAAATAGTGTTAATATTTGTTTATCATAGTGTTAGTTACTTTTATCATCTTTTTATTATTTAATCTTAATTATTTATCGTTTAATGAACGTATTATTTTAACTAATAATATCTTTTTTATTTTTACACTTTACCCATATAAATAAAACGTTACAATAATAATAGCTTATATTTTAAGAGCATTTAAATGTTAAAAATATAAATAAGAAACTTGTTCAATACGTCCAGCGATACTATTTCAAGAATTATAAATTTATTAAATAAAACTAAATTTTGGACTTCTATTATCTTTTTTATTATTAACAAAAAACACAAATAATAACACAACGTTTTGATACACATTTATTAAATAAAACTGAATTTTGGACTTCTAGTATCTTTTTACCTTCCGTCACCTTTAGGTAAGGAAGGTATTGTCTTTGGTCAAAAAATTCAATGATGAGTTTTTACTGAATAAGCACGTTTTAGGGTCCATATAATACGATTTTACCATTTTTACGATGATGTCTGTATGTATGTGTGTCTGTGTGTGTGTAACAAAATTTCCGGATTCCATAACTTCAATACCACGATTCCAAAAATTATAATTTTCTCGTATTCCTCAAGTTTACATCCAGAAGAACATCTGATTAGATTTTGGTTATAATTGGTCAACCGGAAGTAGTCTCATTTGAAGATTTAACAGTTAAATTTGATTTATTGACATTTAACGTTATTATAACTTAAAGAATATATTATTCTCTATACGATTTGATTACAATTTATACTTCATATTCAATACATACAGAGTTAAAGAATTTTAAAGAAATTAAATTTTATAATTCAGCCAGCTATGCCAAACTTGGGAACTAGTATCAAATTCATATAATTCAAATTGACAGATGTCAGTATAAATAAAAAGTAAATTAATGTAGCAGATATGAGGATGTTGAAGTAGATATTGGGGAATAGACGGAAAAATATGGTAAGAAAATAACTCTAGTATTACAAGTTTTTAGAAAGATACAAGAAAGACGATTACATTGGTTTGAACATGTCATGAGGAGAAAGGAAGAATTATATTGGAACAAGAATGAATAGTTTAATAATAGGACGTTAAAGGAACAGAGGAAGACCAAAGATAAGATGGAAGGACTGTATTGTGGAAGATTTGAGAGAAAAGGAACTGAATGAGAACGACATGCAAAAATAGCGACCCCTAACGAATGGGAAAAGCTAAAGATGAAGAAGATGCCAGTGTCAAGTGCAATTTGAAAAGTTTGTTTATGAAATAATTTTACGGGAAATTTAGAATCTTTTGTAAGAAAAATTATGGAATTTATACATTATACACGAGAATGACGGAAGGTATTGTGCTGGCCACAGCAGATTTTTTATTATTAACAAAAAAACATAAATATAACACGTTTTGGTAGCTATATATCTGCTGCCGTCATCAGGTGTAATGATAATACTAATTCCTAATACTACGAGTCGTAGAGAAATGAGGGTTGAGAGTTCCAGTGTGTCCGGTGGTCCAAGATTGGTTTTTGTCTCCTGTGCAATAGGCTGTGGCGGTTGTATTTTTATTTAATAATAAAAAGCAGTCTAAAATTAAGTTTTGTTTAATAACAAGACATTATCTGATAAATTCAAAGTTAAATATAAATGTATTCTACGGTTTACCCGTTTACGGACAAAACTGAAAGAAGTACTCCGACAAGCTAAAAGAATATGCTAGGTATTTACTTGCAGGATATGAAAGGACGTATTTGCAAAACGATTAATATTATCTCTCCATTTATAAATGATGCTGCGAGGTACTTATCTTTTATGTGTTGAAAGTAATGTGCACTACTTATTTTATCATACCTCTAGAAATGAAGTGGAGCTTTATACAAATTGAACTTTAGACGGACCGAATGTTCGTAGAATTATAAGAAATACGTTTTGTAGGCATATATTCAAACTGCTACAGCTAGTATTTTTAATAATGTAATTTTGGTTTACGGCAATTGTACGAGTATGTGTGTGTGTTTTATTTTGAGTTGTCAAGATTTTGATATAAATCTGAAATACCTACACATTTGCATTTTAAACTATGTATATTGGTTACGGTAATATTTTCCTACAAAAATAATAGATTTTTAAATTCAAATTCTACGTAATATTTTTGAATAATCTTACATTCGGATTAATATTTTAAAAAATACAGATACGAGTAGTTTGTAAGTGAATAAAGAAATATTTTAACCACAAGCGGGAAATGCCAATTTCCGCATGTAGTCGAATTTTCTTTTTATCGAGTGGCACACATAATTTTCCAATGCCTACCTATATGATCTTTTTGATTAAAAATCATGATATTTGTTTGACATTTATATTTCATTTTTGTAGATGCACTCTTTTAAATTGAAGAACAAAGTATTTATTTGCATGTTCATAACATAGTAAATATAAATTTTAATTCTAACCTAATTTCTAAATAACTGTTGTCAAAATGTCAAATGTCAATGTAACTTAAATTTTAAATTAGGTGTTAACAGTTATTTGAAAGTTCAGTCAAACAGCATTTATTCTTACAATACAAGGTATTGTAATCCACATCACAGAAGAAGAAGAAATTACCCACAATTAAATTTCAAATGTTTATTGAAACTCTGCTATAGTGTTACCAGCCTTAATATTTTAATATTTCTTTCAATAATAAATTTTGAAATAAAATTATGGTGAAAATGATTAGGCAGAAGACTGACGTCATCAACCTAAAAAAAAACATAAAAAGAAATATAACCTGTAGTAATTATTATTTGTTATTTATTTTAAAAAAAACGAAAAAATATACTAGTATTAAAGAAACGTATATATTAATTAATTTACAAATATTTCTAAGTCAGTCCTTATTCCTTTTACAGAATATAAAAACTACTATTATTTCAAATAAAATAAAAATAAATAAATATTTCATCACGGCATATTACCCATTGCTGGGTGTGCCAATCTGCTTCATACACAGATATCGGTAATGATGGAATATTTGTACCGTGTGGGCGCTTACCAGGCATCACCTCACGGGCACTCATTGCTGGCGCGGAGAGTGCGCCACAGGGGTCAATTTTGTGCCATTAAAATGCGATGTAATTTTTTGGCGTCGGTCGGGATCGAACCCGGGTCCCCAGATTCGCGACCAGACACTCAGGCACACGGCCACGAGACCCCATCAATTATTTCAAATAATTTTATATTCCATAAATGGACTAACGATTGTAAATATCATACTTAATACTAGTACTTTTTTTTCTTCTTCTTTTAAAAATAAATAACACCTAATAATTTCCTCAAGTTATATTTCATTTTATAAGGTTTTCTTCAGATTGATGACGTGAGTTTTCTTTTTAATCATTTTCACTATAAATTACTGCGATGTAGGGAAAATAGTATGAAAAACAATTATTATATTTGTATAATAATTTAGATTTTTCCTAACAAACGATATTAATACAAATAACTATGGATACTACTGCTAAACAATTGGTGTCAGATTTTCTCCAGTAAAAGGCATTTTCTTTGTAAATAACCTTTGGTTCTTATATTGTAATCGTTTATTTATAAAAGGATGAACGATTCTATAATAAGTAAAATATATACATAAACGATTAACAGAAACGATTTTTTTATTCATCCCCAAGTCTAACAAGATTTTATTATAAATAATTTTGCACAAATTCTTAAATTTTTTAATATGTTGAAGGCATTTCAGAATTGAAATATTTTTTGAAGAGAAGAAATTCATACATTTTACCCTTATATAGTCGAAATAATTAATTCACCTTTTACAAAGCATTCGGTAAAATAATGTATTTATCTTTTAACTTTGTTAAATGAAAAACAAACATCGCAGTCCCAATCCTAATAAGGCACAAATCTGTTTCTGTTTCAGATGTAAATTATCTAGATCGCATTGTGCAATGGGGTAATTTGATTGTCGATTCGAATACATATTATTCCAGGCGCGGTGCACAATGCACACAGGACAGACAGTAGGCCAAAGCACTCTATGATTGTGAAGAGGCACAGCGGATGGAGAATTCGTAATACCAGTTTAGGATTAATTCATTATCGCGAAATTAGGCGGCGTGACGGTCGCGAGTCTTGTTGCGGTGTGCAATTTGAATTCTGACGGAAACAATCAATTTGCATGTAAATTTAAGGCCGTAGGTTCGCGCCCGACCGCACCGACACTATGAGAGCATAAGTGACCTGATGATTCGTCCCTAAACATCAAGGGCGGAAGTTAATTTGAAAAGTATGTCGAGTGTCGAACGGATACCGCACTAGCACAACCCAGATTTAAACCACGCCTAAAACCTGAATATCATTACAGGAGTTAAACACAAATCACGATGCTTTAAATCTTGAATTTGAATACAAAATATACTAATATATATAAACAAAATCGAGAAAATATGCAACCTTGGAAAAGCAAAAATCGACTTCTGCAAAAATTTCTAAGTCTAAAGCTCCATCGAAAGTGAAGAAAACTACTAAAGCACCAACAAAGAAACCAAAATCGCCTAAACCAAAAACCACGAAACCAAAAGTGGTAAAAAAAGGTTACTTCGCCAAAGATTATATTATATTTATTATGTGTGATATTCAAACCAAATATATACATATATATATATATAGTGTGTTAATTAAAAACCTGGGGGAAATCAGTTTTTCCTTGCGCAAAAGTTCCCAAATTATTTTAGACAACAATGCTTCAAATAAATGTCGTAGAGAATGAAATTCTGCACCCGAATTATTAATAAGATTTTATTTTTGACATTTCTTAACCGAGAAAATCAATTTTGACTTTTTCTGAAGATAGCTGATTTATAGCGGTAGCCATGGAACTCAAACAAAATTACGAACAATTGTATGCCATCTTAACTGTCAAAGAAAGTTTGTGTTTGTGATTTCCGTTCAATAACATATTTATTTGAAAGTGTGGAACAGTTTTCTCATGAAGAAAAGCTTCACATTATAAAATGGTGGACAAATTTTGTTTGAGTTGCATGGCTATTGCTATAAATCAGCAATCTTCAAAAAGTTTTAAAATTGATTTCTCAGTTACTAAATGTCAAAAATAAAATCTTAGTACTAACTGGAGTGCAGAATTTAATTCTCTACAACATTTATTTGAAGTATTTTTGTCTAAAATAATTTGGGAACTTTTGAGTGACAGAACTCGTCGAGAGCAACAATATTTCTTAATAACTTTTTTTCGAAATCGCATTTTTTTTGCGTTTTTACCCCCTAACCCCCCCCCATATATTAACGAGTCGTTTAGGTATTGCCTGAATAATTTTATCAAGTAGCAATAACAATGAAACAATTGTTTTTGAGTTGTCAACTTTTTCAAATCAATTTTGACAAATAAATTGATAAATAATTATTATAAAAGTTATAATCAGTAAAAATGCCTGCGTTTACGGATAGCGAGTATACAGACTTGTGCTGACCTATGCCACAATGCTGAAGCTCAGGGAAACGCTGACGAATAATTTTGTCTCAATTTATATGTACACAATTACATAAACTAAACTAAACATACTATACAACAAGAAATCTGAAACAAAAAATACGTAGGCCTAAATATTTTATACCATGTACTATACTCGTAAATTAAGTTTACCATACGGTCTTTAGAGCCTAAAATTCCACCTACCTACTTATTTTAGTTAATATTTGTTGATGAATACGAAATTTGAAATTATGGCTTCTTGCTCACCAAACGATTATGCTAACGACTGCTTGTCTTTTGTTCGGTAACTCCTTAAATTCGCAGATGATTATTAAATCAATATTTACATATGGAGCCCTTGAGATATCTTATAATTCCTACAAAATTTATATTCTAATTTCAAAATTGTAGGTATAAGGGTTGTTATAATTAATTATTTTATTTCAAAATAAATCTACATTTCTCTGTATTTCAAAGAGGAATACAATATCAAAAGGATAACATTTTATAAAATGATAAATAATTATTATTCTTGTTATTTTATCCATGTCAGTTTATTTCCAAACACCTACACACTTCTACAAGTTATAATTTTAATTATAGTTAATTATTAAATTCCTAAAGGAAATAATTCATGTCTTTTGCGATATGAATAGATATTGCGGTATTATTTTATGTTTTCAAATGAGAATTTATAATTCATTTACAGATCTTAAGATATATGTACCTATCTTTCAATTACAGGTTATTCAGATAATCGGGGTATGTGACCATCATTGAATTTTAATACAAAAAATAATAATTAAGCTCTAGTTTCTCATTATAACAATAAAAATTAAACTTTATTTTGTAATAATATTGTTATTTATAGTTAACATTTTGGAGGACGGAGTGATGCAAGATGAGGAGAGGTACTCTCGAATCTCGTCAAGAACGAGAGCGAGATTGCGGTTTAAAAATTGAGGCGAGATCGATATAACAACTGAATCATACTTACATTGTGGCATATATTTATGGTAGAGTTTACTTTTAGTTACAAAATAGTATATTGTGTTATTAGGAGTAAAAGTGATACTTTGTGTGGCGAGCGTGGAAGTTTAAACGTCGAGCGAAGCGAGTTGGATAAATGAACGCGAGGCACACAAAGACACTTTTACTCCGAATGACACATTATATTTTTTCTTCAAACGTAGATATTTAAAGAAAAATATCTACTACTGACGTTACATTTTACGTAAATTACGTTTGTGATTTCAAATGCCCTGTAGCTATGGATACTTATTTCTTCACTCTTGTTATAAACATTGAAATGAAAATTTTCACGTTTTGACGTTTAAATAAAAACTGTTCAATTTTATATCCTCCTTGTGTGCAATTATGTCCGAATTTGAAGTATTATAATGTACGCCCCATGAAGTTATTCAATTGGATGGAAGTCTAATAGTGTGGCTGAAAGATATGTCCACGAATCACTGCAAAACAATATCAACTTTTCTTATCACTTTAATTCTAAGTATTCTTATGCTCATTACCGTCCCTGTAATTGTAATATGTTAGTATGCTATTCTTTAATAATGTTATTTCCTCAAAAGTAAACTCTGTTTATATTTCAATTCACAGGTTATATATTTAAATTTGACAGATATTGATCGTATTTAGTAACTTTATTCTTAGGTTACCTAGCGTGTTATAGTGACATTTAGGGCGATATTACAGGTTTCTTTTATTAAAGTTACTTCTTATTCGTTGATCTGTATAGTTTCTATGGATATTTATTTTATTTTATTTCTACCTTGTGAATCAAGTCACAAAAGATGCTACTTTTATGACGTTTGAAGAAAAAAGATTTTTTTAATGATTAAGTAGTTTTACTGATGACAAAAATGCATTATGTTCGTATTGAAATACTGAAATAAAATATTGAAAATCATAAGTTTGTAATAAATTAATTATTTTAGAGGCAAATTAATTTATTTAGTAACTCGTCAGATTTTCTGGTGAGCGCAAATGAATGTATGTTCCTATTGATAATATTTGGTGATCAAAATTTTGTGTTTCTTCTAAGTTCTACGACAGAAAATACACGAACAACGGTACGACTGGTGCGAATTTGATGTCTCTTGCAGTTAAATTGTAACGTAAATAATCAGTGCGTAAGCGCTTATTTTATAGCGAGACTCTCGCTCGAGAACGAGACAAGGCCCAAAAAATATACGAGAACGAGAGCGAGATTACAGATCCAAAAACGAGACGAGATCGATATTTTTTATTTTTCGTCTCATCTCGTTTCATCTCGTCTCATGTCGTCTCGCGTGCATTATTAGGAGGGATATGGTGACGTTAGCATGACCATTGGAGTGATTTCCAAGTTTTTTAATTTTTTATAATGTTAATACATACATACATAAAATCACACGTGACTCACTTAGTGGGTTCGCACAAACCCGATAGAAATAAGAACAACATCAACATCATTCAACAAATCCTTACTCTTAGACATATTAAAGTGACCGATTTTCGGTAGCGAAATACCGCATCCGGATCACAATAATAGTTAGGAAACAATCATCCTTCGCCACACATTCCTATCTAAGCAGACTTCTTTCGCCTCGGCCACACTCATAATCGCATTCACACATGCTCTTCATCTCTTCATACTTGGAAACTATCTCTCTTTAAGCACCCTACCAACCACATCCATACGCTTAACAAGCCGTTCACTCGCCAATCTCTCCACATGCCCAAACCATCTCAACTGACTCATACCAACTCTCTTAATCTGTACATTAAAATATTAGACCCGTATTTTGTATTTTTGCCGAAAAATTTCTAACACGCCAGAAATTAGTAGTCTCAATAAATGAGGACGGAGAAATCGACGGCGCGTGTGACGTCGTCTACACCGAGAACATGCGTCTCTAGAGTTGAACATGGCGGAGGTATGGCTTGCACGTGCGAACAGCCATTAGCCAATAGCATTTGCCAGTGTCTACCACGGCACAAACATATGGCTGGTACTGAATTTTATGCGCTGGATTTAAATGTATTAAAGATTCATTTTGATATTAGAGTAATCAGAAAATTAACGATTATATTCACCTTAATGAATATTGATATCCAATAAGTATTTTTTTAAAACTGATTTGGAAACCCCTATGTAACAGATCAGTGTATGTATATTTATCAAGAATGAGGTGTTGGAAAAAATATATTAATATATCTTTTTTCTTCTGAAATTTAAATAAGTACGTTCTACAGTATTATTAAATATGATTTTCTGTTCATATTTCTGTATATATTAAGTGCAGTAGCAATTTAAAAGTATACTTTTTGAATTGGCGCCAAATTACTCTGCCTGTGATGTTTAAAAGTTACTAACCAATAATAGAACTGATAAGAACGTCAATGATTGCTTTAATGACAACTGTGTGACATAAGGTCTGACATAAAAGGTCTGTTCGTTTGTCTTACTCTATGTACTCCATATGGAAATCCGCGTTCGTTTGTCGCATATCATTGCTTGAATTTTGTTCGGTTTCAATCGAGCAGTTGCTCATCTCTGCTTAGATCATGATTTTTTTACTTCATGTAGAAAAAAGGAGTAAGAAAGAGCAAGCAAGTATTGTGGATATTTTCCCAGTTAGGTTGTGTTTAGATTAATCTCAATCAAGTGGTTAACATACATAATCATATTTTTAGTTATAATTTTTTTCAATTGTGGATATTTTCCCAGTTAGGTTGTGTTTAGATTAATCTCAATCAAGTGGTTAACATACATAATCATATTTTTAGTTATAATTTTTTTCAATTCAGGTAATATTTAAATGCTAATGAATAATTTTAAATTTTTGTGAACATTTTCATCATTATTGCTACTGTCCATCTTTTATTATTTCGTTTTCTGTCAAATGACCCATGTTTTTCAAATATTTGTTTCTTTATAATAACTAAAGTTTTCACAAGTTCCTTGCGTTACACAAAATTTACGTTCGTTTGTATACGCTCCGAATAAATGCTCAAATTTGATCTAAGCGAATAAGAGAAAAATATCAGAGTACTCCTACATGTTTAGAGTAAGACAAACGAACAGACATAAAGTGTTGCGTGATTGTTAGTTCCTTAGCGTAGTTCTTAGGTATTTCGTATTTATTATTATATTATAGCGTTATATTTCATAGTTTAAGGTAAGTTAACTTTAGTTTAGATAAATAAACATATTTATTTTTATTTATTTATTTGTTTTATGTAGTATTCCGAGGATAAATATATTAAATAATATGTCAAAATATCATGGATAAACATTTCGTTCAGGTTTCTTCCGATAATTTACCGTCTGTTGATAAGCCCAGTCCTGTTTACAATAATCATGGATAAAATTATGACGGATTGCGATATCCGATTCAGAAAATTACACTTAGAATAGTTAGGATACAGAAACTTACAAGTAACAAAAATATTAATGTGCGCATTCGCAGACGACGTAGTAATTCTGGCAAGCACTGAAGAGAAAATGCAAATTAATATAAATGTCTGGAATGAAACCTATCAAAGTACGGTTTGGTAGGTAAGGATAAATTCACAAAAATAGAGTAAGTAAACAAGTTCCAATATTTAGGAGTCCAAACTGAAAATAATGGATTACAAGAGGCTAACATAAACGTCAATTGGGATAAGGTAATACACGATTGTGATACAGCCGTCGAATAGGGGAACCCGATTTGTACCTTGTGTTTGTATCTTCTACGCATATATTGTAGTTTTCTACTCATCAACTTTGTATCATCAATGGATAGTTCATGCGACAGTGACACTGCTTCTTCCGATGTAATTGGCTACTGCCAGCTATATAGTATATTCATATATTAAAAAATTAAATAAAAAAATATGTTGGAAAGGTCATGAAAGTGGTGGATGAAGTGTGTTTTTGTCGGCTGTGCGGCTGCGCAGTGCATGTGGCATGATACAGAATGATGATTGAAGACATGTCGCCGTTCACATTGTATGTATCTTTATTAAATGGATTATTTTAATAACTTTTAAGAAGTTCTCCAACACAATAACAAATAAAAGAGTTTTTGATAGTAATCTTTGCTTTTTATTGATTAATTTTATTTTAAAAGATACGACCAAAGTTTCTTTGTTACCGCTTACAGCTTTAGCAGTAATAAAAGCAAAAATAAAAGCAAATTGTTAAAGTTCATCAATGAAAACACCGATCGTGTGATATGAACTTCAAATATACCAACTTTAAACTCGATAACGCCATGTTATAAATTTAAAGTTTTTCAAACAAAACTGATATAAAAACTAACTAATTTTATTGTGACTTAGTTGAAAATATTGCTCAAATAATGAAATTTGAAAAATGTAAATATTTGTTCTTTTATTAGTAATAGTGTAATGTGAAACATGATAACACTTTTTTATACAACCATTGTGATAAGTATGATATATCAACATAGTATCCAACACTGGAATGTGAACTTTGACATTAGTGCTACGATATATTTCATATCGCAATAGTTGACACGGTTGCTAGGTTACTATGTCATTATTTTCTAGCTAGACAAGTTAAAATGTGTTCAGTTGGTAAATATTTAATAATATGAAATTAAAATTGTAATTGTGATAGATAAATATGTATACATTATTCATTCGTCAGCTGTCCGTACGTTTGAAACTAAATTTCAATTTTGTAAATAAAATAATAGTACATTAAAACACAAGTATCATAAGGCAATCTGTTAACGTACGAGTCCAAGTTTGGAAAACGAGCCGCTAGGCGAGTTTTACAAAGGACGAGTGCGTCAACAGGCCTTATGATACGTGTTTTTTATACTATTTTTTCTGAGATAATTTTACGATTAAATTTATTTAAACTGCGACGTCAAATTATGACTAGGTATTTTTTTGTTAGTTATGTTTATGTTGGTAACGCTTCTCGCTAACAATTGAAATTTCATATTTTGTCAACTATTGATTAATTAGTGTATTGCAAGGTGTATTGTGTATTTATGATTCAAGGTCTGATTCTGGTTGTGAAATTAATATTATATTTCTTTCTAGTCCTATCACCTAAAAAAAGTATAAAAATCCATAATTAAAAGTAATATGTTGAAATATTATCAACAACTTACCATTTTGAGGTTACCTGTCATCTGTCAGTTATGAAAGCATGACTACCAACTCTAGAACATGAAAGGCGCCAAAAATAGTACGCTTATAGATCTTCTAAACGTCGTGTTTGCAGTACAAAACAGTGCGTTTATAGAAACATGAGAACACCGAAATAGAAAATAGTACATTAAAACACAAGTATCATAAGGCAATCTGTTAACGTACGAGTCCAAGTTTGGAAAACGAGCCGCCAGGCGAGTTTTACAAAGGACGAGTGCGACAACAGGCCTTATGATACGTGTTTTTTATACTATTTTTTCTATTGAGGTATTTTTACGATTAAATTTATTTAAATTGCGACGTCAAATTATGACTAGGTATTTTTTTGTTAGTTATGTTTATGTTGGTAACGCTTCTCGCTAACAATTGAAATTTCATATTTTGTCAACTATTGATTAATTAGTGTATTGCAAAGTGTATTGTATTTATGATTCAAGGTCTGATTCTGGTTGTGAAATTAATATTATATTTCTTTCTAGTCCTATCACCTAAAAAAAGTATAAAAATCCATAATTAAAAGTAATATGTTGAAATATTATCAACAACTTACCATTTTGAGGTTACCTGTCATCTGTCAGTTATGAAAGCATGACTACCAACTCTAGAACATGAAAGGCGCCAAAAATAGTACGCTTATAGATCTTCTAAACGTCGTGTTTGCAGTACAAAACAGTGCGTTTATAGAAACATGAGAACACCGAAATAGAAAATAGTACATTAAAACACAAGTATCATAAGGCAATCTGTTAACGTACGAGTCCAAGTTTGGAAAACGAGCCGCCAGGCGAGTTTTACAAAGGACGAGTGCGACAACAGGCCTTATGATACGTGTTTTTTATACTATTTTTTCTATTGAGGTATTTTTACGATTAAATTTATTTAAATTGCGACGTCAAATTATGACTAGGTATTTTTTTGTTAGTTATGTTTATGTTGGTAACGCTTCTCGCTAACAATTGAAATTTCATATTTTGTCAACTATTGATTAATTAGTGTATTGCAAAGTGTATTGTATTTATGATTCAAGGTCTGATTCTGGTTGTGAAATTAATATTATATTTTTTTCTAGTCCTATCACCTAAAGAAAGTATAAAAATCCATAATTAAAAGTAATATGTTGAAATATTATCAACAACTTACCATTTTGAGGTTACCTTTCATCTGTCAGTTATGAAAGCATGACTACCAACTCTAGAACATGAAAGGCGCCAAAAATAGTACGCTTATAGATCTTCTAAACGTCGTGTTTGCAGTACAAAACAGTGCGTTTATAGAAACATAAGAACACCGAAATAGAAAATAGTTATTTACATACTAAGTGCGGGAAGACATTCATCCCGCATGAGCGCTTATTTGAGGCACGAGCGAGCTTGCGAGCGAGGGCTTCATTTGCGCGAATGCGTGGATGACGTCTTCCCGCAAGAAGTTTGTACAATACTTTTTGTAACGAACAAAATCATTATTAATAGAGTATAAATGTCAAGATAATTGTACAAAATTCGCAAATATACAAGTAAATAGCAATAGCACAGCAGCAATTTCATAGCAACGGTTGTTAAGTAAATTGTTGATTTCGGAAACATAATTGTTTGCATATTTTTTCAGATTTAAAAGTTGTCAAAATGTCTGATTCTGATATTTCTTGTATGCCTCCCGAAATTTAAGGCTGGAGACAACGAATAAACGCTTTTTTAACTTATCATAATGGCAAATGTGTTAATTCACTTGTAATTCAGTATGTAAATAACATATAAACTAAATTAAGCAGAAGTTCTAACACATATTGTATGTTGTACTTACCAACTTTTCAAATAATTAAATAAAGAACAATGTCCGGCACATGCCTCTATTTTACTGGTAGTTTAATTGTCAGTGTAAGTGTAATATCTGATAATTTAAATTTAAGGTTATGTACTATTTTGATATTGGACAGATGACAGATTGTTCTCAAACAGATTGCACTGATGGTAGGTAAATTGATTATTTATTAATAAATTATTTATTCTTATTGGTTTTTAATGCTTGAAAATCGTCAATTTTCGAAAAATTTATAAACTATATTTTTTCTCATTTCATTCTTTTAATTGCTAATAGATAGCGCTAGTAGTATTAAAATGTCAAAATTAGCAATGAAATTTCTAATTTAATTTAGATAATTTTTATTCATTCAACTAATTTTCCTCAATTATCTTGTTCTTATATTAAATTTGTTGGAATGTGTAAAAAAATTAAAAATATAAATAACACTTTTAAGCTACTCGATCAAAATACTTTCCATTGAAACACTAGTGCGCGAAAGTAAAACAATAACAGGAATATGGCCTTTCGGATTGTGAGTTGGCTGCGGGAAACATTAGTTTCTAGGTAGTGAGTACGAAAAAAAATATTTATGCTCGTCTAAAAAATAATGTTCACAACTTATATGAAATTTAAATATCTTAGCTACGCGTCGTGCGTCAAATTACATTCGCATTATATGTGGTATTTTTCATAACTTGTTACGAAAATAACTATTTTAGACTAGCACCGACATTATTGACCATCAAAATTTCATATTAAACTCGCGTAATTTGTACAAAACATAATAGCAATGCCAATGAAGGTACAAGGGGATAAAATATTTTGTTTGGAAATATGTATATTTTATCTCTAAATCTATAAAATATATAATAAAATATTTAAATGTATCAGATAGAGAATTTAATTTTCTTTAATATTAGCAAGAAAAAATTTCAAAAAATAATATTTAGAAGATTTTTTTTCAAGAATCTTCTACTCCCGGTTGTCCAATTGTTACCAAAACCTTTTCAGATCATCCCATAAATGTCCGATTGGGAAATACATAGTTAAACAAATATAAAGTCTTATAGTTTTTGAGTAATCGTCCTTCCAACATGCCACATACATACACACATACACACACTCACACACATACATACATACATCCACATACACACACACACACATACACACAGACATTATCGTAAAAATGTTAAAATCGGATTGTAGGGACCTTAAAAAGTGCTTATTCAATAAAATCTGGATATGCGATTTTTAGCATGAATCCAATACCTCTCTTAGCGAGAGGTAATAAGAAGAAAATCTTGTGCTATGGCCTGAATAAACAATAATAATAAAATAAATTTACAATAAAGAATAAAACATTAATTACATTTTATTTCACCTAACTAATCGTACGTTTTCAAGCATATCTTCCTTTATGTTTGTTCTCTTATATAAGTACTTGTTCTCTTATATAAGTACTTAACATAACGAATACCGCCAGTGTGTGCAAATGAAAATTATCGCAGTCAGTGTTCAATAGACGAAACTACGAGTATACCGTTTAACCTAACAAGTAACAGGGTTAGCTACGGGAGAGTTACTTTGAAAGTCTGCTTGTTTTCAACTCAAATATCTGAAAATTCAATAATATTTGCGTGTAAAATATTTGCTGTAAATAAAATTAAATATTAAATAAAATAACGGTTAAAACCGGTAACCGATATTAATTATTTTGTTTTCAATCATGAACGAAAAAAATATATTGCGTTTTCGTTTCCGTTTTTGTTTTTATAAAACTTTCGGTTTATTTTGTTATTTCGTTTTCGTTCTCATTTCGTTTTGGTTAAAAGAGATATTACTTTGTTCTAATGTTTGGATTACTCCGTTTCGCGTCGTGTTCCAAACATCCTTCTCACAAAATAAAATGTCATTTTTAATACATATTATAAATAACTATGTTCTATAGCAATTTTAAAGTGTGCGTTTTTCTATTCAAAATTATGAATTATATAGCACTTTAACCACAAGGATACATAAAATAATACTTTATAAGAGCAAATACATTAATATTATTAAAATTATATTAAATACATTATAAGCTTTTACGATTTATGTTAATAACAACTTCAATTATTGTGCAAATAACGTTACGAGAAACATGTATACATGGACTAAAAATAATTAGTCGTCTTATATAAAATAAGTTTCTAAAATTTAATATGGAATATCAAAAAACAAAAAATAACGTAATAGGCTTAAGAACGGCTAGTTTTATTTTTGTTTTGCATGTTACAATTTGACTTTAAATGAAATTTAATTGCATGTACGAGTAGTTCAGGAAACAGGTACTTGACGCCTTCAAGGGTGCATTGCTATTGGAAAATATTCTCACCAAAACCTGACCAACACAATATTTATCCTACTACTATTTCAATATTTATTTAGTAACGTAACACCAACGTTTGCTTTCCATTTTCATCACTTTGGGACTGAATCTCACTGTATAAATTCCTTTTGTTGGATCAGTGGTGACATGTGGTACCAAAGCTAATAGATGGCTCTGTTGGACGTGGTTGAAGGATGTGATACCGATACCATCCAATAATTCCCTCACACAAATTACACATAACCGCCAGATATTTCCACTGTTCCTGTAATAATATACGTGCACCCGGTGGTATATTATGTCTGCCGCACTATTCTGTGATTTCTAGACAGGATTTGCTTTGCTGCAAAGGATGTGTAGTGGAATCGAATAATATTATACGGTATCACAAAGCAATGGTATTCAGCTTTGGAATGGATTAGATATGGATTATTTGAACAATTAACCTGGAATGTTTAAAGGAAATATACAATACTAGAAAAAAATGAACCTATAGCCGGCGTAGCTGAAAAAGTCGGTGTGAAATATTGTACGTCAGGTCATAGGTTTATTATAGTTTTGCATACTTTGCCCTTTTAATTATACGATGCGTGGCGGTAATTTTTAAATTTATGATGACAGCTACGCTACCGTCCTCACGGAATTTATAAACTTAAGTCCAGATAAATTTGAATAAGTTTTAAATATTACTAACGCCTGTTTCACATTACGTTTTTTTTCTGTTTCTATACGTTTGAACTTCAATTTCAGAAAAAGTAAATTCAATTTCAGGAAATGTAAATTCAATTTGAGAAATAATAAATTTATTTTCAGAAAAGAGAATATCAATTTCAGAAAGAGTAAATTTTACTTGAATTTGTATTAGTTTATAAAACATAAATTTGCGGATAGTTTGAAAAATATTTCAGGCATACGATGACTGTCATTTTTATGTGTAAGACACTCTACACATATGAAAAGCACGCTGCAAAAAATCTGTTGTGGCCAGCACAATACCTCTCGCCACTTCCTTTTTTGGTTACATAAATATAGGGCGCGAATAGTCATTTTATATTGTTGGCCTTGACAAGCAGATGTGGGGGCCCGTTTCAGAATTATAATTAGTAATTATATACATGGATGTCAATTGTCAATTTTTCATTCAGAATTTCAAGATTTTCTAAATTCACGTATTTAATTTGTCACCAGGAATGTGGAATTTACTTGTCGAGGAAAATCACTAAGTTTAGAATGAGAAATCATGATACTTGACATCTGAATACATAATTACTAGCTATCATTCTGACATGGGCCCCATATCTCTGCTTGTCAAGGCCAACAAAATCACATAACTGCTCGCGCGCCATTGTAATTTAACATTTCTTGTATACCTACAAACTACACCAAAAATTCTACTTACATATATCTATTCCTTATATTTAGTTTGTTTAATTTTAAATTCATTTTATGAAGAAATTTTGTCCTCTTCTAATTTTTTGAATTGTTTCCAATTCGTTGTCAGGATTGACAGTATTTTTGAAGGATATATGTAATATACCTATAATTTTAAATATTTAACTATTAATACATTAAGAAATAATATAATGCATGTACTTCCCAGAAAAAGTCTTCAGTAATGTCTCCGGATTTCTGACACTGGCATTTATCTGTCAGTTACAAACAATTTAAATTTTCAACTATTTTCCACGTCATTCTTTCGGCTGTAAAATTTATTATAACAGATTATTTTATATATTATATTTCTTTTATCTCTAAATCTATAGAATAAATAATAAAATATTTAAATGTATCAGATAGAGAATTTAATTTTCTTTAATATTACCAAGAATTTTTTTCAAAAAAAATTTAGAAATTTTTTTTCAAGAATCTTCTACTTCCGGTTGTCCAATTGTTACCAAAACCTTTTCAGATCTTCCCATAAATGTCCGATTGGGAAATACGTAGTTAAACAAATATAAAGTCTTATAGTTTTTGAGTAATCGTCCTTCCAACATCCTACATACACACACACACACACAGACATCATCGTAAAAATGTTAAAATCGGATTGTAGGGACCTTAAAACGTGCTTATTCAATAAAATCTCGATATGCGATTTTTAGCATGAATCCAATACCTCTCTTAGCGAGAGGTAAAAAGAGGAATGGCATTGTTATGTAGTTTCCGAAAAAAAAAAGTTTATAGCAATAATAAAATGAGTCGAATGGCTTTATTTCACGTCTAAATATCATTGAGACTATGATCCTTATTACCTTGAAAGTTTGTACATAAAATTGTACTATATTTGGCGTACATGCCGCATATCTAAACTCATTTAATTAAAAAATGTGACATTCCCCTTTTTGCAGTGCTGTTTTTATATGTAAGTAAAGTACAACTTCGCTAATCCGGACACGTAATTTTTTTAACCTGTCCGGATTATCAAATTTCACGGATTAATGGAAAGTTATAACATAACTATTGGTACGCCACGATTCTGAAAAATTCTCTGGTGGTACGCAACTATAAAAAGGTTGGGAATTACTAGTTTAGACTATACCGAAGATAAGAAGACCCACTTCGCGTACTTACTTATTTTCTAAAATTTTCTCCCAACCTCGGTGTCATATACCAATATAATTTTTCTGTTAACGATATGCTCCTATCTTTTAATTTTTTTTCATTGCAGCAATGGGATCTTTGACTAAATTTTGATTTTTACAAATATAATACTAGACTAAAAATAAAATAACCGTATTTTATTAAATTAATTAATTATTTGTAGTTTATGAGTATTATGTGTATTATTTCAAATGAACATAAAATTGAACTCTAAAATTAAAATTTCCATAATTCAGAAACTCATTATTACTCTTAAAATTAATTTTAATTAATTTTCTTACAAAATATGTAAATATAGCGGAACAACGGCGTGAACTTTACTTAATAGAGCGAGTTAATAAAGAGCTTGAATTACTTTGAACAAAGCAGTCTTTTTACTTCCATGTACGTAAGTAAAGGAAGTATTGTAATCGCGAAAAATTTCGGTTTTCAGATTTCAGCGGAAATATCCATTTTGATCATCCCTGAATCCATTTTGACTAATTTCGTCGTGACGTCTGTACGTACATACGTATCTCGCATAACGCAAAAACGGTAAGCCGTAGAAAGTTGAAATTTTGTATGTAGGACTCCTATAACATCTAGTTGTGCACCTCCCTTTCTGGTTATTATACAATTTGCAGAAGTGACACTTTACATGAAGCCTATAATAGATTTTAATGAAAAACTGTTTTAAAATATAATCCAAAACTTTTCAAATTTGATATACAAGACTTTTATGTGAATCGAAATAACATAATAGATTTTGGTTAAAATAGGCTAACCGGAAGTGGTACATTACTTGAAGTTGTTAAGAGTTTTTCTTGAATAAAATGATTTTATTTTGATTTTAGAAATAACTTCTTCAAATAAAAGTTTTAGAGAATTAATTTTTGCGTCTAGCACATCAAGTATTATTAAAATAGCCCTTTGTATAAGCGAGATATGTAAATTTAAATATTATTTTTTTGTAATACAGCTTGCTATGGATTAATACAAAAAATTTTTTAAAAATGTTCATGTCAAATTACGTTAAATACGTACAATTTTATGATTCATACAATAACAAATATTATATTTTTATTGTGAAATTAGTCATATTCATTGTTGTAATCAAATATTTCTTTGTTGTAATCAAAACTATTTAAAAAAATATGTATAGTTTAATAATCGTACAAGGAAGTCGTGTGGTGTCCACATCAGATTTTTTGTTTATCTTAAACAGTATTATATTTTTGGATTGTCCGGGCATATTCGGTAATTTTATCTAACATCAAAGTTAGCCAAGTGTACTGGAAGCATGTGAGACACTTGAAAATCAATATGTATACTGAAACTTCCTATCATAGTTCGCCATTTACCTACCAGGAATGTGTAATCATGTGACATAGGTGATGGCATGGTCAACAAAATTAGTAATTACTTCATTTACTTATATGGTCTTTCCTTATTTCATTATTATAAAGTTCTTGCTATCACGTACAGGTTCTGTACCAATTTTTACCTTCCGTCACCTTTAGGTTAAGGAAGGTATTGTCTTTGGTCAAAATATTCAATGATGAGTTTTTAGTGAATAAGTACGTCCCTACAATCTGATTTTACCATTTTTACGATGATGTCTGTATGTATGTATGTATGTATGTGTGTGTGTGTGTGTCTGTGTGTGTATGTGTGTGTGTCTGTGTGTGTATGTGTGTGTGTCCTGTGTTTGTGTGTGTGTCCTGTGTGTGTGTGTCTGTGTGATGTGTGTGTGTGACGCAAGTTTCGGATCGCATAACTTCAATACCACGATTCCAAAAGTTATAATTTTTTCATATTTCTCAAGTTTACATCCAAAAGAACAAGTGATTAGATTTAGGTTATAAATGGTCAACCGTATAAGTACCCTTATTTGAAGATTTTAACAGTTTTTCTTGAAAAAACGCAGTTAAATATCATTTATTGACATTTAACTTAACTTTATTATAACTTGAAGAATATATTATTCTCTATACAATTTGATCGTATTTTATACTTAATATTCAATAGATATAGAGTTAAAGAATTATAAAGATATGTTTCATAAAATAGCCAGGTATGCTAACCATGGAAACTGCTAATATATTCAGATATTCAGGTAAGCAAACGAGACTTTTCGCTTAGTACACTGAAAGATTTGCTAGCTATATGACGAACTGATATTCACAAATGTCATCGTATGTGTATCTCATATCCCATTTATTGGTCTGGAAGTTATACAAAATGAATTTATAGGTAGGTAAATAATAGTATCATTTTAAAAGAAAATAGTAAATGGAACAATAATTATATGGAAGGAACTTAATACAGTTTCCAGCATAAGTATATACGTATAGGAATATAGATAAGATGATAAAAATATATATCATGGCATATTACCCATATATCGGTAACGATGATGACATATTTGTACCGTGCGGGCGTTTACCAGGTGTCACCTCATGAGCACTTATTGCTGGAGTGGAGAGTGCACCACAAGGCTCATTTTTGTGCCATTTAAAATTCGAAATATTTGGCGTCGGTCGGGATCGTATCCGATATTTAAATTTAATTTAATTTTAAGTATTTAAATGAATAAGAATTAAATTAAACGGGAGGTATTGTGTTGGCCACATCAGATTTTTTTATTGCAAAATACGAAATCTTACAAAAATAATTTACTGCTTAAACAATTAGCTTAAATATTACTTAATATTATCTCAACTGCTTTCCAACTTGCCTGATATCATTGCTTAGCAGGTTAATTATGCATCATTTTATCTTACGTTTTTGTAATTTGTTTCTTTAATAAAAATGCACTTGAAGCATATCGTTGAATTCGTAATTTTACGTAGAATCCTAGTATATAAAAATATATAGGCTGTCCTATTTGTAATATGAAAGTTAATGTCACTTCCGGTCAAACAGAAAGTGCTACTACCATCATGCCAAATATCATGATTTGTGAGTCCATAAGCCTAGTTTACAAATATTTAAAGGGAATTAGAAAATAATTTAAAATAAAAAAGTTATTTTGAGTGGCCTGTTTTTCAGTGTCATCCTACAAACTATTATGAATTTAACTGTGAACTTTATACATATCTATACTACTGAATTTTGAGATAGTATATCAAAGAACGAGTTTTATAAAACATGTTTTTTCGCAAGCTTCAAAATTTAGAAAACGAGCCCGGCGAGTTTTCTAAATGACTAGTGCAAAAAAGTTTTATAAAATGAGTCCTTTATACTATTTTTTATATTTTGCTCCTTTCGTAATGTATTCATTATATTTAAATTTAAGATTTTAATAATAGTGTCATAGATGGTGCTAGGAACATTCAGAAATTACACTCTTTATTTATTCATCAGGGCTGTTCTTATTTCCCCCCAATAAAAAAAACTCACCCGGGTTTAAAAAAAACTCACAAAAAATACATAAAAACCCGATATAACCCAGATTAGCTATTTATGTGTTTAGTTGTAAAATTATGGTGAATTTAACACTAGACTTGAAGATACTATGTGCAAAAAACACGATTTTGCAACGTATCACATAATAGGTATTTTCTAATTCAATGTAAATTTAACAAGAAGCAAATAATGAATTATTATAAATTAGAACTGTCGCTTTTTGGATTAGTGTGAAAAATTGACAGGCTATCGCTGATTGCTTGATTTAGTCACTTTTTCGCATTAGTTTCAAAAAGTGGCAGATAAACGCAAGTCAACTTTTACTTAATATAAAAAATATTACAAAATTCATAATAACTATCTAATAAAGCCCAAAAAGCCAAATAAAAACCAAAAAGTATAATACAACAAAAAAAAACCATTGTTTTGTTTTTAAAAAACCCTGGATTTTTGTCAGCCCTTATTACTAATTTTAAATTATTGTCGTATTTATTTTGTGTAATATAAGTTTTGCAATGTTTTGCGAAGATAAGTAAAATACTGGAATTTTTAATATTAGTGGAAAATCAATTTTTAATAAAGGGTTTTATTATCGGTGAGACTCATTTTTGTTTTAAAAACAAAGTACTATAAAAAAAGAAAATAGAAGCTTGTGAAGGTTTATCTGAACATAATATCTGTGAAACTAGAGTTTGTATGAACACGTTCTGTATCTGTATATGGTAATGAACAAAAAAGTTCTCGTATCCGCTTGCCAAGCTTTTAAATACATCCTTTTGTATCTTGCAGAAAAATAAACTCACATACTACTTGCACTCTTTTTTGAAGTAGCGTTAGTTTTGAAAATATTTTGATACATGTATATTAATTATTAAATTTAATTTAGAAACAGGCTTTGTTTATTTTGTGTACACTAGACATATACTAATATTTGGAAAAAATGTTTTTTTTTATTCTTTTTAAACGCGAAAAATTTCGGTTTTCAGATTTCAGCGGAAATATCCATTTTGATCATCCCTGAATCCATTTTGACTAATTTCGTCGTGACGTCTGTACGTACATACGTATCTCGCATAACTCAAAAACGGTAAGCCGAAGAAAGTTGAAATTTTGTATTTAGGACTCCTATAACATCTAGTTGTGCACCTCCCTTTCTGGTTATTACACAATTTCCAGAAGTGGCACTTTACATGAAGCCTATAATAGATTTTAATGAAAAACTGTTTTAAAATATAATCAGAAACTTTTCAAATTTGGTATACAAGACTTTTATGTCAATCGAAATAACATAATAGATTTTTGTTGAAATAGGCTAACCGGAAGTGGTACATTACTTGAAGTTGTTAACAGTTTTTCTTGAATAAAATGATTATATTTTGATTTTAGAAATAAATGCTTCAAATAAAAGTTTTAAAGAATTAATTTCTGCGTCTAGCACATCAAGTATTATTAAATTAGCCCTTTGTATAAGCGAGATATGTAAATTTAAAAATTATATACTTTTTTGTTTTTGTAATAAAGCTTGCTATGGATTAGGACAAATATATAAAAGAATGTTCATGTCAAATTACGTTAAATACGTGCAATTTTATGATTCGTACAATAACAAATATTATATTTTTATTGTGAAATTATCATATTCATTGTTGTAATCAAATATTTCTTTGTTGTAATCAAAACTCTCTTTAAAAACATGCTTTATGGTCGCTATATATCTTACTATTTTGAAGTTAAAATTAATATTTTGTAATTTATTTATTAAAAAAATATGTATAGTTTAATAATCGTACAAGTCGTGTGGTGTCCACATCAGATTTTTTACTTTCATATTTTGATGAAAGTTTATGAATAAATAGAGACAAATAGCTTTTTACTTCCTTGTACGTAAGTAAAGGAAGTATCGTAATCGCGAAAATTTTCGGTTTTCAGATTTCAGCGGAAATATCCATTTTGATCATCCCTGAATCCATTTTGACTAATTTCGTCGTGACGTCTGTACGTACGTACGTATCTCGCATAACTCAAAATCGGTAAGCCGTAGAAAGTTAAAATTTTGTATTTAGGACTCCTATAACATCTAGTTGTGCACCTCCCTTTCTGGTTATTACACAATTTCCAGAAGTGGCACTTCACATGAAGCCTATAATAGATTTTAAAGAAAAACTGTTTTAAAATATAATCCAAAACTTTTCAAATTTGGTATACAAGATTTTTATGTCAATCGAAATAACATAATAGATTTTGGTTAAAATAGGCCAACCGGAAGTGGTACATTACTTGAAGTTGTTAACAGTTTTTCTTGAATAAAATGATTTTATTTTGATTTTAGAAATAAATGCTTCAAATAAAAGTTTTAGAGAATTAATTTCTGCGTCTAGCACATCAAGTATTATTAAATTAACCCTTTGTATAAGCGAGATATGTAAATTTAAATATTATATACTTTTTCGTTTTTGTAATAAAGCTTGCTATGGATTAGGACAAAAAAATAAAAATAAAATGTTCATGTCAAATTACGTTAAATACGTGCAATTTTATGATTCGTACAATAAGAAATATATTTTTATTGTGAAATTAGTCATATTCATTGTTGTAATCAAATATTTCTTTGTTGTAATCAAAACTCTCTTTAAAAACTCCCTTTATGGTCGCTATATATCTTATTGTTTTGAAGTTAAAATTAATATTTTGTAATTTATTTATTAAAAAAATATGTATAGTTTAATAATTGTACAAGGAAGTCGTGTGGTGTCCACATCAGATTTTTTTTAATATTAATTTTAGACCCATAATTTGAATTACAAAGTTGGGGAGAACTTAAAAACATCACTTTAAGGTGTGAAATATATTTCATTCTACTTTCGGTTTCATCGGAAGCGATATCATTTTTGAATTTTTGATTGGAAAAATGTATATTTTTTATATTTTCGGCAAGTTAAATTAATCTAATCATAAAGTAAAGATACTTTATGTCCTTTTCACATTAGATGTTTAAGGTAGGATGTTTAAGTAAGGTAGACTTTAAGATCTAGTGTGAACGCGCAGATACTCACTTTATCATCGCCTATCTTTAAGATTGAAATTAAATCTTAAAGTGCACTCACGTGATACTCGATGCCAACATAACTGTCATAGTATTAAAGGATACATTTAAAAAAATATCTATTCGTCTCCATTTTGGTATAAAATAAGTATGTACATATATAAAATATAAAAAAAACAAACAAATGCATTGCCATTTCTTTCTACAACATCTTCGAGACAAAGAATATAATATTGATATCTCTTGCATATATCCATTACTTGTTTAGAAGAATGATTGACCTTCCAATTGGTAATTAACTAATGGTTAAAGCCATTTTCCACAATTTATTTCACTATTTTTGACAGCTGTCATTTTCATCACAAAATTTTGATACCAAATTTTATATTCAAAACTGATCAACCAATCTTTATGTTCATAAATCTTTAAGTCCAAGTATCGCAAACGTAGTGTGAAAGGAGCATAATGCGATGAAATGATCTTTTCATTTAGGAACTTTTTTGACGTACCTGATGTATCATTTGTTTTTCATTATTTGGAACTGTTAAATAATTAAGAAAAAATATTTGTATTTAAATTTAATTTTACTCTTTATTTAATCGTGAAGGTATTTGGTATTTTTTTACTCATTTTGGTCAGTACTATATGCCCTTAAATTATTTTACAATATTTTTGAAACACTGTGTATATATCATTCAATTTAAAAAGTCATCGATGTCACTTCCGGTAAAATCAGAAATGCAATACCTTTTCACACCAAAAAAATGCCATTTAAGTTCGCTCCCAATTTTGTAATTTAAAATATACCCACTAGTAGGTCTGAAATTAATAAAAGAAAATAGCCATTTGTCCCTATTTTTTCAATCGCCTGGATTTGAAGTAGGTACAGTTTAGTGTTTATACCTCGTTCAACGAGAGAACGTACCCGCTCACAGACCAATTTTATATTATTATTATTTCATTCTTACGATTATTATATTTCATATTTCTATTATACTTGCAGAACTTTAATTATATGAATCTAAATATAAGAATACAATTCTGGTATGACGCCCCCCGCCTAAATTTTATAGTTGTTTGCGGGAATACATCGAACGATGTATAGACATTTGTGATGTCGAGTAAAAGTTCTTTTTGAAAATTTTGGGCCAAAGTGGAATTTGTCTTTTGAAAGCGACCATTCGTAATTAAATTTTTCGAATTTAGTCGAGGAAATATAAATTGATCCTAAAGATAATAAGAGCGTTGTGTTACCTTAGTCATTAGTGTAAGAATATTTGTATGTTGAATTTATCTAATAGTATATATTCGTTCGTACATTAAAGAAATATAAACACAATAAAATACAACTCTTGACTCCACAGCAATTGGATTATTTTATCAAAAGAATAACTCACCTACAGTTATTGAGGATATCATTCTATTCACTGCTTAGAACGAACACAGAAGGGAACTGCGCTATGTATTGTAATTCGTTTTGTATTTAAATAGCTCTTACATCATCCTTCTGACTACCATTAATTAATAATATATTAATTTCTATACGATAATAACAATATTAATAAGACATATAATGTTACATTGTATGTCGTCGGCTCATTCACAAACAACCTCAGGATGAATACGAGAATCCGTAGCGTAGGTAATTGTTTTATACGGAAAACAGCGCTTTTCAAATATTATTATATTCCGTAAACATGTATGGGATGTATTATACTCGGTGGTCGAGCGTGTTGAGAAAGTGTGTCTCCGGAAGCGCTCAAAACGACCTTTACCGCTCGGACCCTGGGATTTTGGGTTGGGCTTCCCACCAGGGGAGTGAATGTTAGTGTGTTCAAATACATTATAATAATAATAATAATAATAATTTATTTGTTCCAAGGTTCTAGACCTCATACAAAGAGAGAGGTATACATAATACATTATAATATATGTAATAATGAAATGTAACAATTGTAAAATGTAAATAAAGTATTTGATATGGCCATAACATATAGAATTGAAAAGGCGACAATTTTTTTTTTTACTTATTATTTTACAAAATTATTGCATTTACGCTTTTTGTAATTTATTAATTCATTTATAAAGTTGTTAAAAAATAATTAGTGTTTTAGATATTTAAAAGAAATGAGCAATCGGTTAACTGTCAAATACCATTGGTAATGAAGATATTGTTGTAACAAGTGTAGGAAATGAGTAATTCTGAAACGAATGCAATTTGCATATAGTTTTCAGAATCACTCTTTCCCGATCATGTCACCTATTTCCTGCTCGATTGTAGAAAAATAACTTTTTATCTTTATATTTGGTTTAAAGTTAATTGGACCTTCATTTTTTTCAAGTAATCGCACACTGGATCTATTTTTAGAATGTCTTTAAATTTTAAATTAAGTTTATGTGATCATCAAAGATGTAAATTATAAAAAATTATCACAAAATTCAGTATTTTATGTTCTAAAACTTCATGTATAAAGCATTTTTATGGGACAGATAATATTGAAAAAAACGTCTCTCTTGGAATTCTGTTTTCATTCTGTATGCGTATTCATGTTTTATAGATAGGTATTTGTTGAAAATAATATATTTATTAACGAATTTATATTAATAGTTGAATATAAGTTAAATGTACTATTTTCTCTATGACTATTAATACTTACATATTAAAAAACAAACTATTATATCAATAAATTGGTTATATAATTTATCTTGTCATAATGATAATCTGTAACGAAATGAATAGAAAACCTGTATCATAATGATAATCTGTATAGAAATGAAAAGAAAATTTGTATCATACCTAATGATAATTGGTATCGAAATGAAAATCTGTATCATAATGAGTATCATTCAAGTACAGATGACATGTACTTAATAAAGTAAACTTTTTATTATTCAACTTTATAGTTAACCAACAACCAACAGATAGCTACAGACATGATAACTCGAATAATGTTTTGTTTATTATATGTTTATTCATGCTTGTTACTGTAAATGTATAACTTTAATAAAGGATATGAGAGAAACTGAAACAGTTTAACTAATTTATATTATACCAAAATTTGAATAAGGTAAATGACAAAAGATGAACATTTTGAATTGAATATATGGACATTGGGCTATCACAATAAATAATAATAATAGTAATAATAATACTAATAATAATAATAATCTGTAAACATTATTCATATCAAGATAGGAGCCAGTGGAGAAATCCCTTATAGTCTTCATGAAACTATGGATAGATTAAATTTGAAAAAGGAAATATATCATAGACTACAAAAAGCTGTATTACGTGGATACGAGCAACACCGTTCGGAAGTTCTTCAATATAACTTTATTACCTCTGTAATGTTAACATGCTTCTCTATTTTTAACTTTATATTGTATAATATTTGCCTTTAGGCCATATGCCATATGTACAATTTATATATACCATCCGATGAGAATAAAGGATAATAATAATAATAATAATATCCCTTTATTTACCATAGTGTATTACAATTTTATCTACCCATTATAAATTAATGACAAATTTTATATTAAATATAATTAATTATGTTTAATATACATATTATGTATGTGAATCTCACGGAACCCATTTCTGGGCATGGGTCTCTCCCAATACTTTCCATCGTTCCCTGTATTTCGCCTTTCTCCTCCACATTTTGGCGATTTCCTTCAACTTTTTGCCTGCCTCTATTCCTTTCTTGTCTCTTAGCAACCAGTTTGTTGTTTCTGTTGCTCATCTTTCATTTTTTCTCCTTAAAACATTTCTGGCCTACTTCCACTTTTTAGCGTAGCTTAACTACTTGTCCAACTTCCGTTTTTTTACTCTGTCTTGTAATGTGACTTGTAATATGGAGCGCTGCATTTTACTGGCATACTCGCCGTAGCTTTTGTATTTGTCTCTGTGATAATGACCATGTTTGGCAGCCGTAAGTTAGCTTTGGAATGACACAGCTATTAGAAACATCTCGTTTGATAGTCATTTTACTGAGAAATACTTCTTTCAAGAGTCAGAATTTCTTTCACCCTTGAATTATTTTTCTGTCGGTTTCCTTTTCTTGTCTGTTATGAAATGATACAGTTTGTACTAGATACTCGTATATATAATTCTTCCATATATTCTATGTTTTCTTCGTTAATTTTTATTTCTTCCTTTTGGCCATTAGTCACTGTTTTAGTCTTCGACTCTTCATTCTTTATCTAGAGCAGTTTCTAAATCTTTTCCTCATCGCGGACCGGAAAACTTCAGATAATTTTACATGGACCGGTCATTATATGGTACTACAAAATTATGTTTATCTATTTTACTACATAAATATGCCAGTAGGTTTAAATTCCTGTTTTTGAAATAGGTACGCATTCTCGTTATTATTTATATAGAAATATCAAGTAGAAAATAACAAAATGACCTTTAGAAACACAATAATAATTACAAAAAAGAAAAAGCCAGAAAATTACAAGTTAGTCACAAGAAAAATTATTCATAATTTACTGTGATTGTTGTTCAAGTTTAATAAATGATTCAAATAAATATTACGTTCCGTATTTGTCAAGTTAGTAGGAGAGATAAATATATACGGACAGGCTATTTTGTTTATATTTTCCGTCACCTTAAGGTACGGAAGGTATTGTTTTGGTCAAAAAATTCGATAGTGAGTTTTTAAAGGATAAGAATTTAATATTTTTACAATGATGTCTGTATGTATGTGTGCTGCAGCCCGACGGTTGAAAAACGCTGATTTAGAGCATGGATCATCTTATGTAGTTCTTCATCTGTTTCTGAAAACAATATAATGTCGTCGGCAAACCTAAGGTTGCTGAGTTTTCGACTGTTTATCTTCAGTTCCTCATTTGTCCAGTTTAGTTTAGTTATTACTTCAAGAATACATGTCAAAATATATGGTGAGAGAGAGTCTCCTTCCTTGACCCCTCTATCCAGTGAATTTTATGCGTATATGTTTTCAATCGTAGTTACATATTTCTTTTGAATAGGAAATAGTTTAATTTAATTTAAACGAAAACGAATTTTGAAGAATGCATTTAATGTGCTCGTTTGTAATTATCAAAACCAAACACCTACAGGGTATTGGAAAACATAGGCCCTATTTTAAACTAATGAAGTTATTTGAAATTTGGCTTATATTCGAGTCGCTGAAAATACACACAGCTGCAGAGAAACATCTGAACCGAATGAAATTTTCAATTATTCGGTTCCACAATGCGGGGGCTAATTTTTTTTTTGTACAAATGTCACAAGTTCATTTTGTTTTAAATTTCAATTGTTTCCTTTTAAAAAAACGAATGACGATTAGAATGGAAAGAAAGTAATCTGTAGAGGCTATAACAATAAGCATCATATCCGGTCTTTAATTAGAGTTATATTAAGGTTTTGTTATGCAGAAGATTAATACAGTAATTACAATGAAAGGCGTCTAATTGGGTCACTTCTTTCTTTGATGAAACCAGAGAGAATTTTTTCTTCTCGAACTGTCCACAAAGATTTGGTTTTTTTTTTTTTTTATTTATACAGACTAAGTGGATGAAAACGCAAACAACCTGACTACTGATTGAATGGAACTTTGAATCTATCTTTGTGATGGTAGAGGTATTTTAGAAAATTAAGTTACTACTCTTGGTAGCATTGATAATATTTGTATCTTTACTTTGAAAATTATTTGAAAATTTCAAAAACATTTGTTTCGTGTATGGAAGGTTTTTGTGGATTGCGTGTAATTTTTTTTTTTATAAAATATCTCAAAAAAAAAATCATAAAATATCTTTTATAACCTCATAATGAAATAAACAAACGATAAATGATGATAGAGTATTTAGTAGAGCATGATTTCCTCTATTTAATTTGTTTATGTAGGTATTTACTTTTGTTCTATCGAACCGTTGATTTTTAAATAAATATGTACCTATGTACATTACAGAACTAAAACTAAAAGATTGTTTATTTATCTCAAACTAAGTTTGAAATTAGATTACTTTTCCACCTTTTTCATTACGATTCTCAAACATGCAGGTAAATGAATCAGTTAGGCTGCTTATTTGATTTGAGTAAGTTTGAACTTATGCTTTCTCTCTCTGTGCTTACATATTCACTCAGGCCCGGTTGTACAAACATAGGTTTATCTTACACTTAACTGAACCTAAGTTCAGCTGAGCTGAGGTTCAACTTTACATTCTGTTGTACAAAATGAATTAAATTTAGGTTCAACTGAACCTGAGCTTAACTTGAAAACTATAAAAATAATTTACGTTGGTAATAGAAATATACGTCCAACGTCATTGTAAATGACAAAATTTCATTCTAAATGACTATGTGAATAGATAATAGGTGTACTGTGTTAATATGGTAGATGATGGTAGTAAATTATTTTGATTATAATTCAAGAATATTGATTACAAGAATGAATTCGATAATTAATCCATTATTTAAATACTAGCATTTTGCGAAGCATCAAATGCTTATATTTACAATTCTAAAATCTTATAGTGTATATGAAAATTCAACCGCGGTCATTTTACACGGTAACTGAAAGGTTACGATTCTCTCGGTAAGCAGTCGAACGCATTGTATTCATGGTTAATAATAACTGTCAAAATCATTTTAGTTTGCACTGCAGAATATTTTCGTTGGATACTATTTGTTTTTTGTACCAGGTACAGTACTTAGTTGCTTTTAAACACAATTTACGTTTAAATGATGTCAAAGAACAACGTGTGTATACTTCAAAAGTTAGGTTAGACTATAAATTACCACATAAACCGTGCTCTGAGCACGGTTCCGGCGGTAATTATAAAATTTACCACACATTTCAGTTACCGCGTTCGAAAATAATGCCGGTAACCTGAAAAATTTTACCGGTACCGCCGTGGTTCAATTTTCGAACATACTATTAGTAAGATATTTTTTTAAATTTCTGTTGATATTGAATTTCCCTGATTGGCTGTTAAAATTTAGTAGAAAAAATAATTAAAAGAAATATTCTGCCAAACAGACAATATTCTGGCATTGTTATGATGTTATGTTGGAAAGCAAACTATGACCGTAAAATTGTTGATCACAACAAACGATTTTGATTATAACCTAATAATTTTGATTACAAGAATGATTCTAACAAAATAAATTTCATCAATATCAAAAGTATAGTTTAAAGTGTGTTAATTTGCAAATTATGCGTTATGGGGGGCGTTGAAATATAATTTTGCATCAAAGTGCCATTTACCCACGGAGCGACAATAGTAGGATATAATATTTCTTTAAAATAAAATGCAATCCATTTTTTGAAAAACTAAATCTTTGAACAAAATAGAAATTATTTCATGTTTCAAACTGGTTGTCACGAAGAAAGAAGACGATATACTTTGGGAGCCTGATGTCGATCTATAACATCTACAAGTTACAACATTTCATCATCATCTGTATCCATATTTTATAGAGAAATAATACTTTTTAGAAATACGACAAAAAAAAAACCACTAGTACCCTTCTCTCATAATCGTAACATGTAAAAGTTAGGTTAGATCAGGGGCCTGACAGTCTAATCAGCGCGCGCTTTCCTCGTTACTAGTACGTCCGAGCGCTGTTAGAGGCGCTGCGTACGATATTTTTTCATTTTGGGAGCAAAGCGGGCTTTGAATTTGTGTTTGTTTTGCGTTGTTATGTTTAAAAATCACGTTTTGCTTGTCATCCATTTTATTTGGAGTTGGAGTAAAGAATTATAATCTGCGAGACTAATAATCAGCTTGTCTTTTTCCATGGACAAACTCTTATTTTCGTCGTTAAATGAATATATATTTCTTTTAAACATTATACAAACGGTGAGCAAAAATACTTATATATCTTATAACCTACAATAAATATTTGTAACTTGTAATAATTAAATAAACTTCATTAATTTTACAGAAATTCTTCATAAAAGGCAATGTTTTGTTTCCCGAACAACTAAGACAGATTGTTATTAAACCCAGTTGCAAACGGCAGAAAAAAGGAACTAAATTTTAGTCAAGTGCCGCAATCTATACTTCCCAATCATTTGTGACCTGCTCTCTGAGGAATGTACGTAATTATAAGTTAAATTTCATGTATGTTTTAAATATTAAGTTCCAAGTACAATTTTCTAGAAACTACAAGTACAAGTAGTACATGCACTGCTCAACCAGAATCCAGAACTTTAACCTGTTATAAAGGAAATAACGTATCAAGGTAAATTTTGCAACCTTTGCATTATTGTCAATAATAGTACTAATCACGAGTACTCACAACTATTATTGCATTTTGTTCATTTCTATTACTTAAATATCTAATTATATTACTATTAGAAAATTCAGTTTCAAAATTAATTTCTTGTATAGTGATTTTTATACTTTTCTGATATATTGTAAAAATTACATTTCGAATATGCAATCAAACAATTTAACATTTTCTTTGTTGTAATCAAAGAAATTCTTTGTAGTAGCCTTGTATTTTTTTCGTAATTAAGTATTAAGATGCTTCACTATTAAAAAAAATTAAATAAAGAACGTTTAACAATTGATTACAACAAAAATTGTTTGATTTATACAAAGAAATTGATTGATTACAACAATGTAGTTGATTAATTTTAAACACACTCGGTAAAAATGTGGGTTTTTGTACTTTTAATATTCTTTTAGGGTTATTTTTTTGTTAATAAATAAAACTTTATTCAATTTTTAAAACTTATTTTCTTTCTAGTATTAATCATATGATTACATCTGAAGAAACTTGCCGTTACGAGAGAAAACTATCACCAAGAAAAAGGAATATTGACCAAAATGTCATCATTGTATTATTAAATACATATTGTAATATTTACATACATAATAAAAATAATCACGATAAATGTTGTCTTCATTTATAAAATAAGAAATAAATATATAATTATAAAACAAAATAAAAGTACATAATTGGATCAAATAGGCGCTGTAAATTTAGTTCGTCCGAGCATCGCTAGATGTCGCTAGTAACTTGGGTTGCCGGAAATAACCCATAGTGTCCCGTCTGGAGAGGGGTGGTCCGTGGGTTAGATCTAGCTGAACCTAAGGTTATTCCGTCAAATTTAGCAGTTTAAATTAAACTCCAGCGCAAGAATAAACCTTCATTGTACAACTCAAGTTTTTGAAAAGCTGAGGTTTATCAACGGCTTAAGACAAAGCCAGGCTTAAACTGACAATGTACAATCGGAGTTAATTTATTGAATTTATTATATCTATGCAAGCATATTTCCTTCCATGCTTTATTTGTATACCACTAAAAATAATGTCTGAATGTAAACCCTTACCGATGAGTAAATTTTAACATATCTAAAATTTTAAAGTAGTCTTCTAACTTTCTTTGTGGCAGTAGATGATTCATATGCTTGAGAAAGTAAAGTTTTCAAGTGTCAACTCATTTATGCGTGCAACTTACACATGAATAATGAGACAGGCGAAATAAAATAGCATTTCAAATAAAAAACTTTACTGGCTTGAAAGTTCAACTGGCATTTATACTGGCGCCACCAAATCATTGCAAGTTTGTATGAACTCAATTTTAATACTTAATACACTTTTGCATTGCAACTTTGGTGCTGCGTTTTTTTCTGCGTTAATATACGTACTGTGAGAGGTATTTTTTTATATGGCATTACTTTAAAAGAGTTATCTTCTGTGTTGCATTTTATAAATGGAATTTTTCAATGATAAAATACTGTGTGGCTATTAAAAAAATCTGATGTGACCAACACAATACCTCCCGCCATTTAATTTTTATTAATTTAAATATATTCCTATGGGGTCTCGTTGCCGCGTGCCTGATGTCTGGTTGCGAATCTGGGGAACCCGATTCGATCCCGATTAACGCCAAATATTTCCAATTTTAAATGTTACAAAATTGACCCCTAGATTCGTGACCAGACAGAAAAAAAAACTGTTGTGGCCATCACAATACCTCTCGCGCCCTTTCCATTGTAGTATATATGTTACAGTTAAAGTATACATTTCAGTCAGTGCATACACTGCCTAGTTGATGTATCCTTCCACTAGCTGTTTTAGTGAAAGTATAAATTATTGCGTTGCCTACGCAACATGCCCACCGAAACTGCCCACCCAATAATCTACGCGTATAAATTTTATAAAAAAAACAAACAGAAACAATACCTAACGCACAGGACTCGGATTTAGATAGACAGTGACAAAAGAAGGTGTATACACTAACTAGTCAATGAATACATTAACTAGATAAAGTATGCACTATATAAAATAATGTATACTTTCACTAAAACAGCTAGTGGAAGCATACATCAACTAGACAGTGTATGCACTGACTAAGTTGATACTTTAACTGTAACATATATAAGTATTGTATTTAACATTTCTTGTACACACAAAAAAATCTAATTACACCTAATTTTTATATTTACATATAATTTTAAATTCATTCTATGAGCAAGTTTTCTCCATTCTTCTGAATGTTCGAGGTTTTTCCAATTCATTATGGGGATTGGCGTTATTTCTGACGGGTTCATGTAATATACCTTTAATTTTAAATATATAATTAATAATACAATAAGAAATATTAAATATCGTTCCCAGAAAAATCCTTTAGTACTATCTCTGAATTTTTGACACTGACATTAGTGACATTTATCTGTCAATTACAGACATTTTAATTTGTCAAGTAGTTACCATGGAGATGTTTGAGCTGTGAGCAGGCTGTGAGATTTAATACAACAGGTTATTTTATAGATTATATATCTATATCTTTAAATGTATAGAAGGTATAATATATTTTTTTAATGTATCGGATAGAGAATTTTGTGTTTTAATATTTGTAATAACATAAATATTCAAAAAATTATATTTAGAATTTTTTATTTAAAATACTACTATACTTCCAGTTGTCCAATTGTTACCAGAATCTATTCAACTCTTCCCATTACTGTTAGATTGAGGAATCCGTAGTAACACAGGTCTTTAGTCTTGTAGAATTTGAGAAATCGCACCTCCAACAACCTCACATACACACATATCCACACATACACACACACAGTCATCATCGTAAAAATGTTATTATCGGATTCTAGGGACCTTAAAACGTGCTTATTTTCCAAAAAAATATATGCGATTTTTAGCATGATTCCAATACCTCTCTTAGCGAGAGGTAATAAGAAGAAAAAAATACTAACAATAAGTAACGTATATATTAATGATATTTACAATTATTTCCAAGTCAATCGTTATTCCTTTTACGGAATATATAGAATTATTTCATATAATTGTAATTGATTTTCGAACCATACGTTGGCACTACTGAGAATGACCATGTTATGTGGGATTTTAAGTTGTTTGCTATCCTTTTTGCTTCTTACCAGTAGATTTTGTTTTTATTTAATATTTCTTGTATTATTCACCCATGTTGTAGGTGGTCTTTTTGTCGTTTGTGCCAAACTATTTTTGTTTGGCTGTCGTCTGCCATTCTTGTGAGATGGCCATACCTTGCGAGTTGTTACTACTCTATAATAGTTTGTATATTTTTTGTTTGTAGTTTGATTCTAATTTGTTCGTTCTTTATTCTATCTACACTTTGCTACTCCTTCTACTCTTCTCAGGTATCTCATTTCTATGGCTTGTATTTTATTTTTTAATCTTTGGTTTATAGTATAAATACATTAACTTAGAGTTCGGGGGCCCGCCCGCAATTTTTTTTGGGACCCATCTTTACTATTGCGTTTTTCGAGTCCGAAATTAATGTTCTTGGTTCACTGTACACAATTGAGCTAAACTATACAATTCATGCTTATTTATTAAACAACAAAATGTACAAAAATAATGTTAATATAATAACTGCAATGTAATAATTTTTCTGCAATATCTGGAAGAAAATACATTGTACGATTACGACAATGTATGATTCTACTGTACATGGGGGTTCAAAATGACAAAATGTAACAACACAACTTAAAAATTTAAATAAAGGACGTAATATTAAGGGGATAAAGTTCATGTAAGCATATTGTCACAGATAGCTCGTTTTAAAAATATTTGCATTTGAGTGTTATAAGAACGTTACTTCTTAAAAGAATTTATAATTCCAAAATTCCTTATAACACTCAAATACAAATATTTCTAAATTGAAGCAACTGTAAAAATTTGCTTACATGACGTTGTCCACTTATTTGTAAGTCCTTTATTTCAATTTTAAGTTTCGTTGTTCAATTTTGAAACATTCTTTATATTGTATTATATCTAGTTGTCTAGTAGAATACAAATTATAACAGTATAACGAGGAGAAAAATTAAAAATAAATGAACTAATATTAACAAAATTATGACCTTTAAATAAATTCATCTTTGGGGTCCCTGTGGATTCTGGGGCCCGCCCGAAACGCGGGCCAAGTGGGCCATTATATGAATATAAATATAGAATAATAACTATAATTTATTGAAATTGTAACGAAAATATGTTTTTTTTTACCTCTGGAGACGTATTGGATTCATGATAAAAATCGCATATCAACATTTTAATAAATAAGCACGTTTTAAGGTCCTTACAATCCGATTTTAAAATTTTTACGATGATTTCTATGTGTGTGTGTGTTTATGAGCGCACATGTGTGTGTATGTCTGTAGAACTTAATTCCTGTTTAACACCGTATTTCTCAATCAGACATTAATGTGAAGAGTTGGAATGGTTTTGGTACAATTGGACAACCGGAAGTAGCAGATTTTTAAAACAATTCTTCTAAATATAATTTTTTGAAAATTTTTGTTCTCGTATATATTAAAGAAGATTTTCTCTATCTGCTACATTTAAATATCTTATTATATTTTTTATTGATTTATAGATATAATAAGCGATTGTAATAAATTTCACAGCCAATGGAGACAAATTGAAAAATTAAATTAAAACTGACAGATAAATGTGTCAGAAAGCCGACATTACTGAAGTACAGTCATATATTATTTCATATTGTATTAATAGGTAAATATTTCAAATTGTAGGTATATTATAACCCTTCAGAAATACTGTCAATCCCGACACAATGAATGAAAACATCTCGAAAAATTAGAAGAGTAGGACAAAATTTCTTAGAATAAATTTAAGATAAAAAATCTAAACATAAAAAAAAACAAGTATAAGTAGAATTTTTGGTGTAAAGTGTAGGTGTACAAGAAATGTTAAATACAATACTTTTGTAACTAAAACGGAAATGGCGAAGGGTATACAACGGATTTTTTTTTCAAAAATCCTTCCTGTAATATTTAGAAATTTATGTACCAAATAAAATAATTAAATAAATAAAATAAATAAATAAATATTTCATCACGGCATGCTGGGTGTGCCAATCTGCTTCGTACACAGATATCGGTAATGATAGAATATTTGTACCGTGTGGGCGCTTACCAGGCGTCACCTCACGGGCACTCATTGCTGGCGTGGAGAGTGCGCCACAGGGGTCAATTTTGTGCCATTAAAATGCGATGTAATTTTTGGCGTCGGTCGGGATCGAACCCGGGTTCCCAGATTCGCAACCAGACACTCAGGCACACGGCCACGAGACCCCATAAATAATTAAATTATTCTACAAATTGTTTTAAATGATACTGTATTAACGGCGATGTGTATGAAAGCGTACTTTCTGGTATATTCCTATTTTGGTTTGGGAATACACCATTGATCAAAGTTATCATAGTTGCACAAGTATGTTACATATCTTCATTATGTAGTACACGAATAATTTCAGTCTCTAATTAGAGCATTACATCTGAGATCAGCATATCACTGGCCAACGTAACACTCTATTCCTGTAAACACGATACCAATTTGCATGTTTCATATCATAGACATACACGTGGCGCTAGGACACAGTGCACGGTTAAAATTAACAGCGGCAGCAGTTAGTGCTAGTTAGCCTGTGTAGTGCAACATCGTTATCATACGTGGCCACATGTGCCTCATGTCCATACTCATAGTGGTCGGTGTCGGTAACACTGAATACTGCTGCGCAGCGCCCTGCATTACAGACAGGTGAATGTTGACGTATTATGTTCGCGTCGATGATGACGCCGATGCGACATTGGGGGATAGTAATAATTGCGGCTAATTGTGATCGGAAATGATGGGATGATGCATGAGGGAATGCATATGTGAAATATGATCCGGAAAGCTGCTTTGTCATTTGTGATATGACAAGATTGTTTGACGAATTCTTGTACAGGGCATACAGCTGTTTTAAGTGTCCTTGAAAACATATGTGCAGGCGCCCCACTTGTCATAGTGACAGTAGAGCCATTTTGTTTGTTGTTTTGTGTTAGTGTATGGTCTGTGGTGTTGTATTTTTCTAGGATTTTAGTGTGATCTTAGTGGGTAACTTCTTAATATTTAGTATGTGTGTATGTGTGCGTCAACCATGGGTGGACAACATACATGTTGTATTCCGGGTTGTAACTAGGGTTGCCAGATCTGTAAAGTTGGTAACCCGGACATAACGAACGGTAGTATTTTAAGATGCAAATTATGTAAAATACTCAATTTTTATTTCAAATTTAAATACAAAAACAGTATTCTTAGTTCAGGAAGTAAAATATATATATGTAGGTATAAAAATATAAAAATAAAAGTAGGTACTCTCATTTCAATAAACGTAAAAAACACCTACACTCCAACCTCGAACTAAATTATTACAAGCTAACTAAAATTTGTACTTTTGATTTAAAGATAACTGCAGACATCAAATAGTTCTCAATTAATCCAATACTACTATTTTTCTAACGCACCCTTAATGCATTACATAATGTTGAATATAGGGTACGGCGTTTACTGCTTCTTGGTTTTGTTTACACAAAATGTCACGGTAGACATAACCTTAAAAACCGGATTGTCCAGGTAAAAACCGGACGTACCGGACATTGCTATCAAAACCGGACTGTCCGGGTGAAAACCGGACGTCTGGTAACCCTAGTTGTAACACGAACTCAACAGACAAAATTAAAACTTCTTTATTAGTATCATCCAGTAATACTTTTTTTATAAATAAAATAATTCACTATGTCCATATGCAAAATTGCTGGAAAGTCAAAAATATTCCTGGAAAAATTACTTACGTCGCAATCATATGGATCAATGTTGTTTATTAATTTAATTTTATCTAAGTAGCGATTTTTTACATCACTACTTAATGCTTTAAAATAAGCTGATATTCCCACACAATTTACAAAAAAAACTTTAGGCACAAAATAAATGTTTACACCTCAATGTAAGACAGCAAACTGGATCCAACTTTTGAATTAGCGCTAAGGAAAACTATGACAGAACAGATGGCGCTGTTATCAGGGCGCCGGGACAGCTGATCGCAAGGTTACTGGAAACAGCTGTGTGTCCGAGCCCTATATATAAATGTACAGCCGGCCATGAAGGGATAGGATTCGGAATGATATAATAAGAGAATGGCTGGGGTTATGGAGGTATCAAGGAAGGTTCATGAGAGAAGACTACAATGGTTAGGGCATGTACTTTTCATGAAGACTATGTTGAAAGAAGGGTTAAGTGAATGCAGGTGGAAGAAAAAAATGGGAGAGAAAAGTCAAAGAGGAAGAGGAAATACTGTGTCGCAGATGATTTGAGAGAGGAAGGAATGTCCAACGCATCGTTCGGTAGGAAGGAATGGAAGAGTCGAAGAGTAGAGTAAGGAACAGCGGCCCTAATAAAATTGGGAAAAGCTGAAGAAGATAAAAAAAGTAATGAGTGTGCTTTTAAAAAAAAGCCTACAGTATCTCCCTAACTATAAAGGATGATTCATCGGTCTGTTATTTTTTTTAATAACTCAATTATTTTAAATATTATGGAAAAAATATCAAACGAAGTTTACTTTGTATTAATGTCTATAAATCTGCAGTATAAGTTTTTCTACAGGATTGTTCCATTTTTACGCAACAGTATGTAACTTAATATTTTCACACCTACATATTTATTCAAATTTGAAAAATACAAGAAATTTGCTATCCAATAGTATAAAAACATTCATATGTAATATTATTAAAAAATGATTAAAATATTACATATAAATACAGAACGCTTTTCAATACTAGCTATTTTTTAATTTAGACATCCGTTAATATTCAATAACAGATGTAATAATGAAATATCGGATTGAAATAGATGAAATATTTAATTAATTAATTTTCTTTAAATTTGAATGGTGTAATGTAAGGATAATGAAATGCAAAGCCATCTGTATCCAGGGTTGGACTGGGATTTTATTTTTACCGGGATTTTATATTGGCCGGCCCCAATCTTGCCTACGACCGGCACCATATACAGCGTGTTTCCTTCAAAACAATCTATACTTTTTTGGAGAACTAATTATTTTAGAGAAAAATGTTATATATAAAATAGACATATAGGGTGGTGACAGCCGAACATAGAACTTTAACATGTAAAATCAGACTTTCGTAATTTCCTGCATCCCTAATTATTTTCGGTAAAAAACTTTAAATAAAAGTTGTAAAGTATAAAATTCAAATCAATAAGCAAAATTAATTTTGTGTGACTTATTGTAACGGCAGAAATGAATTTCTGTTTAAGTGAGCAAATATTATTGAATAGAGAAGACTGGATGTTCCTCAAGGTTGGATGTTTTTGGAAAATTTACTTTCTTTGGCGTTCTTTGAGTAATGGATTCAAACAATTAGATTTTTGTTGAATATCCCGAAACGTCTCACTAATAAATAAGATATTCAACAAAAATCTAATTGTTTGAATCCATTCCTCAAAGAACGCCAAAGAAAGTAAATTTTCCATGAACAAATATTAATTTTAATTAACAGATATTTGTTAACTGGGACAGAAAAGTATCTAATAACAATTTGCCTAACAACTGTACATTGAAATACCGAAATTTGGTATCTTCCTAATAAATTTGTTTATCGAATAGTTGTTAGGAACATGTGTTAGGAGATTGAAATATCGGGCGTAAATTTCTTTCATTTATGTATATTTAAAAATTATTCTTTTTATTAGAAATTACTTTTAAATATATTGTAATAGAAAAAATATGCTTATTATTCCTAGAATATAAAGTTCAAGTAAACATAATATTGAAAAATTGATTTCAATATTGTTTATATCGTTACCTTAAAAATCGTTTCGTCGGTCGGGCCCATAAAGCATCAGCCAACCGGGAATCGTCCGGTGAGCCTTATGGCCAGTCCGCCCTTGTCTGTGTCTAATAAAAGTGTGATATTTAAATCATTCGCCTTTGTATTTTTTAATAATATATATTATTGTTTTTATACTATTGGATATTCAATTTCATGTACTTTTCAAATTCGAATAAATATATAGGTTGTTCCATTTGAAAATATAAAGCACACCACTGCGTAAAAATGAAACATCTTGCAGTAAAACATATACTTCAAATTTATAGAAATTTTAATATACGAGTACATATAATAAACTTCGTTTAAAAAATATTTCCATGATATTTAAAATACTCGTTATTAAATAGAACAAACTGATGAATCACCCTGTATAGTGTGCATAAAATGTTTGCAGCCTGATAATGAAGGAGTTTTGCAGTAATGAAAAGTACTTTTATTTTTCAATATAATCCTTCAACTAGGTATAATGGATTTACTTAAGCGAAATTGCAGTCCTTGTAACCAATCTTGAAAGCTCCATTCTTCAAGGTGCTCAATGTAATTCATTCATAGTAATTTTCATAATGTTATTAGATGAGCACTGCTTTCAAGAAATCATATCACTATCCTTCAATTTCTACTATGAAAGTGGGATTTGAATGGTGTCGTAAAATACCGTTCTTTGTTTCTCTAATAATTGGTAATTGATTTCTTTTTTTATTTAGTCACTAGTAGTCTAGTTCTCCTTGTTTCTGGTTTCGCTAATTAAAATGTGACCAAATAACACATTTGTATTAAAAATCCATACCTCTGTACTCTGTATGTATGCTACATTTATGATTAGAAATTTTCTGTATATGTATATCAGATTTTATTGTTCATTTTGATTCCAAAGTACAGAAGCATATTTATATTGTTTTCGTAGTTACACACTGATACACAAATTCAATCGCATTCAAACATTGTTCAAAAAATGTGGTATTTATCATTTGAAAAGCTTTCTCATACCTACTTTCAAACTTATTATTCGAATAATTTAGATTAAGTTTTTTGTACATACGTAACCGCTAGTTCATTTTTGTAGAGATACTTCGTGAGAAGATTCTCTGGACGTAATTTTATATTAATTTTTTATGAATAATTTCTGATCTTCTGTTTCGGGATAAGAATGACATATTTGAGCACGTTCATTGATGCTTGAATAAACTATATTTTTAAATGATTTTTTGACGTTTTGTTATTTGGATATAACCGAATTAAATACACATATCCAGGCAGCGGACAAAATAAAAACTTCTCATAACAATAATTATATATATTTTATATTTGTAACTCGAAATACACGATACAGATAGCTTTTTGTGACCGAATTTCTAACTCGTATTTGAGTAGATTGCCTTCTATAGCTTATGGTTTAATATACTGTTATCATCTAATGAATCCCGGGCTCACATGTGAGCCAATCTATGTTTGGGGTGTGACTTACTTTGCGTTGCCGGCAATTTGAAAGTTAGTGTCCTGTGGGCGAAACCATCAAAATGACGTTTAAAAAGTTAGGTTTTTTTCTATTCGTTTAATATTTTGTTGTTTTTTTTTGTTTTGCTACATATTTTGATTTTATTAATGTTTTTGTTTTTGTTCTTTTAATTTATATCTCTGGTTATTCATATCATGTGGGTTGTTTACCAGGAGTCACCTCACGGGCATTCATTGTTGAGTGGAGAATGCACCACGGGGGTCATTTTTGTGCCATTTAAAATTAGAAATAATATAGGCGTCTGTCGGGATCGAACCCGAGTCTCCAGATTCGCGACCAAGCATATTATATACGTGTAATTATATAAAATATCCTTTTGGAGATTTTTAGGTTTTATATAAATTCACCAGCAAGAAAAATTATGAAGAAAATCTCTTTAAATTTACAATGTCTCTGCAATGCTGATTACAAAGTTATAGACATGGTCGTACGCTGGCAAGTATCGAACCATGATAGTAATATTTTTGAAAATTCTCGATTAGGATGGTTTGAGGCTGGTGAAAGATGCAATGAAATAATTTTAGGCGATCGGGGCGATCTGGTTAATATCAAACTTCAGCCGTGGAAAAATTTGCAGTTCTTTTCTTGTCTTCATTTGACTTATAAACACACATACCTTATTTATATTTCTGTCACAAAAATGTCAGTGTCATATCATATTTTAATTTATTATTTTTTTACAACTAGATTCTAAAAAAATATCTAATAAAAATTTGCCTAGCAACTTTAATTGAAAAACCGAAATTTGTCATCTTCCTAATAAATCTACGTAATAAATTTGTTTACCAAACAGTTGTTAGGAACATGTATTAGGAGATTGAAATATCGAGCGTCAGATATTCAAATTATTGCAAAACATCATTAAATATTAAATTTTATATTAGGGGGGATATTTTCATCGCAAAAGAGGGCGGAGGAAAATATTGGGTAAAGGAGGACGGGTGGCAACCCTATCGTACTTTCACATCACCTGCTAAGCTAAAGTAATGATATAAAGAGACATCATCAGTTCAAAATAAAACTGTACTGACACATGCAATGGCAACAGTGGCGTGCCGTGGATTTTATTATAGGGAGGGGCTGCATATTTATAATTATGCATATATATATATATATATATATATATATATATATATATATATATTCATTAAAAGCTAATGTTTAATTTAAAAAATATATTCAAATTATTATTAAAATTATATACTTCATTATACGAACTTTATGGCACTTTCTAAACTGCATAAATAATTTTAGCAATAATGGAAGCTATATTTGAACAGCTTTATAGCTAGCGACAAACCCCGGCCAGATATCTGATATTGGGCTCAGGGCTCATGCGGATATGACAACTTAATGCTGTTTTCAAACAACCTTCATCTATTCAGGCAACTAATAACACATACAGGGTGGTGACTGGAACAGCCGAACATAGGACTTTAACATGTAAAATCATACTTTCCTAATTTCCTGCTTCCCTAATTATTTTAGGTAAAAAACCTTTAAATAAAAGTTGTAGAGTATACAATTCTACATCAATAAGTATAATTAATTTTGTATGCCTTGTAACGGCAGAAATTAGATATGAAAATGCCGAAAAACACCTCAAAAATAGCAATAGCCATGGAATTAAGACAAAATAAATAACAAATGTCTAACGGTTTATCTGTCATGTTAGGATAATTTATTTTTATTAGGTGTTATTTCTAATTTCTGTTCAAGTTAACAATTATCTCTTAATATAAATTGATATTTGTTCAATTGAACAGAAATTACAAAAAATAATAAACATAAATTAACCTGACTTGGCAGATAAATCGTTAACATTCGTTAATTTTTTGTTTCAATTCTATGGGTATAGCTATTTTTGGCGTGATTATCGACACTTTCGTACCTAATTTATTTTTATTGACTCAGATGTAGAATTTTATGCTCTACAGCTTTTATTTGAAACTTTTTTACCTAAAATAATTAGGGAAGCTTATAATTAGGTAAGTATGATTTTTAGGGTTTCATCAAGTCAAGTAGCTTGATATTTTTGAAAATTACTTGACGACTTGAAAATCAAGCTTTTCAAAAATTCATTACTTGACTTGACTTGATTTTCTATCGTTACTACTTAACTTGATCAAGCAATTTCAAGCAAATTCAAGCTACTTGATAACGTACCGATTATGTACGAAAATGCACGAATCAGTAGAATCGTAATCTAGCTGTGTGTGGTACGACGGCGAGGCGCGCCATATGCTGTGCTGATTCACTACTGCAAGTTAAAATTTCTGCAGAGGTTTAAAAATTCACTCAATATTGAAATATATACTAGAATGACCCAAGAATATGTCGACAAAATTTGAAGTCCTAATCATTATTATTAAGATAACTGTAGATGGTTAAACTATCGCACAAAAGCCCAAAAAGCTAAACTCTATTCGAATTAAAAATAATAATTGGGACTTCAGATTTTGTCCACATATTCTCGGGTCATTCTAGTATATATTCCAATTATGAATGGATTTTTGAAACCTCTTAATATCTCGGAGAAAAATAAAGTTCCAAAATGTGCCAAAACCGAATGTTACTTAAATGGGGAAAAATCAAGTGCATTTTGGCACGGTCAAATATTAAAATTAAGCGGAATCATTGCCAGTATAATTTTTATTTATTTATTTGGAATCACTTTAAGGGGCGGCCCGGTTAAAATTCGACTTGCTCCCTTTTAAGGTCCACCATAATATATGTACTATATATAGTTTGTTAGTCCATATATTATACTTTTAAATCTTTTTTTTAATTTTTAAATTTGAATGTCTGATTTATTTTTATGAATAAAAGTCTATATTTCAAGGTATACTCGTATTATTGATATTATAAAACATAAGGAAGTATATGAAAATGAAATGTAGTATTGAAGAACTTCTTGATTTTTCTGGTAATTAAAATAACTAGGTACTTGATTTTTTTAAGTACTTGAAAAATAACTACTTGACTTTTCAAGTACTTGACATTTTAACTACTTGACTTGACTTTCGGCTACTATTACTTGACTTGAGCTTGACTTGATTTCAAGTCAAGTCAAGTAACTTGAATATCAAGTCAAGCCGTGAAACTCTAATGATTTTACATATGAAAGTCCTATGTTCGGCTATGCCGGTCACCAACCTGTGTTTGATTTGCTGATAGTAGTAATATGGAAAAATTAAGATTATGCCAAAAATATAAAATATATAGTAATATGAATCTATTGTATATTATTTTTAAATTGTGGGTAAATTTCTAGACTGTGAAGTGGATTAGGTCTTAAAAATTACTCGAAAGTTCAGTCAAACAGCAAGCGTGCACCGAAACGTTGATAGTAAGAATAAATGCTGTTTGACTGAACTTTCGAGTAATTTTTAACACCTAATTATTTTTAAATATTTGCATTACAAATAAATTAAATTTCGATGATATAATTTTAAGAAAATTTCAAGGCAAGCGACGCTTTCAACGCTTTTATGGACTGCACGCCACTGAATGTCAACTCCCTGTTATTGGGATACTTTGTATCCTGTTGGGAGGTTGTAAAGAAAATAAATAAATAAAACAATGACAAGTTGTTAAAGCCTAAACGGGCAACAAACAACTGAAAGCTACTTTCAAATTACCACCAACTCACAAGCAATAATTCCGCTTTATCATTTCTCTAGAAATTTTATGAAACAATGTAGTCACGAAGCCGCGATTAAGGTGGCAAATCACTGTACATTTTTTACATAAGAAGAAACAACGATTAATCTCCTAAAATATGTAACTTCTGGGTGTGAAAATTTTGTGAAACATTTATTGAACCTTCTTGGCCATCATATTACAATTTGAGTTCAAAATTCGTTGTAATTTACAAACAAATAAATATTATAGAACAATTGGTAAAAAGTGATATTTATTTCTTTTCTTACTATGACATTGTAGAAAAATAGGCAACGAAGGAATAATATGTTTTGCGTAAGGTTTAAATGAATAGCATTTTATGAAAAACTCGGTTTTCTATTACAAGTTAATAAAATGTAATCGTTGTTTAGTAATATACACATATATCTATTAACTAATATATTGCTAATGCTCCTATCTTTTACGTAGAAACCAGTTGAGGCAAAGAAAGAGAGATGGGAATATCATTGCTGCATAAGTCTGTCACTCTCTAATTCCGGTTTCTTAATTTTGCGCATGCACGTAATATTTGAATTCTATTGGCTTCGGTGACAGCGACGGTCAGTTGATCCAGCGAGCACATGGTTAGTTTCATTCTTTCATTTTCTGTTTGTACTTTGAGTCGTTCATACCGTTCGTATTCAGTCTTAGGGAATAAAATCATTCACAGTGGCAGGAAAATTGGGTTTCTGGGCTTTTAATTAATATAACAAATATGTTTGAACTTTATGATGAACAAAAAATAGATTTAGAGTTTTTATTGACTTTTAAATTAAGTCAAGATTTTCTTGAAACATTCTTCAGCGCCATTAGGAGCCGGGGCGGATTTAATAACAATCCCAATGCGCTACAGTTTGAATCTGCGTATAAAAGACTACTGATTAAAACAGATATTAAATCAATGCAAAATGCCAATTGCTTAGTGGACGGCATAAATATATTACAGGTCTCTTCGAAAAGGGAAAATTTTAAAAATCCTGTTTGTGGGGAGGATTCTGTGAGAGTAAGTAGATTTGACCATGATTATGTAAATACGATGTGGGGTCTAAACACCTATGTTGAAAATGTAGTAGAGTACATAGCGGGATATGTTCTCAGTAAAATTAAAAAAATGAACATCTGCTCATTTTGTTGGGACTACTTATGCTCTGATAAAAGAGAAAGCTTATTAATAAACATAAAAAATCGGGGAGTCTCCTATACCCCTCAAAAGACATGATATTTATATGCAAACGCGCTGAAAGGATATTCAGAGAAAAGCAAGAACAAATGTTTAAAAATAAAAAATTAAAACAACAGATGGTTCTTACCATAGTTTTCCATATGTATTTAATACAACAGAATTTTTAAACCACATCAAAGAACAAACCATTTTAGACAACCACAAAACGCAAATTATAAAAAACTATAATTCATACTTTTATAAAAATTAGATTTTGTCACGAGACGAAGTTACTGTCACAGAAAGACGATTATATTCGAAATAAATTCACCAGAATTGTATTATTTAGAAATCAATAAATATTTTAAAAATATTTCTTTTACTCTTTACCTTCACCAAAATAAATTAATCCTGACCAGATTTAATTCCTATTATTTTTACAGTACAACAATAGTACATTAAAACACAAGTATCATAAGGCAATCTGTTAACGTACGAGTCCAAGTTTGGAAAACTCGCCTGGCGGCTCGTTTTCCAAAGGACGAGTGCGTCAACAGGCCTTATGATACGTGTTTTTTATACTATTTTTTCTATTGAGGTAATTTTACGATTAAATTTATTTAAATTGCGACGTCAAATTATGACTAGGTATTTTTTTTGTTAGTTATGTTTATGTTGGTAACGTTTCTCGCTAACAATTGAAATTTTATATTTTGTCAACTATTGATTAATTAGTGTATTGCAAGGTGTATTGTATTTATGATTCAAGGTCTGATTCTGGTTGTGAAATTAATATTATATTTCTTTCTAGTCCTATCACCTAAAGAAGGTATAAAAATCCATAATTAAAAGTAATATGTTGAAATATTATCAACAACTTACCATTTTGAGGTTACCTGTCATCTGTCAGTTATGAAAGCATGACTACCAACTCTAGAACATGAAAGGCGCCAAAAATAGTACGCTTATAGATCTTCTAAACGTCGTGTTTGAAGTACAAAACAGTGCGTTTATAGAACCATAAGAACACCGAAATAGAAAAAGTTAATTATTTAATTCAAGTTCAGTACTAGAATATTTCATTGTTATTTATTATTACTAATATTTATGTTGAAGGATTTACACACAAAATAAATAGTAGGTATATTACTTAATTTCTCAGATTTATAATTATATACTCTTACTCTAATACTCCACTCTGCACTCCATGCTATGATTTTGGAACACACCCGGATCAACTGGCCGTCGCTGTCAGCGTTAGCCAATAGAATTCAAACATTACGCGCATGCGCAAAATCACGAAACCAGAATTAGAGAGTGACAGACTTATGCAGCAATGATATTCCTATCTCTCATTGTTTGCTTCAAGAAAAGCACAGGATCCGCAATATATTAGTTAATAGATATATGAATATACATAAGCTTCCATGTTATTTATGTTCATTATTGTAATCGCTAGATGGCTATAGTTGGACGATGCGTGTAGAACGTGTTCATCAAAACTACTTTCCTTCAATGTTTTGCTTTTGAACATTTGAAAGCACAAGCGGGTTGTTTTAACCCTGCGTTGCGTTCTTTAATTTATTGATGCTAACTCTTACTGTTTTATAATGCTTAAAGTAAAATTAGTTTCTGGTAAAACTGTGAATAAGTCTTGGAATAATAGAAGAAAATATTCTAAAAGATCAGTTTGGATTTTTTGTTTAAACTTAGTTTAAATTTAAGCTTTGTTGGTGTAACTGGCAATAAAACAGCTAGGTCTTGTTTTACGGGAAATATGGAATTATACATTGTATTAGAAAAAAAAGTAATGTTCGAAACATTTTTTTAAATAAATTTGTATTATTTTATGCTATTTTATAATAATAATTTTATTATGGGTAACAGCATTTTTTAAACTTTGTTCAATCAGCTTTACATTTGTTATATTATCAATTATTTCCGAAATAATATTATCCTTTGAAAAATACATGTTAGAAACAAATTTATTTGTTGAAATATTTCAAACGCTTATTACTTTATTTATTTATAAAGCAACATATGATTTATTCATGTTATTTTTATTATGCTTTTATATTTTAGCGGGTTTTCTCTGAACAATCAAAATTACTTTCCACATAACGTCTTGTTTTGCCATCTATCGAATGCCAATCATATTATCGCGCACGACTTGCCACAATATGCCTATTTCATATAACTATTTTAAATCGTGGTCGTAGTTAAGGTTTATCATATCCAACCATATTAATCTGAAAACAATAATTATTACGATTAGTTGACTAGAAATATAGGTTTTTTTTAGTCCATATTATCAGTTTAATCATTATTTCTGAATAAATTCAAAATAAAATCTGAATAAAATAGGCTTCCCCGGTCTTTGGGATCTTGATATTTCTGCCTTTCCATTTAAAACACCTGTTTCTATTTTTACAAACAACTTGATATTGGGAAATATTCACAATCGATATTATAAAGTTTTTGTATGAGACAAAAACCTACACAATTCCAGTTTTAAAATCCTTTCAAATCAAACTATACTTAACAGGAAATTGACTAGATCTTGTGGACAATCGCCTGTACAACGATTTCATATACGTACAAATACTACAAAACACTATAAAAGGAAAACACTCAATCTTGCTATCTTCTCAAATAGAGGATCAGACACAAGCACGAGATCAGCAGCTCAGAGTGACAGCCAAGTACATTATTCCAGCACAACATGTACAGTCTGCAGACATTACGTTCTTGGAGAGTGACGTAAGTGTAAGCGCGCGACTTTACCGACACTGACACTTTAAAATTAAGATGGTGCATGTAATGCTTCACAGATGTAAGCACAAGTGGTTTACATCCAAAATTTATAATCATGAAATTTAATTTAGTTGAATTACTTACGTTGTAATGTTTACTAAATAAGGTAAATTACTTATTATGTTGAAGACGGTACTAATAAACAAGATTAATTAAACTTATGACTTGTGTTTATTATATTTAAACGTATTATTAAATTAAAGATTTACCAGCGTCAGATATACTCAGTTTAATATACTTTTCAGCAACGTTTTGAAATATATTTGTATAGAAAATACATATAAATAATCATACCATCAGGATGTTTCATTGCGAAGCGACATATTGCTTAAAACAAGATTATGACTATGAAATTGGTACTTCTCTGTACAAATTCACGAAGGATTAAGGATTCAGTCTACCTACTACAGCGAAACAGTTATTTACGCAATAAGTTTTGTAAACTGTAATATGATATGAGAAAATTGTAAACGAGGAAAATTGAGTTTGATAACGCAGGTTATCGTAAAATAATGAAAAGATATTCGTATAACGTTTCATAAAATAAGCAAATAAAGTACACTATTGAATAGGTATTACAATTTTATTAAATTTTACAGCAATGCGGTCCTCCACTATTTGAAGTTTAGAAAGTCTTTATTGTTATTTGGTAAGCCCTAATTAGTGTGTCCATGGCCTAGTTTACACCGTATGACCTAACGTAGGCCAGATCTATATGTGACCTATATTAGGACAGAGTCAAAAAAATATCGTATTGTTTACACCGCATACTTTAGAGCATAGGATAGGTGGGATATAGCCAGAATATAGGTACTAGTTTGTACCATCTAGCGGTTTAATTTTAAGTTAAAAAAGAAATTCTTCCTTTTAACTTTTTATCACTCATGTTTATATACAAAATTTCACTACTTATTTAGGTACTTACTCTTAGTGTCAAACAAAACTGTCACAATATGTGTAAACACAGATCAACATATAAACTTATATGTAGATCTTGTGTGTGTGTAAATCAGTATCTTCGTACTCAATATTACCGACATCTACTCTACCGTACAAATTTCGAACTATTTTGGTATTAGCTGTTTACACCGCAATAAATACATTTAGGCCGAGGCCCAGTATAGGTCAGGTCACATGAAAAAGTGGCCTGACCTAAGCCAGGCCGCTCCATATTTTAAGTGTTTACATCAGGTGGCCCAAATGCATTTAGGTCGAAATTGGGGTATAGGTCGAATATAGGTCTACGGTGTAAACTATCCCCAATTATGTCAGAATTAGGCAAAGGTCACACTGCATCGATCAACATCTATCTATCCACAAACATCGACTACCATCAACATCAACCAACAATTGGACAACCGGAATTAGTAGAATTTGACAGAAATCTTCTAAATATTATTTTTTTTGAAAATTTATGTCATTACAAATAATAAAAAACGATATTCTCTATTCGACACATTTTAAACTTTTATGATATCTTCTATAGATTTAAAGATATAGAAATATAATCTATAAAATAATCTGTTGTAGTAAATCTCACAGCCTGATCACAGCCCAAACATCTCCATGGTAACTACTTGAGAAATTTAAATGTGTGTAATTTACATATAAATCACTAATATCAATGTCAAAAATTCAAAGATAGTACTGCAGACTTTTTCTGGGAACGATATTTAATATTTCTTATTGTATTATTAATTATATATTTAAAATTATAGGTATATTACATGAACCCTTCAGAAATACCGTCAATCCCGTTAATGAATTGGGAAAATCATGAACATTTAGAAGAAATGGAGAAAACTTGCTCATAGAATTAAAAATTAAAATTATAGAAAATATATAGATATAAAGATTAGGTGTAATTAGAATTTTTTGTGTGTACAAGAAATGTTAAATACAATACTTATAAATACCACAAAGGAAAGGGCGTGAGAGGTATTGTGATTGCCACAACAGATTTTTGATTTGGTTTTCCGGCTATAATTATTAATTTTTTTCTAAATTGTTGATGCTTTACAATTTGTTAATTTATGTTTATGTTAAGTCAAAAAATGTAGGAGAAGGCAAGTTTATAATAATATGAAATTAATTAAATTTAATTACAGAACTAAAACTAATACTGTAATTTAAACTGGTCAATGATCTCTACAGAATGTAAAAAGATTTGGGCTGTGAAACTAAATTATAAATCACAGTTAAATCAAATAAAGCTAAAAGCGAAAAAAGTCTGTAAGAATTAATAAATGGTGTTATCTTTATTTATTATGAAATTGAATTTAATACTGGTCATCTCAAACCTCTCATGTTAAAGAGAAGTGTTAATATTCTATTATCCAATTTCAATCTACCAGACGCACATGAATTCTATCCTGTTTTGTTTTGTTTCCTTGATATATTTATTGAACTTTTTCATTTCACTATCTTTCTTATTAATTAAAAATTAAAATTATACAATCACTGGATCTTAAATAAACACGTCCGATTTCTACTATGGTAGAAATTCAGTAAGAATGTGATAAAATTTAGATCGTAAAAAATTCAGTTCATGCTGTTATAAATTTGTTAAATTTTATTGTTTATTAATTAATAGCGTCTAAAATATAAATGATGTAGTATGGGTTTCCTTAGTTACGTATTTCAATTCACATACATTTTCATTTGTTTTTGATGTCTTTATTTTCAAGAATCTTTCGTTTAAATAAGATAAACGATTTTAACACCCTGGTTATAATTTATAATTTAATATGATATTGTCGTTTAAATATTAAATTTATTTTCATATTTCCTGAAGATGTCGTAACTACTTGTTAATGAGTTCTGGGGAAATATAAACATTTAACCGTCTTTGTAAATGAAATGTAGAAACAACACCATCAACATCTTCTTGACATTCAAGCTTTCGTCTTCCATCTCATTTCCCCTCTTTTCGGCCTAAACAGATTAAACTAATTCCAAAAACTTTGTTGTCGGTAATGAAGTGTAGAGTAACCACAAAGTTGAAGCGTTGTGCTGACTTTGCGAAAGACAAAAGCAAAGCACCGTCTTAGCTTTTGGGTGACAGTTCCGAAGCCGAAGCGGAGTTATCTCGTGGTTTAAGCAATGTCCACAACGATGGACGATCTATTGAGCGCTGTTTACGCTTCGTCTCCTTGTAAACATCTGTCGAACTTGGTACACAAACATGTTTGTTTAATATACCAAGTATATATGCTCTATGAACCAATATCAATAAGAGTATGTACAATAAATATATTGCTTACCCAACAAATAACGTATTTCTAGGAAAATATTTATAGTTGGAATTGAAAATTTATAAAACTCATACATTATACATACAGGGTGGTTTATATATAATTACTACACTGATGAACTGTAGATGCAACCCAACATTCAAATTTCACAAATATTTAGATACAATAAATTAGCTATTACGTAGTTATAAATGTAGAAAATAGAGTACTGTAATTTTTTTTTTGTTTTATTTAGTAATTGGGAACTGGTTTCGGAAATTGTCCATCAGCCCTCTAATGCCCGGTATTATAAACGTCAGTTAAATTTAATTCTCTGGTAAAAAATATTTATTCCTTCAATTGACGATCGAAATTTTGACAGCAATGTTATTTATGTCATTAATAGAATTGTTTTAATTAGAATTTGTTCATATAAATAAATTTAATATGTAAGTAAATTTATTGTCTTTTATAGGACCGGGCATAAAAGACAAAAATATACAATATTATAAAAGTATACATTTAAGTAAAATCTTAGTTGAAAGATGCAACATTACGATGAACGTAAAATATTTTTTTTTAAATATCTAGTTATTGTGAAACAAAAAAATTGTAAACAATTGACTTTCGGATATTTAAAAAAAATGTGGCCAGCACATTATCTCTCGCCATTTTCATTTTATGTTGCATAGGGCGCGAGTAGTTATGTGACTTTGTTGGCCTTGGCATGCAGATATGGGGGCCCGTGTCAGAATGACAGCTAGTAATGTACATAGGTATCAAGTATCATAAGTTTTCATTCAAAACATTATGATTTTCCAAATCCATGTGGTTTTATTTACCTCGACAAGTATATTCCATACTATGGATGACAAATAAACCTCAGAATATTTTCAATGAAAAGTTATGACATATGACAATTGTGACATCTATGTAAATAACTACTAGCCGTCATTCTGACAGGGATCCTCATAATATCTGATTGCCAAGGCCAACTAAGACACATGACTGCTCACGGCCTATAATTAACGAATTTAACATTTCTTGTATAAATTTTGTCCTACAATAGGAGTCCGTATCGATGATGTCACCAGAATCCTTACGCAGAATATTTCCGGCCATTTTCCATTTTATTCGGTTGTCGTTTCTTAAAGAAAATGGGTGTGTGTATGCTCTTTGAATTTTTTGTAGGATGTTTTTTAAATTAACTGAATGTTTTATACGAATGTATTTTGTGTACATGAATTGTAACAATTTGTAATATCTTATTGTAAGTGTGATAATGTCTATGTTATTTTGTGTATATTACATTTTTGTTGTAACTGTCGTAGACCCTGAAGAAGGTGCAAGGATGCACCGAAATGTTGGTATAGTAAGAATAAATGCTGTTTGACTGAACTATCGAGTAATTGTTAACACATAATTTTTAATGTTTAAATCCTTTAATTTCTTTTTGTAAATAAATTATCTGGAAATAATTTTAGCTATTGGCATAACTCTTTTGAAGTTAATTATTAAAGAAACATACTTTATTTAAAATAAAAGTATACATATATTAACAATGATATGGGAAATATAATAAAATAAATAAAATAATAAAATGTAGAAGGTGCGGAAAATGAAGGCAAATAATGGATGAAGAAAATAAATATTAATTTCTATGTTCTAAAGAATTTTATATTACTTGCTGGTGACAGTAATATAATTAAATTAAAGTCGCAGAGGACATACAAAACAATAATGATTTAATTTCTCTGTATCTATTTATTCCGCAATAAATTAAATTCAGTCAAATGAAAGCAAAATGTAAAAGTAGCAATTATCATGGTTATTTTATCTCATTAAAATGAATGATTTATATATTCGAACATGTGTGCATATAATTAAAATTGAAAATGGTTTTAAAATTATTCCGGAACATAGATTTGTAATAATGAATAATTTAGAACTAATCAAATATGTTAATTGTGTCGCGCCGAAGCAAGGTAGCTACCAATTTTCATTAAAAATTCATAATTTTGAGAGCTCGTAACACGCTAATAAAATATGTAGCGAACGCATTAGCACTCAAAACTTAAAATTGGAAGATGCAGTTTCGCTTTATACCTTAAAAGTTTTGTTTAATAATAAGAAACTAAAAGTTTCCAGGTGCATAATATTTTATGAAATATAAATTATATGCTTTCCACATTATTATTCTACATCAACTTACTATGAAATATTCTGCTAAAAAAAAAAAAAAAATCTCAGCGCTTAAGTAAACCATGAACTCAAATATTATAAATTCTTTATTTTAAGAATATATTGATCAATGTTTAATATTATTAGTTTTTTATGTGTTTATCTTTATTTTTTACGTCTAATATCAGTCAAAAGTTATATATCCATTTGTAAATTTTGTGTGTAAGGACCAGTTGCATAAAACGTTTTCACAGTAATTTTTTTTAAAGATGTTCGAACAAGGTTATCTACGATTTGTATGAATTAAGATTTTAGTTCGGTGGTGAGTTTTCATTGAAAAGCACGTTTTAGGCTCTTTATAATACGATTTTACTATTTTTACGATGATGTCTGTATGTGTGTGTGTATGTGTGTATGTGTGTATGTGTGTGCATGTGTGTGTGTGTGTGTGCGTGTGTGCATGTGTGTGTGTGTGTGTGTGTGTGTGCGTGTGTGTATGTGTGTGTGTATGTGACCGCGGTTTCGGACACGATATCTCCAATACTAGAATTCCAAAAATTACAATTCTTGCGCATTCCTCTTCCTTACAACCATATGCAGACTTGATTAGATTTTGGTTATAATTGGTCAACCGAAAGTACACTCACTTGAAGATTTTAAGTTTTTCTTGAAAAACTCAGTTAAATTTTATTATAACTTAAAGAATAGATTATTCTCTATACGATTTGATTGCATATTATATTTCATATAACAACAGATATAGATTTAAAGAATTATAAAGATAATAAATTTCATAAATCAGCCAGCTATGCTAACTTAACCATGGAAACTGCTAATATATTCAGTTAAATTTTATTATAACTTAAAGAATAGATTATTCTCTATACGATTTGATTGCATATTATATTTCATATAACAACAGATATAGATTTAAAGAATTATAAAGATAATAAATTTCATAAATCAGCCAGCTATGCTAACTTAACCATGGAAACTGCTAATATATTCAGGTAATTCAAATTGACAGATGTCAGTATCAGTAAAAAGTAAATGAATGAAAGAATAAGGGAAATAACTCTAGTGTTGGACGTTTCTAGAAAGATATGAGCCGGTTACATTGGTTTGAACATGTCATGAGTAGATATGAGTATATTGGAAGAATGAATAGCTTATAACAGAAGGTGGAAGAAACATAAGAAGACCAAATATAAAATGAAAGGAGAGAAAAGGAACTGAATGAGGACGACACGCAAAATAAAAATTATTGGAAGAAGAAAATAAAAAATCTGATGTGGCCAGCACAATACCTTCCGTCAATCCTGTGTATTATGTACAAATTCCATACATAAATTTTCTTGCAAAAGATTCTAAATTTTTGGTATTATGTGATTCTCTTTCTCGGCAACTGAATTCCATACTCCTGATAACAAACAAACCACATGAAATAAGAAAATTACGAAATTTTGAATGAACAATTATAACACTTGTCAGTTATGGACATAATTAATTGCTGTCACTTTGACACGGGTCCCCATATCTGTTTGCCAAAGTCAGCAAAGTCATGTCACTGCACGCAAGTTGGAATTCTAGTATTGGAGATATCGTTGACGATCGGCGGTCACATACACACATACACACATATACACATACACACATACACACACACGCACACACTAACACACACACACACATACAGACATCATCGTAAAAATAGTAAAATCATATTGTAAAGACCCTAAAACGTGCTTATTCAATGAAAACGCACTACCGAATTTTTTGACCGAAGACAATACCTTCCTTACCTATAGGTGACGGAAGTTAAAAATAGCGATTCCCTAACGAATGGGAAAAAGTAAAGAAGGAGAAGATGTTCAAGGTCAATTCGCTTAGTTTGTTTATGAAATAATTTAACTGGAAATATAGGATCTTTTGAAAAAAAATTATGTGTAGGGCGCGTGCAGTGACGTGACTTTGCTGACTTTGGTAAGCAGATATGTGGACCCGTGTCAAAATGACAGCTATTAATTACGTCCATTTTCTTATTTTATGTGGTTTATTTATTATCAGGGGTGTGGAATTCAGTTGCCGAGAAAAGGAATCATACCAAAAAATAAAATTTTGTATGAAAAATTTTGACATGAGGATGACCCGCAAAACATAAATGAATGGAAGAAGAAAATAAAAAATAGCGACCCCTAACGAATGGGAAAAGGTAAAGAAGAAGATGTCAGTGTCAAGTACCATTTGCATGAAATAATATTACTGGAAATTTAGAATCTTTTGCAAGAAAATTTATGTATGGAATTTGTACATAATACACAGGGATTGACAGAAGATATTGTGCTGGCCACATCAGATTTTTTTTCTATTCCAGTGAAATAGTAACTTCACATACTCATTGTAGTACGTAACGTGTCACATTTAAAAACAATGCGTAAAAACCCTAAGGTTGAGAATCGTTGTTCTAAAGCTTGTATTTTATTGTTGCCGTTTTTGCCTCCTTTAAATATACCATTTGAAAGCCCCACCTTCAATCTATAAATAGAACCAATCATCTCATTTTCCTATACATTCATCCTTTTTTCCCCTACCTCTTCATTTGCATTTTATCCTACTATAAAAATGGGGTGTCATACATTTCACTACACTTTTCCATTACATTGTATTATTAAATGTCAGCATGTTCTTGATAAGCAGTGTAAAAGTTTTACTTTGATAAATTCATCTATATTTTCAGTGAAAAATAATTTTCTTTTATATTTATTTTTACAATTACTTCTGTCTGTAACAGATATAAAACTCATGTTTCCTTTTCGTTATTTGAGAGATATTCTTTAGAAGTTTCGAACTACTTTGTAATATTTTGTGCAGATGTTTAAATAATTATATTTCACTGTTTCTTCTTCATCTTTTTTTCTTAGAAATACTCAAGCAATTATTAAACCACGAAAAGTAAAACGCGGTCTTAAGAACTTAGATATATACCTTTATCCCCTATTGTGTACCGTGAATAAATTTGCATGAATTGTAGATAAAACTATCTTGAAACATAAATTCCATACCTGCACTTTTAAACCTTTTTTCCTAGTTGCTCTACTTTGTAAAATTATGAGATAATAATTTTTACTGTTATATTCTGAACAATGGAGAAAAGCAACATACATTACTGAGACTTTTCTAAACTCGGCTTTTTCTTCGGGAAATAAAGAAAAATCACCCAACTTTGATCATACCTCACAAGGAAAATCTTATATATTGTTTCCCGCAAAGAACAAACTGATTTCTAACGCTAAACTGTACGAGTTATTTTTATAAAAACAAAACACCCTTGCACAAGTTTGTGAATTAATAAAATGAAAACTTTTAAAGTAATTTTCTTGTAAAATGAAATGTCTAAGTTAGGAAGTGAATAGTTATTGATTTTGTTATAAAATTATTGTGAAAATCAGTTCAACGAAAGATATTCTAAAGCTGTGTAAATAAAAAGGCAATTTTGCCGATTGAATTGAAGTACAGTATTGCAAAATATACCCGACAAGCTTTTGCATGGAGCTTATTTTATATTACAAATTTTGATTATATTTGCAAAGAATCTAAAGAATACAGTGAATGGAATTTTATTTAGAAATACCAGTTCATGATCCAGTTCTCGGACAATTTACATAGTATGTTTGTGTTATAATTTTACTAGAAATATATATGTAAATGTAAATAAGTAAATGAAGACAATACTGTATAATGTTAAAGTATTTTAATTTTGTGTTTTGTACAGTGTTCAGAAAAAAATATGTTCCATAGTGTATATACAGTACTTTAACTATTTAGTAGGACTATTATTTTTTTTTTTGAAAAAGTCTTGTATTTTCTTTTGTTTTTTCTTTTGACAGCGTTTTATAGCTGCTATGTCACGCCACTGTTTCATTAACAGAACGACAGAAGGCTTTGATTCGTCGCATCTTTCGTAATTTAACAGTTTTTTTTCGGTCGCTTCGGTTAAACGGTATTACGGATAATGTATTTATATTTAACAATTATTTCAACTCTTTTCACAGCCTACTTAATATCATGGCTTATTAGGTTAATTATTCATAATTTTCTCTTACATTTTTGTAGCTTATTTCTTTGATAAAAATTCACTTCAAGCAATTCTTAATTTTACGTAGATTCCACATATATAAAAATATATAGGATAAAAAGTTATTTTGAGTGGCCCGTTTTTCAGTGTCATCCTGTATACGAGGGGCATTCAAATATAAACGAGTCTTTTACTTCTGCAATTCTTAATTTTACGTAGATTCCACATATATAAAAATATATAGGATAAAAAGTTATTTTGAGTGGCCCGTTTTTCAGTGTCATCCTGTATACGAGGGGCATTCAAATATAAACGAGTCTTTTACTTCTGAGGGCCTAGAAAGTGTGTCGGAGGTAGGCGAAGCATCGGAAAAGGTAGGGGGGGATCCGCTCCAGATGACTCAAGGCCCACCTGACCGCCCGACCGATTTCGTTAGCTGTCCTCACAATGAGCGAAAGAGAGGTTCATCCGTCGATTGCGCAACTCATAATTATAAAGTTTTTAACGAAGGAAGGCGTTAAACCAGCCGAAATTCGGAACCGACTGCGTGCACAGTTCTGGGAGAATACACTTTCATGGCCACGAGTGCAAGCCTGGTGTGCAGAGTTCAAAGAAGGGCGTGAAAAAGTAGAAAATATGAGTCACCGAAGACGCCAAAACTCGCTTGTCAGCCAGGAACGTGATGTCAACTGCGTTTTAGGATTCTCAAGGAGTTTTACTCGTTAATTTTCTTCACGATCGTCGCACAATAAACGCTGCCTACTACTGTGACCTTCTTGACCAGGTACGAGCTGCATATCGGTCAAAAAGGCGCCGTCAGCCCATCCGAGACGTCCTGCTCCTGCATGACAATGCAGGACCCCAAACTGGAGTCCTAACAATCCAAAAATTGGCTGAAATGCATTGGACTACACTTGACCACCCTCCATACAGTCCTGAGCTTTCACCATGCGATTTTCACATGTTTGGACCTCTCAAGGAAGCACTTGGAGGAGAGCGTTTTGCGAATGATCAAGAAGTTGAACAGTTTGTGCGCAATTTGTTGGATACCCGCCCGAAGTCATTCTTCGAAACGGGCATAAAAAAATTACCTGTTCGATGGGAAAAATGCATAACTAAGGAGGGGAACTATATAGAAAAAATAATTATAAAGTGTGATTTCTGCCTAAATGTAAAATAAATTTTCTTTTGCAAAAGGCTCGTTTATATTTGAATGACCCTCGTATATTTGAAGCTAAATAACAATGTTAACTATTTTTATTTTTATTGTATAACATAAATAAAAGCGAAGAATTTTTTGAATTGAGAGTCAACTGTCTTGGTCTTACCGTACAATTAACGATTTAATATTAAAGTATGTAAACATTTTGTTAATTCTTGTGTTAAAAATAGTCATAAATTAAAGTCTACAAAGTGTTCTTGCACGATTTTGAGAACATTACTTATAGTACTTATACAGGACGGTAACACAAAAAAAAATTCAAAACTAATATGCTTACTCTAGCAAAATAAAATATTATTATAAATATTAAAATATTTAACCGAGAAAAAATATTAAGATTGTTCGAGAAACCATCCTCTGGCATTCTTTGGATTAGTTTTTTGTAAAACATTACTAGAAATTGATTTTGAAATGTATTGAAAATTCTTGTACAGGGGATTAACTTCGGTTGACCTGGTTGTTATGACTTGTGTCTCTAATCCTACCGAAGTTCGACAGGGTTCAAAGGAAGCGAAAGTAAACGAACACACGCGCGTATTCATTCACCCACGCATACACGCACGTATGCATACACACAAACATGGGCTCATTCATTGCTTTCCTAATTATTTTAGGTAAAAAAGTTTCTAAGACTTAAAATTCTACATCTGAATCAATAAGCAAATAGTATATTGAAAGACACGTATTACAATGTTCCTTATTGTAATACGAGTACAGTTTGCGTGATCGAGCCGTAAGAGAGTTACGTAAAGTACGAGTATTACAAATGGACATTGTAATACGTGTTTTTCATACTATTTTTCCTGTTTCGCATTCATTTAGTTTTATTTCAAAATTGTATTCAAAGAAATATATCAAGGTTGACAACACTGACATTTGAAATTTAATTTATTTTGACAACAGTTACTTACAAGTTAGGTTAGAATTTAAATTTTAATTTAAAAGAATGCTATTTTTGCTATATTTTAGTAATTTTCCATGAGTAATGACAGGTCATGACAACTAAAATGAAAAATATTTATTTAATACTTAGACTAAGTTACCAAATTCACAAACAACTGAACAAAATTGTTCATTGTAACAGTTTTTGGCAAAAACAGCAGTACAAAATTCACTTTGTCAACGCGAAATAGAAAAATTAATTATGTATGCTTTGTAACGGCAGAAATTAGATATGAAAATGTCGAAAATCACCTCAAGAATAGCGATAACCATGGAACTGAAACAAATTAACAAATGTTTATCCATTTATCTGTCAATTTAGGTTAGTATATTTTATTATTAGGTAAGCGTTAAGTTTGTATTTATTTCTTCCTTTGATATCACCATTGTTTTTGTTTTTTCTACATTTATCATCATGTTGTGTTTAACTAATTCTTTGTTCCTAATGTCTAGATTATATTGCATGTCGTTTTCGTTCTTAGCCAGTATCGCCAAGTCATGTGCAAATGCGCATTCTGACATCGTTATTCTTTTTAACTCGTGATATCCAATTTCGACTTGTTTTATTTTCTTCTTGATGTTCTTCATAATGTGGTCCAGAAATATAATAAATAATAGGGGGCTTAGGGCTCCTCCTTGTCTTAACCCTCGAGTTGTTTCAAATTCTTCTGACGTTTCATTGCCTGTTCTTATACAATTAGATGTTGTACTATATATATACTCTGTATAGCTGTTAAAAGTTCTTCTCCAATTTGCTTTTGTCTCAATAAGTCCCACAATATATCCCTCGGTATTAGGTCAATGCAAAATATGCGAAATTTTAAACACAAAATAAGCTTTACCTACAATTATGCCGGTGGGATTTAAATTTATAATGCTGTATTTGCTTTGAAATTCTGATTGATATTTGCTGAAAGTAAGCAATGTTTTAAACGCGCAAACAAAAATGTTACAAATACGTAAACAGAAATAAAAATTTGTTTCCGGGTTAATATTTGCTTCATTCTGAAATTAAATTAGCTTATTTAAATTATAATGTTACTCATCTGGATTCTTTTTATTTTGTGCTTTTTTACTGCGATTGTATTGCTGTTGGTACTTTGTTATTGACGCCCATTTGATCAAAAATTTATATTTATTAACTAAATTAAAATATATTTCTTTTACCATTAATCAATGTGTTTTTTTATGTTTGTAAGTAATACAAAATAAAGTATTAATAATTTGTTGAGGTAACAGTGTTTCAAATAAAAGTTCTAGAGCTTCAAAAGTCTATATCTTCAATGAACAAAATTTTATTAATAAATATAATAAATGAATATGACTTTAATGGTTATAAATTGAATGAAAAAGCTAAATTAGAAATATAAATATTTCATATAAATGAAACATAACGTTTCAATTTAAATATTACAAATATTAAAATATTGATTCTATAATATTATATACCATAAAATATATCTATAATATAGAATATCACATAAAATTTAAAATTACTTTAATGAAACACGTTAATGCAAATTTAAGTAGTTGCTACTCCATTATCCTTTGTTAAAATTCCAATTTCACAGTATAATAAATCAATTTTATACCTTATTATTATCTAGAATTCAAGAATTTTCCACCAAAAAAATTGAATAGGTTACTTCATTTTAAAATAGAACGTACATAATTTACCAAGATGCATGTGCACAATAAGTACTATCTTTTAAATGAATCTACCAAACTGCGAAGAAAAATAATAAAAAATTCTATCCGCTTAAATTTCAAATATAATTAAAAAAATCTGTTGTGGTCAGCACAATACCTTCCGTCAATCCTTTGTATAATGTATAAATTCCATACATAATTTTTCTTGCAAAAGATTCTAAATTTCCAGTAAAATAATTTCATAAACAATCTATTCAAACTGCACTTGACACTGACATCTTCTTCCTCTTTAGATTTTCCCATTTGTTAGGGGTCCCTATTTTTGCGTGTCGTTCTCATTCAGTTCCTTTTCTCTCAAGTCTTCCTTCCATCTTATCTTTGGTCTTCCTCTGTTTCTTCAACCTCCTATTACAAAACTATTCATTCTTGTTCTAATATAATTCTTCATTTCACCTCATGACATGTTCAAACTAATATAATCATCTTTCTTGTATCTTTCTAGAAACTTGTAACACTAGAGTTATTTTCTTACCGTATCTTTCCGTGTCTTCCCCAACATCTACTTCAACATCCTCATCTCTGCCACAATAATTTACTTTTTTTTGATACTGACATCTGTCAATTTGAATTATATGAATATATTAGTAGTTTCCATGTTTAGCATAGCTGGCTGAATTATAAAATTTAATTTCTTTAAAATTCTTTAACTCTGAATCTATTGAATATGAAGTATAATATGTAGTCAAATCGTATAGAGAATAATATATTCTTTAAGCTATAATAACGTTAAATGTTAATAAACCAAATTTATCTGTTAAATCTTCAAATAAGGCTACTTACGGTTCACCAATTATAACCAAAATCTAATAACTTGTTCTTCTGGATGTAAACTTGAGGAATACGAAAAAATTATAATTTTTGGAATCGTGGTACTGAAGTTATGGGATCCGGAACTTTTGTCACACACCCACAGACACACACACACATACATATATACATACAGACATCATCGTAAAAATGGTAAAATCGTATTATAGGGACCGTAAAACATTCTTATTCACTAAAAACTCATCATTGAATTTTTTGACCAAAGACAATACATTTCTTACCTAAAGGTGACGGAAGGTAAAAATTCAAAGAATAATATTTGTAATACTGGCGCTTGATTATTATTATTAAATTCTATATTATTTACTAAAGTAAATTATTTTTATTTTTTTAATTACTGCGCTCCTCCGGTTGGAAAGACACGAGCCGACATTGGGTTAGGTACTAATTTCGAAACGTACCTGACTAGTAGTATTGTATATTATTTGAAATATATGTATTTGAATTAAGTATTTGAAATAGATTAAGTATTTTAAGTCATTATTTGAAATACTTAAACACAAAAGAAGGTATTTTGTATTTTTAGTTCAAATACTTTTCAAAAGTATTTTATACTTTAACACATTAAAATACTATTATTTATACGAAATACTAATTTTAAATATTTGAAATACATTTCTGTATTTATAATATACATGTATTTGAAATACAAATCCTCCATCGTGTGTGATCTGTTAGTAATATTTCAGGAAGTAATCCTCTATTTTTTCTTGAAATAAACAGTTTCCTATATTAATTTTGAGTTTCTTCTTAATATAAATAAGGTGAATAAGAAAAACATGTTTACAATTACAGTAACATCTTATCAATTTTCGAAAAGTTAAACCGCAAAGTATTTGAAATATTGATATATTTCAAATAGTTACTAAAAATAATTATATTTTATCAAACATTTGAAATACTTATATTTAGTATTTTACATTTTGTATTTGAAATAGGTTTTTTCAAATATTTAATACAACACTGCTAACTATTTAATAGTAATATCATTAGTCATAATTTAGTATCTGGGCCCTTATTCTTGAGCATTCGTAATTACAGTCGTTTTCATGTTAGTAATGATAGTAGTCTGTGTTTCAAAAATAATATTATATATGTCAGTGTCAGTGTCAATTGAATTGTCACATTTATTCAGATCACTTACAAGTTAAGAGTTCACTTTTATCATATATTTATTAACGATTAATAAATTTTTTTTTTTAACTTGATGTGAATAAATGCTGCAATACAATTGACACTGACAATGACATATGCAATATTGTTTTTTGAAACACAGACAACATGAAAACGAACGCGAATACGAATGCGAACGAAATGACGAACGCTCAAGAATACGGGCCCAGGTCAGCTTATCAAGTCTCGCGTCTAGTGTGCTCGAATATCAAATTTATGTAAACAGTTCAGTAAATAAACGTACTCGCATATGCTGTAATAGCAGAATTAACATCAATTTCCTTAGTTTGGATTTTTTTGTTTCTTCAGATTAACCCTGATTAGCTTACTGTCAGTAAAATACATATAAACAAAATTATTTCTCTCCACCGTATAGATCAGGTCAATTGACCGTGTCAATCTCCCTAAATGTCTCTCACTGCTATAAACACAACAAATTGATTTGTGATTGATCGACAAGAGCAACTTGGCGCAAAATTAACCCATCACAGAGGCCATTTTCACTGGAATTTTACATCTTCTAAGGTGGCAGCGCTGACGGGCATGTTAAGTTGGCAGACTCGGCAGCTGACAGAGTTTATAGCGCCGCGGGCGGTGGAAGACGAACCATTGTCGGGGAAATACGGACAGAAATGTGCTGATAACAACTAAGTAGATAGACTTTTTCATAATCTCGGGTGAATGAAAGTTGAAGTGACTCTGAGATGTAAAAGAGCACGTAGCAAGGGAATAAAAAGTATAATGGGTGTATAGATACTGTTTTTTTTTATTTTACAGATAGTGAGGGAAGGTAATATTACTGGAATTGAGTAAAGATTTTTCGATATACGGATAAAATATTAGATTGTAAAAAATTCTGATGATGTTTAAGTTTGAAAATGTATAAGCTGTATTTTTCTTGATTATTCGTACAAAGTTTCCGACTTGAAAGAGTAAAAGAGCTTATTAAATGCGATCAGCGTCGATTTGAATTTTTGCAAGGCCACGTATAAAACTTTCAGGGTTGGACTTCGAATACCAATAGACTCGTGGAATATATATCAGTACCGTCAATTACTTTCTCCAGAGGTTAAGTTTCGCCTTGTCAACTCATTTATATTTACTTTCGTAGATTAATAAATGAAAAATATGGAATAGGTAATATAAGGGGACCGAGAAAAGTTTTATCGACCTCGGGAGGCAATAGAAAAGAAATAAAATTTCTTGATTGTCGTAATTGTCAAAGTTTTGGTAGTTATGCTTGCAAATTTCATGACGCTTCATTTATTATCTTCTGATTTATAAAAAAAATATAACAGGGCAATCGATAATGGAAAAAACCGGGTACCGCGCAGTAATAAAATTTTTCACGAAAGAGAGAATTCACTTCACGGAAATTTCGGAACGTTTAATAAAGGTATATGGAGAGAATGCACATTCAGAGTGTACAGTTAGATGTTAGTCAAAAGAATTTAAATATGGAAGAATGAGCTTAAGACGATGAAAGAAGTGGGCACTCTGCAACTGCTCAAAATGAAAGAAAAATGTGGCAAAATTAATTTTGGAGAACTATTATGTGTCTCTTTTAACAGCCGACGTGGTGGTCTTGTGGCTATACTACTCGACCGGCATCACTAAGGTCGTCGGATCGATTCCCCATCGTTCCAGACTTTATATGCTATGAATACCACTCGGTAGGGGGGTTTTTCTCCGGGTACTCCGGTTTCCCTCTGTCGGTAGGTACACATACTTCCAACACGGTTAGTTGCTATAGAGCGCTACTTGACCACTCGGGCAGAGAGCCATCTCTGTTCACTAAGTGAAAGCTCAAAGGCGTCAATAACCGAGAATACAAGATCCTGTCTAATTCTCAACCATCATTACACTGAACAAACAATTACACTGACACACACACACACACACACACACACACACACACACACACACACACACACACACATCACCCTGAAGAGGGGATTACTATCTCCTAACACATCATTTACATTTTTTTCTCTTTTAACTAAATTGAAGGAAAATATTAAAGTCAAACGCAGGGGAATGCTTAACCACGGAGTTCTGTCACAACCTGAAAACACGTCGCCTCACATTTGCGATGTAGCAACTTCAAAAGCAATCGAATTGGGTTTCCAAATTCTGCCACATTCGCCAATTCATCTGATTTGTCCCCCTCTGATTACCATTTATTTAAGAACTTAAGTCACTTATGTGGAACGCATTTTAAAGTGTCAAGCAAAAGTGCGATTACCCAGTTGCTGAAACAGCAAATTGTAGACTTCTATAAAATTGAAGCATCGTTGGCAGAAATGTGTGGATTTGCAAGGAGACTATATAGAAAATGTTATAATTGTACAAAACGTTTTAAAATAACAACCAAGTTAATCGTTGAGAAAGGCCCGGTCTCCTCGTATAAAAAAATTTGAATATTCGTAAATTGTTTTCAATTTTAAAAACAAGTAAATATCAAATGTGGGTTATAACGAAATAAAAATTCAAATTTAGAAAAAAATCTTCTATTAATGAAATGTTAATTATAATTCTTTGCATTGAATATTTCAATATAATTTCAAACATATGTCCATTATTAACGTTCATGTATTCTATATTAGAAATAAAATAAACAAAACCCTGTCGCTTGCCATTGGAACGCGACCAGAATATGACGCCATTAACCGAAAACTTCAATAAATGGACTTATTCGATTTCAATTCATCTTGAAACATCTTATTTTTATACGGATCTATAAAAACTTATCGAATCGAACAATATAATACTCTGGCTCTGCATGAGGATAAATCGATCTCAGAATGAATGCTTTGGTACTTGAAGCATTCAATGGATTATATGTAATATCACTCTATATAGATAGTTCATCTTTGATATAGAACCAATTGTTGAAATGATATGCGATATCTCTGGAATAGATTCATCTGTGTTTGACATTTAAATGTACTCGTATAATGATTAATGAAATCTAGAGTGTACATAACATTCTATTATGATAGGATGAGTAATCTATAAATTACAAGTAACGTAATATACGATATGCGTACACCTTTGGGTTCTTGGAAATTGAAGGAGTTACGATTTCATTTAAAACACTTCTTTATGATGCCTACATATTATTATTATTGTTTTACTAAATATTCTCATACTCTACTCAATAATGGAAAAAAAATATTTTTTTCTCGCGATATTTATCTAGGGCTAGTATACAGCTATCGCCGCTTATAATTTCTAATCGGACTCACCGAGTCGCAGTTATTACTGCCGTAATAAACCAATATTTGTTCAATCGAGTCCAACTTGAAAAGAAGGGTTGTTACGATGTAGTTTTATCATACAGTTCTTAAATGCTACGCAGTGGCAGCTCGTGTCTTTTCAACCGAAGGGGCGCAGTAATTAAAAAAAAAGATTAAACTGTGCAAGTAGACGAAGAAATTTAATCACAAATTACTTTTTAAAAGTAAATTCAACTCTTTCGCAAATATAAATTGAAAAATGGCGAGTAAATAGTCTGCATGCTCTAGGCTTTTCTCTTTGTGTTAATTTTAAATCATACCTCCTAAAGGAAGTCTGTTAAAGTTATTTTTATTTAAAAGAACATTAACACTATTCACTGCCCTATTGATTCATTTGTGATTTGTCGTACAGCAAAACAATGCACTACAATAAGATATTCATTTTAAAACTGAGCCGAAGCCACAAAATAAGTGCGGCCACACAGCGCTTCTACGCATGGCTAGCTTACGATAGTCACACAAACAATACATCATTTTGTCATATTAACGCGGGCCGTAGAAAGCTGAGCGGCCAAGGCTTCAGCGCGCTGGCACATTTCGCGTCTGGTTTAAATGTTTTATATTTAACTCTTAACTACTTTCTTTACAATAGAACCGCATTTTTGCTTTACTATATGATTAAATTATATTCTTAATTTATTATACCAAATAAGAAGTTATTTTTATCGTTTTCTGGGATCCGTCCCTGATGCTACGCCTCACAAATGTCATGCTTACCTAGTGTTACAAGTGCTCACAACTGGGTGCGTGAAGTTGGCATAACGAAGTTGGGCACAAATTGTGAGACTAGTATAAATAATTTGTGCTCAATTTGTGCCACTTTGTGCCCCCAATATTATTTTCGAAATATAACATGGTCAAGAAATAAGAGACTTTTAAAATTTTTATGCTAACTTCACGCCAGCATAATAAAAATAAAAAGTTATAACTTTTATTATTTAAATAATTTGTGCTTAATTTGTACCAATTTGTGCCCATGGTTTGAATAATTAATTATAACTGGTTCAGGAGTTATTGACTTTTAAATTTTATTATGCCAACTTCACGCTAGCATAAAAAAAATTGAAATTTGATTTTTTTATTGTTTAAATAATTTGTGCCTAATTTGTGCTAATTTGTACCAAATAAATGAATATGATATAATAATTATTATCAGAGATATTGACAATTGTTTTTGTTTAAGTGTGAAGTTGGAATAAAAAATATTTTGTTTTCAATTTATTTTTGCAGCATTAGAAAGCTTATAATTTGTGCCTATTTGTGCCCATGGAATGAATAATTAATTACAATTGATTCATGAGTTATTAACTTAAAAAAATGTGCCATATTCACGATAGCACAAAAAATATTGAAACTTGAATTTTTTATTATTGAAATAATTTGTGCCTAATTTGTACTAATTTGTACCAAATAAATGAATATGATATAATAATTATTATCAGAGATATTGACAATTGTTTTTGTGTAAGTGTGAAGTTGGCATAAAAAATATTTTGTTTTCAATTTATTTTTGCAGCATTAGAAAGCTTATAATTTGTGCCTATTTGTGCCCATGGAATGAATAATTAATTACAATTGATTCATGAGTTATTAACTTAAAAAATATAAGCCAAATTCACGATAGCACAAAAAATATTGAAACTTGAATTTTTTATTATTGAAATAATTTGTGCCTAATTTGTACTAATTTGTGCCAAATAAATGAATATGATATAATAATTATTATCAGAGATATTGACAATTGTTATTGTGTAAGTGTGAAGTAGGCATAAAAAATATTTTGTTTTTAATTTATTTTTATGGCAAATGAAAGCTTATAATTTGTGCCTATTTGTGCCCATACTATTTATTTATTTGTATTTATTATCAGATGTATTAACAATTATTTTGTGAAAGTTGGCATGAAAATTATTCAATTCTCAATTTTTTTTCAGCATTAGCAAGGTTATAATTTGTGCCTATTTGTGCCCATGCTATTTTTTAAAAAATCTGTAAGCAATAAATACAAAACTTAGAAAATTGGCGGGAAAATCAAAGTTGAAAAGCTTCTACAAAACCAAAATAATCAGGCTGCAAAGAAAAAAAACTAAATATAAGGTAATAAAAATAAGGTATGTATAACAATCTTCAGAAAAAAACTTTATTTTTAGAAAAACATGAAGCTTATTCCACAAAATTTGAAAATACATGTCTATAAGTATGTATGTGTTTATAAAATAAAAACAATTACTTTAAATAAAAAAGTAAAAGAATACTAGGTACTTCTACAACTATGAAAAAACTTTATAGGTACCTATTGTAAAATGTGCAATGAGGTAAAATTTTTGAATATCATGCATATACATACATAGATAAAATGTTTCATTTTTATTAAATTCATATCATATACATATTTTCACTATAATTATACTTAAGATTTATTTTTATTCCATAATATTTACAATTTTCATCAAATGTATAAGATTCTTGAACCGATTCAACAAGAAAATCTTGTAGAAATTTGTGTATATTTATGCCCTTGTTATTTATTTAGATCTGTAAACAGAAAACATAAAACTTAGGAAATAAGTATTGTTAATTTTTATTACGTAGGTTTTTGCTTTTTGAGAATATTAGAAAATGAAAAATCGAGTATATTAAATGTATTTATTAATTTACGTACCTGTTTTTTTTAAGTCTCAATAGGGTAGGCATACAATGCATATAGATCGCTCTGTACATGCCTTGCGTTGTACATTTTCCTAACGTACAAATGTTATCCATGAAGTTGGTGCGCTTTTACAAATTCCTATTTTGCGCGCTCATAATTTAAAAAATATACTCTTGAGTATATAACCTCAAAAAAAAAATACTACTAATAACAATATACCTATTAAGCTATATACCGCTAAATCCCTATCTCTCGTATAAGTAGAAAGTATCAGCAACATTAGTATATCCAACCTTGTCTAGCACTCGGACCCGTGTCTACAAGCGCATGCACGCACAGCCTGTATACGAATAACGAATCGAATGCAGTTGACGCATGCGCATAGAGGGCCGTGTTCATATTTGAAGAATGCAAAATGTTCCGGACATTTGTTGTGTGCCTTTTAGCGGTATAAAGTTTAATAGGTATATTCTAATAACTCATCCTATTCTGATTCAATTTATACTCCAGAGTATATTTTTTAAATTTATACGCGGGAAGTAGGAAGGAATTTGTATAAGCGCGCCAACTTCATGTACAACATTTGTACGTTATAAAAATGTACAAGGCAAGGCACGTACAAAGCTATCTATGTACGTTAATGTGTCTTCCCTCTTTGTAGAATATTCTTATTATTACTATTATTATATTATATTATTATGAATTAGCATCAGCAAGTAGAGTCCGTGCCAAACGTGATGGGCTGATGCGCAGTATGTAAAACTCTTTCTTTCTCTTTCTCGTTCACCTATTGCCTGACCTTTCTCTAGGTGTCTCTCTTCTTGATCTGCGCATTTCATAGCCCATCACAGTTGGCATTATCTCTACATATGTCCGCGACGCTCATGTGTATTCAAGTTGTATCACGTTTGCAGCAGTTCAGTCGTTCTAGAGCGAGATTTGTTGATGGACGAATTTTTGCAAAATTGAAATATTGTTAACTTACAGTGTTCAAATTATATTATTATGGTAAATGCCTTTTTAACTATAAATAAAAATTATATTATTATTTTTAAAATTTGTATTTGTAGGCTGGTCGAAAATTGAAATGCTCGAAGTTGTTGTTACATGAGGAACTGCAAAATTCTAAAGAAGCAATTTAATCAGCTTTATGTAGAAAGAATGCTCCTGTTTGGAAGAAAATTTGTCATAATTTAAATAATAATATTTCTTCTGGTGCCCTTTATACTTATGTGCGCAGAAATGCAAATAATTGCTGGAATGTCTTAGGCATTAATGAAATAAATAGAATAACTGTTGATCACAGTTCTTCTGAAAGTACTGACGAAGATACTTTTGACTTTACATTTACAATAGATAAGACAACGTGGAATAGTGTTGCTCCAATAAGTACCGACAAGCCAAAACTTTTAGTTGGGTGGACACATATATTTTATGAAGCTATTAGGTCAGAAACAGCTATTGCCTGTGTAGTAATTTTCGACTCACACTATTTTACTACAATCAGTGAATATTATTTAATAATAAAAGGACATTGTAAAGAATGTGGGGGTAAAGTTAATCTGTATTGCACAAATAATGATGATGGAACTTTAACAGTTTTTGGAAAATATTTTGATATGAATACAGACAAACATACAAGTACTAAAAAAAAAACCCCTGAGCAACACTATAAGAAATAAAATTGGACTAGAACTGAATACAGGTAATTCAGCATGTATTTGGCGACGACAACAAGCAGTAAACATGAATGTAGGAGATAATGAACCAGCAAATTTATATTCCTGTACTGTACTGCGAAAATGCAAGCAAGAAATTACAGAACACAAAAATTTGTTTCACACTAAATGCCCAGTAAATAACTTATTAAATTTAAAATACACGCAGCCATACAATGGAATAATACGTAATATAAGCGTCGATAATTTTTTTGTTCATTATTGGAGACAAGAGCAGCTAGCTGTGTACAATAATTACTGTAAAACAGATCCTCAGTCATTATTGGCCATAGACGCAACTGGGAGTTTAGTTAAGAAACTAAAACGACCGTATGAAAATCTTTCCGGTCATATTTTCTTATACTCCGCAGTAGTACATATCGGTACAGAACACGGACAAATAGCTGTCTGCCAAATGTTGTCAGAAGCACATAATACAAATTTTATTTTATTATGGCTCAACGAATGGCTGCGATGTGGTGCATTATGTCCAAAAACTGTAGTTTGTGATCACTCATTGGCTTTACTTGGTGCTGTTCCTAGGTCTTTTGGTAACATGCATGATTTAATTAGTTATATAAATCATTGCTATCAATATTTAATTGCACGCATTCACACTTTACCACGCGTGTATATTAGAGTCGACTATGCCCATGTTATTAAAATTATTAGTAACTGGCAATGTTTAAGAAAAAAGCCTAAGTTATTAAGAGAATTCTACATTCGATCAATGGTCCTTTTAATAAAATCTGCATCTCTATTTGAAGCAGAGAGGATAATAACAGCACTTATTGTTGTTTCCAATAGCCAATTTAATCCCATTAATGAAATAAATAATAAAAAAATATTTTTAAAATCTTTAATAGCCTCACATGATATCGTGGACATAGAGCAATTAGAAGAGAACGAAAAAGTTGATATATCATCGAATGATGTCGTATTAGATACTGATGTTTACATTGATGACTGGATCAATAATATTTGTGTTAAATGTGAGGATATGTACTGTAACAACGGAAATGAAGAAAATTACCATTATTTGCCGGAATTAAAAATTGCATTAAAAAAGTTTTTAAAAACTATTTTACTATGGAGTGGAATAATGGCGACACATTTTAATTGTATGGCAAAAACAGCTTCTTCAGGAATAGTAGAGTCATATTTTAATAATTTGAAGAATCGTACTTTAAAACAGTACAATCCTCCAATTAAAATTGATAAATTTGTTATGATTCATATAAACGACATCAAAGGAGAATTGGCTATTGCGGTAGCAAAAAATAAACAAAATAATGAAACAGAATTAGAAACCAAAAGTTTGACGTCTGAGAGCACAGATTCAAATAACAATAAAAGAGAATTGGGTATGGCGGTCGAAAATAATAAACTAAATTATGAAACTATGGATTCATCTTCAAAGAAATCATCAAAAGTGCACTTAGAACTAGAGTCAGATACCAAAGGATTAGTTTCTGACACCACAGAATTAAATAAAGTAGATAACTGGCGAGGTTTAGCAAATATAAAACGAAAAATTAGAACATCATACTACGGTGCACCATGCCCCGAAATATTAAATATAGTGGAAGGAAAGAAAATAACATTAGGTCTTCTACGTAACGGTAACATTATTTCTAAACCTGTTTTTTTAAATCGTGTGCAATACGTTTTTTCAAATACTTGTGCATTTGATACTATAATGCAAATGCTAGCAGTTGCATATTGTGATAGTCATCAATATAAAGAATATTTAAATAATTCTAAATTGGAGATTATTAATTTCCTTCAATATTTTGTAAGCCACGGTACACACAAAATACAAACCTATCAAAAGAGAGCTGCGTTGTTATTATTATATTTTAAATATTTTATAGAAAATATAACAAATATAAGATCAATAGACTGCAGTAGAAATGTGTGCCATTTACTAGAATGTATTCTTTTACAATCACCTAGTAAATTTTTTAGTAAAGTTTGTTCTTCATCTTGTATGAGAAATGATAAAACACGACATATTGTGATTTTTCCTTTAAACTTAAGTGTGATTAATACAAAGGGTATTAATTTTCTACAAGAATGTGTTGATGAAACCATTCAAGAAACTTTTACAGATAATGAAATTTGTGAATATTGTGGAATGAAAATAAATCTAAGCTATAATTATGGTGAAAATATATTATTCGAATTTAATAAAAATGAAACATATTATCTATATGATATTCCCTCCTATTTAAAAATTTTCGAAAAAATTTATCACTTAAGGGGAGCAATTCATTTTGTACCCCCAATCAGTGAAACTGGTATAGGACATTACGTGTCTTATTGCAAAAGACTTGATATGACTTGGGAACTTTATGACGACCTGCAGTCAGACTGTCAAAATGTAAGAAAAAACACAAAAATTTTACCTCATTGCTTATTTTATAGTATATAAGTTTTTTCATAGTTGCAGAAATAGTATTTTTTTTACTTTTTTCTTTAAAATAATTTTTATTTTGAAATTTTGTACAATAATTGTATTTTTTTTGTATTCTTCATATTCATACTTATGTTATGTATTTATATTTTGTTGAATAAGCTTTGTTTTCCTAATAATAAAGTTTTTTCTAAAGATTGTTATACATACCTTATTTATATTACCTTATATTTCATTTTTTCTGCACGATCGGGTTTTTACCTCCCGCCATACCTTAGGTAAGGGAGGTAATGTTTTCGGTTCAAAAATTTAATAGTGAGGTTACAGTGAATAAGTACGAATTAAGGTCCCCACAATTCGTTTTTAGTATTTTTACAATGATGTCTGTGTGACATTTTTTCTTCCACGATAACTCATATCAAATTTCCGAAACATTCTATTTTCCGTATTTAAGCTTTCTGCATTTATATAAAGAGTTGATTAGATTTTGAGTAATATTGGTCAATCGGAACGGAACACACACACACCCATACACACACACGCACACACACACATACATACATCATCGCAAAAATAGTAAATTCGTATTCTAGGGACCCCAAAACGTGCTTATTCATTAAAAGTCATTGTCGAATTTTTTAACCAAAGACAATACCTTCCTTACGTAAAGGCAACGGAAGGTAAAAAGTACACTCTGCAGTACAAATTGAATCAGAACAAGATGAGTTATTGGTAGTACATATTCTTATTTAAAATTTGTACTCCAGAGTATTTTTTAAATTATGAGCGCGCAAAGTAGGAATTTGTAAAAGCGCACCAACTTCATGGATAACATTTGTACGTTAGGAAAATGTACAACGCAAGGCATGTACAGAGCGATCTATATGCATTGTATGCCTACCCTATTGAGACTTAAAAAAAAAAACAGGTATGTAAATTAATAAATACATTTTACAATAGGTACCTATAAAGTTTTTTCATAGTTGTAGAAGTACCTAGTATTCTTTTACTTTTTTATTTAAAGTAATTGTTTTTATTTTATAAACACATACATACTTATAGACATGTATTTTCAAATTTTGTGGAATAAGCTTCATGTTTTTCTAAAAATAAAGTTTTTTTCTGAAGATTGTTATACATACCTTATTTTTATTACCTTATATTTAGTTTTTTTTCTTTGCAGCCTGATTATTTTGGTTTTGTAGAAGCTTCAACGAATCTTTTCAACTTTGATTTTCCCGCCAATTTTCTAAGTTTTGTATTTATTGCTTACAGATTTTTTAAAAAATAGCATGGGCACAAATAGGCAAAAATTATAACCTTGCTAATGCTGAAAAAAAATTGAGAATTGAATCATTTTCATGCCAACTTTCACAAAATAATTGTTAATACATCTGATAATAAATACAAATAAATAAATAGTATGGGCACAAATAGGCACAAATTATAAGCTTTCATTTGCCATAAAAATAAATTAAAAACAAAATATTTTTTATGCCAACTTCACACTTACACAATAACAATTGTCAATATCTCTGATAATAATTATTATATCATATTCATTTATTTGGCACAAATTAGTACAAATTAGGCACAAATTATTTCAATAATAAAAAATTCAAGTTTCAATATTTTTTGTGCTATCGTGAATTTGGCTTATATTTTTTAAGTTAATAACTCATGAATCAATTGTAATTAATTATTCATTCCATGGGCACAAATAGGCACAAATTATAAGCTTTCTAATGCTGCAAAAATAAATTGAAAACAAAATATTTTTTATGCCAACTTCACACTTATACAAAAACAATTGTCAATATCTCTGATAATAATTATTATATCACATTCATTTATTTGGCACAAATTAGTACAAATTAGGCACAAATTATTTCAATAATAAAAAATTCAAGTTTCAATATTTTTTGTGCTATCGTGAATATGGCACATTTTTTTAAGTTAATAACTCATGAATCAATTGTAATTAATTATTCATTCCATGGGCACAAATTATAAGCTTTCTAATGCTGCAGAAATAAATTGGAAACAAAATATTTTTTATGCCAACTTCACACTTACACAAAAACAATTGTCAATATCTCTGAATAATTATTATATCACATTCATTTATTTAGCACAAATTAGCACAAATTAGGCACAAATTATTTCAACAATAAAAAAATCAAATTTCAATTTTTTTTATGCTAGCGTGAAGTTGGCATAATAAAATTTAAAAGTGAATAACTCCTGAACCAGTTATAATTAATTATTCAAACCATGGGCACAAATTGGCACAAATTAAGCACAAATTATTTAAATAATAAAAGTTATAACTTTTTATTTTTATTATGCTGGCGTGAAGTTAGCATAAAATTTTTAAAAGTCTTTTATTTCGTGACCATGTTATATTTCGAAAATAATATTGGGGGCACAAATTGGCACAAATTGAGCACAAATTATTTATACTAGTCTCACAATTTGTGCCCAACTTCGTTATGCCAACTTCACGCACCCCTCACAACTGGCAGTGTAGATTTGAGACAGCCTAATCCCTCAAGTGCTGAACTAGCACGAATTGGGACGGAATGAAAAGTTTTGTCAGTTTATCAACTAGTCATAATACGACTCTAATCAGATGATGAATCAGATGTACCTATATCGTCTATTAGTTTTATGCGTTAGGTTACATTACAATCAACCTCATATAATTATGCTGAAAATAAATTTAAAATAAAATTTGATTTTAGAATAAATAGTCATTTTTACCCTTTCTGCGCAATTCACAATACTTTTAATAAAATAAAAATGAAAAAATTTTGACGTTTCAAAATAACAAATCACTATAGTTACATCAATAACATTAATTAATTAATCTAATTTTAATACTTAATGAAAAAATATGTCATACGAATTATTAAAACTATTGAAGCTTTATGCTTCATGCCGCCACCTCAAATCTTAAAGAGCTTGATATTTAAAAATTATTTTCAATTTTTAGCATTACTACAGTTGCTTTTCTACATTGTTGCTCCTCTTTTTACCTCTGGCTAAGAGAAGTATTGGATTCATGCTAAGAGTCTAATGTTCAGATTTTAGTGAATAAACACGTTTTAAGGTCCCTACAATCCGATTATAAAAATTTTGCGATGATTTCCATGTGTGTGTGTGTGTGTGTGTGTGTGTGTGTGTGTGTGTGTGTGTGTGTGTGTGTGTGTGTGTGTGTGTGTGTGTGTGTGTGTGTGTGTGTGTGTGTGTGTATGTGTGTGTATGTATATGGATATTGAAAGTTCGGTTTCTCAAATACTTATAAGACGGGACATGTTTAACTACGGATTCCTCAATCTAACAATAATGGGAAGATCTGATAAGGTTTTGTGGTATATCTTCTATGGATTTAGAGATAATATATACAATTCATGTATGTACACAAAATATATTCGTACAAAACATTCAGTTAATTTATTGAACATCGTACAAAAAAATCATTACAAACATCCATTAGCTATTTGATTTTTTTGTACGTTGTTTTATAAATTAACTGAATTTGTACGAATGTATTTTGTGTACATGAATTGTAATAATTTGTAAGATCTTACTACCCTTAAGAAGGTGAAAGGGTGCACCGAAACGTTGGTATAGTAAGAATAAATGCTGTTTGAGTGAACTTCCGAGTAATTGTTAACACATAATATACAATAATCGTAATAAATCTCTCTACCCAAACAATTCCACATAGAAGAGTAGGACACAATTTCTCATAGAACGAAAGAATATATAACAATATATAATTGAAATTATTTGTGTATGTACAAGAAATGTTAAATTCGTTAATTATGTAACATTATGTAACTCGTGGCCGCGTACCTGAGTGTCTGGCCGCGAATCTGGGGAACCAGGTTTGATTCCGACCGACGCCAAATATTTCGAATTTCAAATGGCACAAAATTGACCCTTATGGTGCACTTTCAGCAGATTGTGCCACCCAGCAATGGGTAATATGCCGTGATGAAATATTTATTATTTATTTTATTTATAAAATGGAAATGGCGAGAGGTATTGTGCTGGTTACAACAGATTTTTCTTTTGCTAATCAAGTTATAATATATATATATATATATATATATATATATATATATATATATATATACATATATATATATATATATATATATATATATATATATATATATATATATATATATATATATATATATATTGTAAGGAATATTTTCCTTTTTTACTTCCTTGTACGTAAGTAAAGGAAGTATTGTAATCGCGAAAAATTTCGGTTTTCAGATTTCAGCGGAAATATCCATTTTGATCATCCCTGAATCCATTTTGATTAATTTCGTCGTGACGTCTGTACGTATCTCGCATAACTCAAAAACGGTAAGCCGTAGATAATTGAAATTTTGTATTTAGGACTCCTATAACACCTAGTTGTGCACCTCCCTTTCTGGTTATTACACAATTTCCAGAAGTGGCACTTTACATGAAGCCTGTAATAGATTTGAATGAAAAACTGTTTTAAAATATAATCCAAAACTTTTCAAATTTGGTATACAAGACTTTTATGTCAATCGAAATAACATAATAGATTTTGGTTAAAATAGGCTAACCGGAAGTGGTACATTACTTGAAGTTGTTAACAGTTTTTCTTGAATAAAATGATTTTATTTGGATTTTAGAAATAAATGCTTCAAATAAGAGATAAATTTTAGAGAATTAATTTCTGCGTCTAGCACATCAAGTTTTATTAAATTACCCCTTTGTATAAGCGAGATATGTAAATTTAAAAATTATATACTTTTTTTGTTTTTGTAATAAAGCTTGCTATGGATTAGGACAAAAAAAATGGTCATGTCAAATTACGTTAAATACGTGCAATTTTATGATTCGTACAATAACAAATATTATATTTTTATTGTGAAATTAGTCATATTCTTTGTTGTAATCAAATATTTCTTTGTTGTTATCAAAACTCTCTTTAAAAAGAACCGGGTTAGATTATGGTCGCTATATATTTTACCGTTTTGAAGTTAAAATTAATATTTTGTAATTTAGTTATTAAAAAAATATGTATAGTTTAATAATTGTACAAGGAAGTCGTGTGGTGTCCACATCAGATTTTTTTAGCTCATCACCAAAGCTTCACGGCCCCTTCATGCATAGATCTGCCCTTGACTTTATGTAAATATAATTAACAAATTTAATAGTGTTAAACACACATTTCATTACGAGCTTTAATTGGCATATTCGGTCCAAAATACAATTTACGTCTGTATATTACTATTACTGCTCGTATAATTAATGAATGAGTGATGAAACTGAGTGGGCATAATCTATGATTGTTATTGTGGTATAACAATAAGTTGAATAATCTGCGCACATTATATTGAGAGATTAGAACAATCGAGGCGGGAAATATATTCCAAACGTTGCACACGCAGTGAGATACAGAATTCAATTTCGATTCAGATATTGGATATTTGGTTTGTGGGGCACGAGCAAAAACGTTCTCAAAATCCGATTAGTGAAATTTCCACGCCAAAACACATTTACAGCTGGCGGCAGGGCGAGAGTATATTTAAAACACCTCATAATAAACATATTTTTAAATACAGCTGGTGTCTGACTGTTGTGTAATTTGAAACTGGAACGCTTATTGGAGTAAATTGATGAACTTTCATTATTTCACTCTTTTTCAATAGCTTTGTGTACTGTTTTGTAAAAGGTTATTAAAAAGTTTCATATTCAGTAAACATTGGATAACGGTTTAAATAAATACAATACATTATGACAATTATACTGTATGTATACGTTTTTGGAAATGAAAGACAATTTGGATAGAAATGAATTCAGTACAGGAAAAACTGATAAAAACAAACACGTAAAATATTATTTGTTTGGTTTATTTTATGTATCTATTTTGTTTTCTAGTTTAAAATGTAATTTGTGTAAATATGCTGCGTTTTTTAATTAATTTCTGTGTACACCAATAAAAGCAAATTTTAGTAATATGTATTAGTATATTTTACTAAGTGTTTCCTACATACCACTCATTGGCATTTATACCTGTTATAAAAAATGCCTCATATGTATTATTTTTTTATAAAAATTATATAACAGTTTTTCCAATTACTAATTAATAATTACTAACAAACAACAAATCGATTAAATTCCTTTTAAAAATTAGTATGTTCTAATTTAAATAATGTACCTACTATCGATCCTAAAGTAAAAATTATAATCCGTGGTACTTCGGCAACTCGTACTTTGGGGTCAGAAAAATAGTATAGGTTTCATTACTTTTACGCACGAAACTGTCTTTTTAATACGAAGGTCACACTAGAATTATTGAGAATAACAAAATTAGGTAGGCCTTAGAAAATAAAATTTGCACTATCATTAAATTTTAATTTTATTTTATTAACTTGCGAAATTTTAGTTAGAACTTAGTTATTCGAACTATTATTGTGGAATTAACTAGAGAGCAGTTTCTCCAGTTTTTAGAGAATGTAAAATATAACTACCTGCTACACTAACCTGATTTGACAATGTGAGACTTTTCGTTATTTTTTTGGTTTTTAGAAAGTGAACAGAAAGAATTGTGAAGTGTATTGTTGACGAGAATTATATAGATCATACATATTTAAAAAGAATAATTCTTGAATTTTGAATAAATAAAGGTTTCATTAATATTAATAATTAATTTATATTATATCGATAAATGTTCATTTATATTTTTTCTAACTTTAATTAAATAATATGTGTACTTAGATTGGTAAAGCACAATTGTTCGGAGAGCATTTTGATTCACAATAATTATGGTAATAGAGAGAGTATTTTGTTGTACTTATATCCGAGTATAATTTTTAATTGTTACACGTACTTAAGTACATCCATGCGTCTTAAATACTGGTACTTACATCAGTAATACTGATGTAAGAACTGATTCAGTATATAGTCCCATCCAAAAATATGGGTAGACTTGCTGATTTACAAAAATCAATATTTAATCATATTTTTGCCACTGTCTTTGTTTGTTTCTTTGAAATTTCAAATAAATAATACCATTAATTTCAATTTTATAGTTAGTATTATAATATTCAAGCCTGCTACTCTGAACATTACAGTTACATAAATTCTAACTTTTTATATTTTAGGCAATTTAGATTTTAACTGGCATAGGTAATAAGTTTACGTGTAACGGAATAATTTTTTTGGTGCTTCAGGGATTTTTTTTCCTATATTTTGGTTTTTGAGCCTATTTTACCTTATACAACCTATTTTTATTCGCTTTTGTGCCTATTTTAGTTTAAATAGCCACCCTTAACATTTTCCCGCATTAATAGAAATTAGAGACTCTAGGCGGCTTGTCATTGTCTGAAAGTTTGGATCCTCGTAATTTTGCTAATTTAAACATTATTTATTAGAAAAAAAAAATATAATAATTGCTATAAATAATGAATTATTAATTGTTAAAAAATGTGCATAGTTTTAAATATATCATGTGATTAAAAATAGAGTCTGAAGTCAAAAGGCACTCGAGGCGCATCCAAGAAAACTGCTTCAAATGTCAAAAACAAAAGCATCTGTCAAGTTTTATTTACAAGCGACGGAGATAGAAACACACGCAACTGCACGCGATGAACAAGAAAGGTTGCTTGTGTTCAGGCAACCAATAGGAATAGGTGCCTTCTTACGTCATAAGAGTGGGGATAGTTTTTGTCTAGACTTTTTAACGTGATTATTTTAAATCAATATTAAAAAAATATATTAACAAAAAACAATATTTTCCGGTTTATTATGAATTAATTTGTATAATCTTTCACATAAAATAATAAAAAAAAATGTGCAACCACCCTATTGCTTGTAATATTTTGTAAATCAAAGTTTACTACTTAACCATAATATGTATAATAGATTATTTATTATTAATTGTTAATTAATATGAAGAGTAAATTTTAATACTCTTTTTGTTAATGTTTTTACCTTCCGTCACCTATAGGTAAGGAAGGTATTGTCTTTGGTCAAAAAAATCGGTGGTGAGTTTTCATTGAATAAGCACGTTTTAGGGTCTTTACAATACGATTTTACTATTTTTACGATGATGTCTGTATGTGTGTGTGTGTATTCGTATGTGCGTGTGTGTGTATGTGTGTGTGTGTGTGTGTGTGTGTGTGTGTGTGTGTGTGTGTGTGTGTGTGTATGTGACCGCTTTTTCGTGCACGATATCTCCAATACTAGAATTCCAAAAATTACAATTCTTGCGTATTCCTCTTCCTTACAACCATATGCAGACATGTTTAGATTTTGGTTATAATTGGTCAACCGGAAGTATCCTCATTTGAAGATTTTAACAGTTTTTCTTGAAAAACTCAGTTAAATGTTATTATAACTTAAAGAATATATTATTCTCTATACGATTTGATTGCATTTTATATTTCATATTCAACAGATATAGAGTTAAAGAATAATAAAGATAAAAAAATCGTATAAATTTCATAATTCAGCCAGCTATGCTAACATAACCATGGAAATTGCTAATATATTCAGGTAATTCAAATTGACAGATGTCAGTATCAATAAAAAGCAAGTAATTGAATGAAAAAATAAGGGAAGTAATTCTAGTGTTAGAAGTTTTTAGATATAATAGAGACGATTACATTGGTTTGAACATGTCATGAGGAGAGATGAATAAATTAATAGATGGTGGAAGAAACATAGGAAGACCAAATATAAGATGAAAAGACTGTATTGCAGAAGACTTGAGAGAAAAGGAACTGAATGAGGACGACACGCAAAACAAAAATTAGTGGAAGAAGAAAATAAAAAATAGCGACCCCCTAACGAATGGGAAAACTAAAGAAGAAGAAGATGTCAGTGTGAAGTGCAATTTGTATAGTTTGTTTATGAAGTAACTTTACTGGAAATATAGGATCTTTTGCAAAAAAATTATGTATAGGGCGCGTGCAGTGACATGACTTTGCTGCCTTTGGCAAGCAGATATGGGGACCCGTATCAAAATGACAGCAATTAATTATGTCCATAACTGACAAGTGTCATAATTTTTCATTCAAAATTTCATGATTTTCTTATTTCATGTGATTTGTTTGTTATCAGGAGTATGGAATTCCGTTGCCGAGAAAGGGAATCATAAAATACCAAAAATTTAGAATCTTTTGCAAGAAAATTTATGTATGGAATTTGTACATAATACACAGGATTGACGGAAGGTATTGTGCTGGCCACATCAGATTTTTTAAGTTCTTTTCATTCTTTTACAAAATGTTTTTTCTAATAAAAAATAAGTAATGCAAACTAAGATATCGCCTATTTTAAGGGAATTAACGGCCTACTGCTTATTTAAGTGTTATTAAGTGCTTAAAAATCCGAGCTTTACTCATATGGTGTAATATTGTTGAATATTATAGTATTTTATGTATCTAGGACGAAAAGTGAATCTTTAAGGTATAAGTTTGTTTATGACCGAGGCGGCCAGCCGAGGCACTAATTACTTGTGAGTACCTTAAATACACTTTTCGTCTGAGGTACATAAATAATTTTATATCATACTGGTGTCTAGTTTAAATTATTAAAAGAAATATGCAACAATTCCAAGCAGTATGAGTTTTGTGTAAGTAGGCAAAGTCGCAATTGTTCGAAAATCCTAGAAATATTTTGACAAATTGACAGATTGAAATTAAACTTTTCTGGTATCGTTAACATTCTAATTTGTTATAATTGATGAAAAATACATTCCTCGATATTGTTTGGATGAAGCTGCTGAGGTGAAGAACAATTTAATGCCCCATAAATAAAGGATTCAATATGATGGTAAAATTTTAAAATATCTAAAGTTCTAGGACTTTAATGTTTCACTTTTTGTTTTATAAATCGTTCAAAAAATGTTGCTTTAGAAACCAATATAACACAAAGTAAATTTATTATATTGTAAATTTTTCTTATTTATATAATTTATTTTTCATAATTTTTTTAATAGGGACATAAAAAGAGGTGAACTGCATTAATGCAAAATGTATGTATAAAAAAAAACATACCTGTTATTGTTACTCTATAAAAATCAGCCGGGTAGAAATTCTAAAAAAGAAAAAAAAACATAAATTAATAAAAGAGAAGCAGATATAACTGTTTCATTTATTAGTTAAAAATAAATAATTAGTACATCTAATTAATTTACACAATATTTGTATGATGAAAAGTTGTTAATTAACTGAAAAACATGTTCTGCTTTACATAATTTTAAATTTTCTACTTTTATTTTTGTTGTTAATTCCAGTAGTCAATAAATGAACTGCCCATTTCTTTCAATACAATGCATTATTTCCTTTCAGTTTTAAATGCCCTCAAAATAAAGTCCAATATTGACTCTTACTCCTACATAAGTTTGTTTTCAAATCGTAGATGTTCGGTTTATTTTTACATACGAATATTTTCCAAGTTCCAAGAATAATATAACAGAATATAAGATACTTCTTTTATTCTTGCTGAATGTGAAGAAAATAATTTCAAGGTTTATAGAGTTACATATTTGCTTCGGGAGCATTATTAAATGGAATAAATATAAAATATTTTACGGGTGTCATTTTGCAATATATGAAATATTTAACGTCATTTCGAATCAAATATCTTCAAATTTAAAGTTTAGGTTGAAATAAAAGTCAGAAACCTTAATTTTATATTTTCACCTTTTAGTTTATTGCAATATGTTTTTTATGTTATAAATAATACAAGAATATGTAGTTAGTGTAACTATTTTTTTCAAAACTTTTTTTTTAAATAACGTTAAAACAAAAAATCTAATTTTGACCCCTTTAAATTTTCAAATGATTCAACTTAGAATAAAAGAAATTGGACTTTTACGAAATTACTATCCTTATGAATCTATGCATTTTATTTTACTGTCGAGATTCGAACCCCAACTTATAAAAGTTCTTTCAATCCACAGGCAGACACACTAACCATTCAGCTACAATGACAATTGGAAATATTTTTTATTACATATTAAAATATTGAAACAAATATTTATTGACAGTTATTTATAATTTTCTTTAATTTATGCACTGATAATACAGTAATTAGTATTAAATAACGTACAGGAGGTAATGTACTATTACCGTGTCGTACCATGGCTTAATTTTCTGCCGGACACTTTTTATTTGCAAAAAACTGTTTTCCCATGTTAAACGCCTATGTCAAGGTTTGTTTGGGATACACACGGTATATATATATATATATATATATTATATATATATATATATATATATATATATATATATATATATATATACATATATATATATATATATATATATATATATATATATATATATATATATATACATATATATATATATATATATATATATATATATATATATATATATACCGGGTGATCATTTGAGAACTTCCCACCTTGAATAACTCTTTAATTAATAAAATTATCAAAAATCACTAAAACAGGTCAATGTTATTTTGGAGGGGGACATTTAATAACCTATTCCAATCAGTTGGGAAACTTTCACCCTCCCCTCCAGCCACCCCCACCCCAAAATTTTAAATGGCACTACCCCATGTGTGATACATCATTTTAAAGGTTGTAAAATTCTCAATATTTTAAAGCAAAGAAAATTAAAATCGGCCGAGCCGTTCATGAATTAGAGACAAAAATGTATTAAACCGGAAAATTTACAAAATACCTAAAACTAAAACTCACAAACGTAAACAATTAAATTTATCGTAATAGATGCTCGAATTGCGCTCCATTGGTTGCTAGGCAATGATAAAGCCGATGTTCAAACTCTCTTCTAACATTTTCGAAAACTCGCCGCGGAATTAATCGGCATTCGGATGTTATTCGTTGTTTCAGTTCGTCGATGTTGGCTGGGGGAGTTTGATAGACGATGAATTTAAGGTGGCCCCAAAGGAAAAAGTCGAGAGGGGTTAGGTCAGGAGACCTTGCTGGCCACTCTACTGCTCCTCTTCTTCCAATCCACCTCTCTGGAAACTTGTTATTCAACCAGTTTCGAACTGGTACCAGTTATGTTGCGCACTTGCTGTCCACAATTCGAGGTTGTGTCCTTTTTTTATTTGCTACTGATCCAGTTTCTTCAAATTTTTCTACCAAATCTAAAACGTATCGATGGGATACATGTTTATTTAGATGTCTTGCATTAAATTCATTGGCTGTACGTCGAGCACACTGATTTTCAGCTCCATAAATGAAAATTATTTCAATTCTCTCTTCTAAAGTGTATGTCATTTCAGTGACACAATTGGCACAAACGCTACCCCAAATCAAAGTAATCTAAAGTTATCTGAAGCGGCGATATTTAATTCCTGAATTATACAACACTTGACACTTTGAACTTGTACGACGCACGTTCTTTTGTTTCAAAGCAAAACGTAGGTAGATGGCTTGATCAACCACTCAAAATGGGCATACATTTTTGTCTCTAATTCATGAACGGCTCGGCCGATTTTAATTTTCTTTGCTTTAAAATATTGAGAATTTTACAACCTTTAAAATGATGTATCACACATGGGGTAGTGCCATTTAAAATTTTGGGGTGGGGGTGGCTGGAGGGGAGGGTGAAAGTTGCCCAACTGATTGGAATAGGTTATTAAATGTCCCCCTCCAAAATAACATTGACCTGTTTAAATTAAAGAGTTATTCAAGGTGGGAAGTTTTCAAATGATCACCCGGTATATATATATATATATATATATATATATATATATATATATATATATATATATATATATATATATATCCTTTGATGATGGCAGTTGTAGCAAATTTCTTATATGAATATATTTCACTGTTAAAGTAGTTTAATGGATTTTCTATTATACTTAGAATCGAGGATGTTGTGTCCGCGAAAGCGATATGTAGATAATATATTACAAAATTAACCGAATCTAAAATAAGAATAATACCTATAATATTTGAATAAACTGTAAGTGAAATGGATTTCACTATAAACTCAGGAAGTTAAAATTTAATTTGTAATTATACTAATTAAATTGAATTTTGCGATTTCGTTATACGATAGCCATTGGGATTACGGCTATATTATTTTCTCCATTGTGCCTATTTAACAAAGGTATATGTTAACACAGTCAACCGGCAATGAATGGATAAAGATAAGGAATACATGACCACAACTTTGAATTGTACTCAGGAGAAAATGAATAATTTTCACAATAATTAACACATGTAAAAATTAAAGTTGTTTGCGGAATTACACCACTTCTATTTAATGTTTTCGTATGAGTAGTTTTCACGAACTTAGATATTTCCTTTGCGAAACATTCCAACTTACAACTAAGTTTTTAATGCTCACTACCTTCTGGACTCGGAACTAAAAGTGCCTGGGGATTTGCAAATATTTCTCCTAGAACTTTATTTACTGCTTACAAGAAACAACTTGTATGAAAATCGTTTAATGTTTCAATACTCAAAAGTCTGTTAAACAGATTTTATATTATGGTTATTTCATCCCAGCAACACAAAGAATGACCTACTTATACTTGTAATCCATTTTACTGGACGAATAAATCTGATTTCGTGGGTACAAATCAGATTTATCTTGTTTTTGTTTTACGAATGTGATCTTTGCATTTAAATAAATTGAAAAGTTTATATGTGTATACTTAGAACTAAATATTTGTTTTTTTTTTTTTTAATATTGGAAATTAAATTTAGTAATAAACTGGAACTCAATTTCATTTTAATACTTAAACTTGTTTTACTTACTTTTCTGGTTAAATTGTATTTAGTTTTTAGAAATTTTATAATTTGTGACATTTGGAATTCTTTTACAAAAGAATAGTGCAGTGGTTCCAACTAGTATTTTTGTCTTCAAATGTGTTTAAAAATATACTTTCACGCAAAGGTTTTTAGTTTCATAGAAATTTATTAAAATTTATATATGTAGTCATTTATGATCTAAGTGTTATAAGTGACACTTGGAATACAACGCGAAGCGGAGTGCTCCAAACCTTCGAACAAAATAAAATAACTTTTAACACATACATTATACACAACTTAAAAAGCTTAAAATTCTACATACGAATCAATAAGCAAAATTAATTTTGCATTTATTGTAAGGGCAGAAATTAAGTACCTATAAAAATATCAAAAATCGAAATTAGTTTAGTCTACTTTATTATAGAGATCTATGACACTGTTGCTTGGCAACCCCTACACAAACATTTCCAACCCGTGGGGTGAAAGTGAAATCTGTTATTTCCCACCCAAGAGATTGTCATTGCAATTAGTAATGATGTATTTCCCAACCACTAAAATAATTGTGAATAAAATAATAATTACTATTGATTATAGTGCAAAATTTTATGTTAGTCAACCTTTATTTATAGTTTTTTTACATAAAATAATTAAATTACGAAAGTATGATTTTACATGTTAAAGTATTCACCCGGTATATTTATTATGTTATACCAGGGGGTAGCGGTTAGGGGTGAACATAGGGATTTAACATGGAAATTTCGCTTTATGAAATTTTTTACTCTCCTATTTATTTTACTGCCAAAACTGCGGAGTGTAAAGTTGTACAGAATTAAAAGTTGCATAGAAAAGTGTTTTTACAAGTTTCAATATGTGTTTGGTTTCTTTACAATTTAAAAAAGAAATTTAAAAATATGATGTGACCAACACAATACCTCCCGCCATTTACCTATGGAGTCTCGTTTCCGCGTGCCTGTTGTCTGGTCGCGAATCTGGGGAATCCGATTCGATCCCGATCAACGCCAAATAATTCGCATTTTAAATGGCATATAATTAACCCTTGTGGTAAACGCCCGCACAATACAAATATGTATTCATCATTACCGGAATGTGTGTACAAATCAGATTAACACACCCAGCAATGGATAATATGCCGTGATAATATATTTATTTATTTCTTTATTGAAATACATACCTGCATATTTACTAATGCTAGAAATTATGTACATTAAGTTCCCTTCCATAAAATTATTGTTCTATTTACAATTTTCCTTTTAAAACGTTACTATTATTAATTTAAAATGATTATTTTTTGACAGTGACATTTATCTGTCAGTTACATACATTTGAGCTGAACTATGTAACCATAGAGATGTGGTTAAAGCATAACATCAGAGATATAATCTTTATATTACTTTATAAATTTATCCATAAAATATATAGAAAAAGTATTAGCAAACCTGTAGAAAATGGAATAATCTTTAATTTTTATAATAACAAATTGCGAAACAATTACATTTAAAGGTACTTTTTGAAGAAAAACTATCTTAAGCTTCAAGTAAACTGCCATGTCCGGTTATTCGATTGCCACTAAAATCTAATGGCTTTTTTCCATATTATATTAGAAATACATGGTTTCAAAACTTTCTGAATGATAGTATTTGAGTTAGAGCGTAAAGAGGATCCATACACACACACACGCACACATACATACATACACACATACACACAGACACATCGTGAAAATGTTAAAATTGGATTCTAAGGACCTTAAAACGTGGTCATTTACCAAAATCTCGATATGCGATTTTTAGCACGATCCCTATACCTCCCTTACCAAGGGTAGCGGGAGGTAAAAAGGAAACAAATGTCAAGGTTATTGCTACTAAATAGGATTTTAAATATCTTTTTAAAATTATGATGAAAACAATCATACTATAAAACATCTAAAATCAGATTTATATGTATCTTTCTGTCTACAGTTTTTGTCAAAAAATGAATAGGAGAGTAGGATACCGCATAAAACTAAAAAGCATAAATCCCAATGTTCACTCCTAACCGCCACCATCGGGTATAAAGGAAAATATTTTTGAACATTGTATTTGAATTCTAAACTGAAGTGTAGAAATTGCTTACATAAATTTACACCAAAAGATTGGATATTCTGATAGCTTAATATCACATTTAACGGACACGGACATATATTTTATTACAAATTATATACATTTATGTCAATTTACTTCAATGAAAAGGCGTCTTGATTATGCATTGTATTTTATATATTAGATTTGGTGTAAACGAAAACACCCAACTCACGTAAAACATAATTCAATTGGTATTAAAATGGCCCAATTAAAATGTCGCCAACATGAATCACGTAATTAGTCTCTTGTGTGTTTTTACAGGACCTCGCGAGTGTAGAGTGTGTGGAGAAATAATCTCGCACTGAATTTTACTCAGGACACACAAAATGTATTCGACCCATGTTGTACTCTGTCGTTAAATCTGACTGTTCGGTATTGTTCTAGAAACAACAGTGTTATGTGATGTTAAAGTAATTTATATATTTTATAAATTATAAAGTTTACAGTATATAACACAAAAATGTGTTATATTCTCTGTATTGACTTGAAATGTTTGGTTATGGCATATATTTCAAAATGTTAGTTTAAGTTGTGCCTAAAGTTGGATTCTTATCTTCCCCGTGTACTAAATTCTAAATTTATATACACTAAATGACGTCATTTAGTGTATTATACTATGTTCCACCTTACCAATTCAGTATAAGGGGCGAGCAGACACGTAATTCGAGCGAACTTGAAGAGCTTGGAATCTGATTTGTGTGCGCTTGTCATTTTGATAGCTTTGACAACAACAATATTTTGACTTATTTTGATTTTGAATTGCTAAAAAGTTATTATTTTTAATTTGTGCCTAAAAATTGTAAAATAACAACTTTTTAGTAGTTTGAAACCAAAATAAGTCAAAATATTGTTCTTGTCAAAGCTGTAAAAATGACAAGCGCATTTAAATCAACTGATTTAATTGTCTGCTCGCGCCCTATTATAGAGAAATTAGTAGTTAGTGTTAGTAGTTATGGTTACTGGTTATAATTACTAATAAAAGATAGGTAAACAGCGTTCACAATACATGAAATTAACGACTACGAATAACTAACTAACCACTAATATCGTGTTACGAATGAGGCTTAAGGTATAGGGTTTTAAGTCTCTGACTGGCTGAAATTGGAGCCAAGTTCACGCAATGTAATTTCAGATTAGTGTCAGTGTATATGACATGTGGCATCTCGTGTCATTTTTTGTGCAATGTAAAGTATCATCTTTATCCGATTTGAAAAGCAGGTAGAAAATACTGACATACCTAACCAATTACAGCGTAACATAGATATTAAATAAGACTAAGCAATAAAGCGTCAGTACATAACAATAACATACAATATATAAAGAAAAAAATGTACTTTTTTATCAAAATTTAGACAATTCACGCCTGCAATTATCAAAAAAAAACCTTGACATAAACTAACCTAATAGAACAAAATTAAATTTGGCGGAACTCGAGTCGTTTAATTCATATTCAGAGGTAGGATTGCATCACTCGCGATTTTTCTAAGCCCGCAAAACTGATATTCGTTAAACTATTTCATGAAAATACTAATTTTTACATAATTATACTATTATAAATGTACAGTAAAATTTTTGAAAGATGTCCGATCAAGGTCGTCTACGAATTGTATGAATTCAGATTTTTGCTCCGCCCATTATGACAAATTTAGTAGTGTCGTTTGCTTAGTTTTTATGAGGGTACGTAAGATACTACTGTTATTTTATTATTATAAAAATATATATTACAGTAAAAGCATTCAAAATTCAAAAATAAGTCAACTGGTAAGTTTATAAGCAAATGTGAAACCAAATATGTTAAAAATAAGATAATGACACAATGTCAGTGTCAGTGACTCTGACAGAAAATAACGTTATTCGTACGGCTGTGAATCAAGGTAATGTATCTGAATTAATAAATAAAGTTACGTTCCAGCGGAAGTATTATCAACAACGAGCATCGTTTTAAAGTGGAATGTCCTAACTTAGTTGAAACAATATGAATTTCTGAAAGACACGCATGTTATATCCATCCTTATCGCACACTCTTATATACTTTGCAAAAAAAAGAGATAAATGTATGCCTATTTGTTAATTCGTTCGTGATACAGATGACCTTCATCGGACATCTTTCAAAAATGTTACTGTAGTTCTTGTCTGATCAAACGACGTATTAACCGCGGTTTTGAAACAAAAGTAAAGCGCTCTGGTGTCCGATACGTTAGTTGATGTACCTTATCTAGTTACTGAGCGCGGTACGTATAGTACATTTTGACCGGATATTGTATGTACACATAATTCATCTTAAATGTCAAATTAAATAGAATTATTAACTTTAATGTACATTTGGAGCTCCCAAGTGTTTTCAACAGAAGCCATTAGTGTCTTCGGTTTTCGGAATTGTATTTATGGGTTGCGACCTCAACCTTATATCATAAAAAAAAAATTATATTATACTTTACGGAAAGCATATTTCCTATATACTTATAAGTTTGTCACGCATAATATTCTACGTTCTGACTTTTAATGCACAAGTCACAAATACTTGACACATAAAAAACTGACAATCACCTGACATTCAAATGACGGGGACAGGATCGATGCCCGATCGATGTAAAATTCAATGTAAACATGGTCATTCTCAGTAGTACTAACGTATGGTACGAAAATCAACTATAATTATTTCAAATAATTTTATATTCCGTAAAAGGAATAAGTATTGACTTAAAAATAATTATAAATTTCATTAATATATATGTTTCTTAATATTAGTATTATTTTTTCTTCTGTTTTTTAAAAATATATAACACCCAATAATTAATACAAGTTATATTTCATTTTATAAGGTTTTTTCCATGTCGATGACGTGAGTCCTCTGCTTAATCATTTTCTGTCTCTACGTAAGTTGTGATATCTGTAACGATTTAGACAGAAAAAAAATTAAGTGACTGCGCTGTGTAATTTTTATAATAAATTTTATCTAGCAGCCTATCCAAATGTCAAACAACTAATTTTTAATAACAGTAATAATTGTTTATGGGTAGTCAAACGTTTCCTTCGCAATATTCTGTTCGGCCTAATAATATTATACTGTCGTTATTACAATAAGACGAATAAATATTGCTAACTTATTTCTAAACGTTACTTGTTTGACATTTACATAGACTGCTAGATAATTTTAAATAAATAAATTATACGGCGCAGTCACATACAATTTATTTTTGTCTGTCTAATAGTTACAGATATCACAACTTACTCAGAGACAGAAAAGTTAGTTATTGAATGTATCTTTCGAAAAAATGATGTTTCCATTAAAAAATTATAGTTAAATTATGGTCACGACACCCAAGTTTCATACACCAGTATTTCACTAACAATAACAAATACCATCTTAAAAGATAAACTATATCCATATGGATTTTCGTATCAAATTTCATTCAAATAGAACAAAGCGTTCTGTTATTATAAGCAAAATTATTTTTTTAGACGGACTTATATCGTTTTATGTTGATATTTTAGAGTGCTCTTCATTTATCTTTAATTATTTCTTAGATAGCTCTGAGACTCATTTTGTTATCATGTTATGTATATAAAATCAAGTTAGTTTTGTGATATCTGTCAATTGTATATAATTATTGTTGTTTGGGCACGCTGTCAAAAGTTTATATGAATAAAGACTTGGAATTCAACCAATATATGTATTACCTATGTATTACTGCTAAAAAAATTTTATTTTGGGCATAGGAATCTGTGGTTAAGCCATGTTCCCCTATTTAAAAAATCGAATTATTTTCCCCGTAAAAAATAATTATTCGTTTATGAAAAGAAAACTATAATTATATATATATATATATATATATATATATATATATATATATATATATATATATATATTTAATAGATTAATCATTTATTAGACATATAATATATGCATGGCATATATTATATATCTAATGATTTTTGCAAAATCGAAAGAATTAATTTAGGGCCATATTCATAGTCACTACTTGAAATTCGCTAAGATTATCCTAAGCTAAGTGTAAGCCTAGTTCACACTTGACTTCAAATATGTTTTCATATTCATAAAAGATTCTTAACTTTTACTTCATTCAAGTAAATCTTAAGTCAGATTAAAGATTCCTATGACGTGACTGCATGGTGACAGCTGCCTGTTTGTTATTGTTATCGTCAATTATATTGTTGTCATCAACGATCACATGTCATAGTATCCGATAATGCATGCACCCCCAATATTTTTATTTCATCTTTCGGTAAAATCCCCTGAATTCAGTTCTGATCTCATTAATATTAATAAAAATCTTTATTGTAAATGAGTTTCTTTTGAACTTCAGATTCATTATTTATGTAACTACTTACATGATATTGAAAAATGATTTAAATTTAACTCACCTGAAAACTCCCTGTGGCATAGAACCTTAGAGATATCAAAAGCTTAGTGCTCGGATCAATGGGCAATCCACGATTGCTTTCAACATGTGTATAATTATTTACTATTAAGGGCAGTAGAATTTGTTGAACGCACTGTTTTGAAAATCTATACCTCCTCTTGAATTCAACGTCATTCAAAATGTCTAAAGAATTATTGCTTCTTAAGTACCGTTTAGGAATCCTGTGTTCATTATAAATCAAATCCAAAAACTCTTCATAATTATCATACTCCTCAAATTCATCTTTAAAATTGTTCATTTTCAACACCAAATTAAAGTTAAAAACTAGACACTTCGCAATTACCAAAATATATCTGATTAAGTTATGGTAATCAGTTACAATCGTTAACTTACTACAAATGCAGGAATTAATATCAAAAAACAAGTGTTAAAAAGTAAAAAATAAGAAAATTTATTTTCGAGAAAAATTAAAGTGAGGTGGATAGGTATCTAGAGATTTACTCATTTTTTACTTAAACTCAAGATAATTTCAAGTCAAGTTTAGTCTATGAATACCAAAAACTATGTGAAGTAGTGATGGAGAAGCTCACTTCAGATTTACTTCAACTCAAGTCAAGTTTAAGTCAAGTTCGGACTATGAAAACGGAATTTGACGTTTCTATCATTTGAAGTTAAATTTAAGTCAAGAATTTTTCAAGTAGCGACTATGAATATGGCCCTTAGTTTTTTCTTTCAAAAGTAACAAATAGAAAAAAATCAAGTACATGAATAAAATTATTAACAGATGCATGTTCATACAAAAAGAAAACATGATTCCATTGGCAGCATCTAAAAAAAATTAAAAACCCTATTCAATTTGTAAAAATTTACATACATAAATAATGAAATATTGCTCACAACTAAAAAAACTTTTTATCGTTCAATGAACTAGATAAAAAATTACAAATATTGTGTATGCGATATAACGATATTTCATAACATGGTTTCGAATAATTTCTCACTAATTTTTTAAATGAACTAGCTGTAAAATTGAAATAAAACTGTCTATATTTCAAAAGCTTAAAACTAGGCTGGGTTTTGCATATTTTTGATAAAAGCCGTAATGATATATTGATTTTATTTTAAAAATATAAAACTTATAGCGGATTTTGAAGTATGAGTATGATGCATTTGGTATTCAAATTAAACTTCTACTAGCTGAATATGAATAATATTATATAAGCAAAATATCTCAGATTGTATAATTTTGTATGGATATAAATAAATCAATGCATCTCATACATCATGCCAAACCTTTTCTACAAATACCCGTACATCAATTTCTGTTTAGCCTGTATTCATAACAGTGTTCATACATCAACATTCATCAACATTTGGCAAATTTTGATAAATGATATCCCCCGAATCACAAGGATATTCTAAATCACAATTTAAAGAAATGTTTTGAACTTTATAAACGTCCTTCGCAATGAAGCGTCCAAGAACTCAGGTGGTAAGCCACCTGAGTTCTTTAGTTCGGACACGCTTGTCTTTCAAAAATGTATATTGTTTCGACTAAGTTAGGACATTCCATTTTAAAACGATGCTCGTTGTTGATAATACTTTCGCTGTAACGTAAGTTTATATATTAATTCAGATAAATTACCTTGTACGAATAATGTTATTTCCTGTCAGTGTCAATGACACTGACATTGTGTCAGTATCTTAGTTTTCACATATTTGGTTTTACATTTGCTAATAAACTTACCAGTTGATTTATTTTTAATCTTTTAATGCTGTTATTGTAACATATATTTTTATAATAATAAAAAAACAGTAGTATCTTATGTACCCTCACAAAAATTAAGCAAACGACACTACTGAATTTGTCAGAATGGGCGGAAGCAAAACTAAAAATGCTATCCCGGTATCTGCCATTTGCGTTTCTCGGGCCTGGCCATTATGCAACGGGCTCTACTTTTCCGGCCTTCAGGTGTCATTTACAAATGAATAATAATATGTCAATCAATGTTCTTGCCAACTTGACTGTCTGTTCCTATTATACCTGTTACACTTGTATCGACAGAGCATGAGTATACTTTTTACGAAAATGTACCGTAGAAGTTCTGTATACAATAGCTTAGAATAATCACGCGTTCCGGTACGTCACAATAAGCCGTCATAATACGCCAGTGAACAGTACGTTATGTTACAGCATAAATCCACCATTAGTGTACTGACGTTTTGAAATATTCGTATACGAAATTAATCTTTACTATGTATTTAAATTAAGATTACCCGATCACCAATATAGTTAATTTAAAAATAACACATAAAAATTCAAAATTTTATTTTTTAAATCTCTATATATAAAACACTACAATAGCTATTTGTATATTAAGAGCGCAAAATAGGACACTGTCGATTGAGAGGTTGTCCGAAACACACACAAGATTTTTTCTAAAGTCTCCACAGTGGGGTCCTCCACCATAAAAAAATGTACACTTTGTACACTGCTACTCAATAAGGATTAATATAAAGAAAAAACGTCTTTTATATTTAATTTTAATTTATCGTTATTTCCTATTCTTCTTGACCTATTGCTTCTATCTAATCTAAACATTTTACACTTTCGTTTTTGTGAATGAATGCCCTATTTTATTTTCACAATAGTGCGGCATTTTTTTTTTTTTTTGGTTATGTAACATACCGTCAGAGCAATTATATGTCAGATTGATTTGTAAAGGTGGTAAATGTGTCACTACAGTGCCACTAGTTCCTGACTAAACGTTTCCATCAAGAATGTAGACATTTCTCAACATTGTAGTAGAAATTTGGACAGCGAGCGTTTTTTCTACTTTGTCGCGCTACAGCGACATTTCGTCGGCAGAGGTAATTGTTTAGATTGTTTACCTGGAGAAAAAATATGTTATTTTAGTCGGATTTGGAAGATGTAAAATACATTATAACGAGTAATAATTTTGTTATATTTCTTAACAGTTTTTACTTTAGCGTGCCTTAGCATACAGTCGTTTAGTTAAAATTCTAAACATACTAAAGATGTAGGTGTAAATGTTTTCTGTGCACCAAAGTTTAGAAGTAATCTAATTTCGAAAAGAACATTTCTGCAACTATCTTGCAAACATTTTACCTACTCTATGTATTTAAATTTAGAAAAATAATATTGGATTGTACTCTAGTTTGAATTCTCACGAACTAGAGCTATTTGGATTGATGCCGAACAAGCACAGAACGAAATGTATTTTAGCGAAGTTTGTGTTTTGTGTGCTAACTTCCATTAAGTTGACTGTTGACGTGCTCTGTTTATATACGTTTGAATAATTTTAAATGTAATTTTAACAAGACGTTCTACTCAACATGAGATGATGAAAAGATATGTTCAAAGTTTATCCTTAATAGAGAGTTATAAAGTAAAATATTTTATAGTTTACTCGTTTATATACAGCACATGACACATAAATTGAAGCTTTACAGATGTCAGGTGTCTATCCTCCTATGAGAAGTTTTAGCGGCGGAAGTTTTATTGAACGTATGTAGTCAAGTGAATTTTACAATATGCTTGTAATAAATATGTATGTTAACAACAAATAATATAAGTATTACAAGTAAGTACTACTACTTTTTATAGAATACTAGCTTAAACCGCGGCTTCGGTCGCGTATATCATAAAAAAAAAATCTGTTGTGGCCTACACAATACCTCTCGCCACTTCCATATGTGATTACATAACTATAGGGCGCGAGCAGTCATGTGATATTGTTGGCCTTGACCAGCAGATATGGTAGCCCATGCCAGAATGACAATTAGTAATTATGTACATAGACGTCAAATGTCAGAATTTTTCATTAAAAATTTCAAGATTTTCTAAATTCAAGTAGTTCATTTGTCGCCAGGAGTGTGAAATTTACTTGTCGAGGTAAATAAACTATATGGAATTGGAAAATCACGAAATTTAGAATAAAAACTTATGATATTTGACATCTATGTACATAATTACTAGATATCATTCTGACACGGGCCCCCATATCTGCTGGTCAAGGCCAATAATGTCACATGACTGCCCGCGCTCTATATTTATTTAACCTTTATACTTACATCTATTCTTTATATTTAGATTTTTTAATTTTAAATTCATTCTATGAAGAAATTTTGTCCTACTCTTCTAATTTTTCGAAATGTTTCCAATTCATTGTCAGGTTTGACAGTATTTTTGAAGGGTATATATACTATACCTATAATTTTAAATATTTTACTATTAATACAATATGAAATAATATAATGTATGTACTTCCCACAAAGAAATCAGTAATGTCTCTGGATTTTTGACACTGACATTTATCTGTCAGTTACAAACAATTTCATTTTTCAATTGGTTTCCTTGATATTATTTGTGCTGTGAGATTTATTACAACAGATTATTATATACCTTATATTTCTTTTTCCCTAAATCTACAAAAAATATAATAAAATATTTATATGTATCAGATAGAGAATTTACTCTTCTTTAATAAGCAAGAACAAAAATTTTCAAAAAATAATATTTATAATAATTTTTGTAAGAATCTGCTATTTCCGGTTGTCCAATTATTACCAGAACCTTTTCAGCTCTTCCCAGTAATGTCCGATTGAGAAATACGTAGTTAAACAGATATTAAGTATTATAGTTTTTGAGAAATCGTCTTTCCAACGGACTCACATACATTCACACATACATACACACATACATACACACATACACACCCACATACATCCACTCACACATACACAGACATCATCGAAAAAATATTAAAATTGGATTGTAGGGACCTTAAAACTTTCTAATTCATTAAAATCTGTATATGCGATTTTTAGCATGAATCCAATACCTTTCTTAGCGAGAGGTAAAACTATTAAACTCTGTTGAAACATTAAAAAATTATTAAATTTTACTGTTATGAATGGTTTCTTGCTATTGATTATAATAACCAGCAATAATAACAAACAGTGCTTACCTATAAAATATAAATACATAATGGGTGCGTTCGGTATTTAAATCTGTCGAGCACTCTGAGAAATTTGATCACGTGACAGATTCATCTGCGATTTCCGATCTGTAGCTTGAATAACCGAATGGATAGAGCATTTATCATTTTGACACTTATTAACTTGCGCCAGACTAAAAACGGAAAATAATAAAGAACTGTTAACATGTATACTGTGCGCGAGTTATAAACGTTTTTTTGATGATACTGATTAAGAATGTGGAAATGATTATGGACAACTTAAAGCTGAAAATTATGTAGAAAGATATTTCCTAACATTTCAAACATTTTTGATTGATATACGAAAACGATAACATTCATTCATAGAATAGACACTGTTTGCATTATCGGCGACAAACATTTTAAATTTGCGCTTAAATACGCATGCGCCAGACAACTGCTCAACTGCTTCATGGTTATAGAATGAGCGAACAGATCGGGCTCTGTGCGCTCCGTGAGCTAATAACCGAATGTAGAGCTGAGCAAAAAGATCCCTCAGATGTAATTACTAATTGGTATCGAGCGCTCAGACCGCTCAGAGCGTAAAACCGAACGCAGCCAATATTTTTTGACAGAATTGATTTTGAAGTCATAAAAACAGAAATATTTATTCGAATTTGTTCAATTGCATGATTTAGGACCGATATTTTTTTCTCTGTCTGTTAACTTTCAGTAAAAACATAAAATATAGCTCCGATATATACTACGTGTACATGAAGTTTTAAAAATGGCTTCAGCTTTCAATTAAAATTATGCGAAACTGTTTTCAATACTGGTTTAGACATTGATTAGAAAATAGTTTCGACGCATGCGCATTTGGCTGATGTGATATCGTTTTCACTTCAAATACTTTGTTCAAGAAATATCTTCTACTAACATGGAAAAATCATTTAGGTTTACATTACATATTATGTAAACATGGAAAAATAATTTAGGTTAATCTGTTGTAATAAGTCTCACAGCACAAATGTCATGGAAACCAATTGAAAAATGAAATTGTTTGTAACTAACAAATAAATGTCAGTGTCAAAAATCCAGAGCTACTTTTTTTTACTGTAAATTACTACTGGAACTCTTTTAGACATTTTATTTAATAAAACTTAACATCCTTACAACTAAATACGTTAATTTTTTCAGTTTTTGTTCAATTGTTGAAAAAACTAAGTATTATTTCATTTTACATTAAAACAATAAAATATTTTAGAAATATATCTTGCTCTTGCTATGTATTATTAGAACGACAAAATGTCAATATCAATAATATTAATAAAAATTGACGATTATTTATATTAGTATTTGTACGGGTGGACCAATTGATGTTGGACGGGGCTCGTATACCGAAACCTAGCCTAACCTAACCTAACATAACAAAATAGTTTTGTACCTAAATATTGAGAATAGAACACATTGTTCATACTTTTTAGAATTTTATTTTAAATAAGATCAAAGTAGTTCTCTTCAATAATAATATATTCCATTTTCTTCCCTTCCATTTCTTAAAATATTAAAATCAATCTTCTTTTAGAATGCTAAATACTTTTAAAATAATCATGAATTGTATTGTCAAATAGGTGAATATGGGGGTATTCTATTACTTTTTTTTTCGCCAAAAACGAATGAAAATGCTCTCTGATTAATTCCATATTTTCAATCAAAATGATATTAAAAAAAGAAAAAACTAAGTTGTAGTTACGTTAACTTCCGCAACTTAATTTCAAATGACAGATAAATGAAATGAATGGACGATACCGTGCTTTAAGGAAAGTATTTTGAATTTATTTGTTACTACTACAATTTAACATAGCTTAAGTATACTACAGGTAGTGACTTGCTTCATGAGTCGTTGGCAAGTTTCAAAGTTTATTTCGCGTACCTTTCAATAGTTGTATGTTAGGAGGATTGATTTCACGGGGTACAAATGGTATGTTTTTGACTCCAAGCACTGCGTTATTGTTCGGGAATAGTGGCATGATGAACATTGATGAAGTCAAGTAACTTCGGTGGAAATTTTATGTGTTAACCTCGAACAAGTCCAACGAACTGTCAGGAGACACATGCTTCCGAAATTAGACGACACACTATTATTTTTTCTGAAACTTTGCCTTTTCTTTAAAATTTATTTTGAAAATTCAATTTTTTTCTGAAAGCTTATGTGACATTACTTGATTTTCTTATTTTCAAGAATGTTATTATTCTCACTTTAACCCATGATGATGGGCAACGAGCAACTTTCTGGCTTTGTACGAAGAAAGTTCAATTAAAACTGTAACAATTATTTTTTAATCGTAGGACAATCCTGTATGTCAAATTTGTTTCCTTTCTTAAGATACAAATTAGTTTTTTAAAAATATGGTTGTAAAAAGATTGTCCAGAATTTTATTATTTATTTCAACTCCAAACTAAAAAAATTTCGCACCATTTTATTTCTTTATCCTTTTTCTCTAACTAGTTTACAGGCATTGTATTGATTGATCTTTTTAAAGTGTGTAATATCTATTACATTTTTCTGGTCTTATTCTTATCATAGAGAAAAATATATATTTTCCAAGAAAAATATGTGATGTCTTTCGTGACAGTTATTGTGCAAAGATGTTCCTGAAATAACATCATATGTAACAGTATATCTACTCCATTCGTGCTGCAAGATGTATCAGTTTCTTGAGCAGATAATGGCATATCATAAACAAAAATGTCTACATCCATTACCGTCAAAGCATATCACAAAAAACGTAATACATCATACAGTGTTTTTTAAAACTATGTGATAAAATTAAAAGCTAAGAACTAAAGCTTTTAGAAACTTATTAAAAAGATAGTAGCTAATATAAAATAATTAGAATTAAGTACATATACCAGGGGTGGCCAAGCTCCTTGATAGTCCGAGCCATTTTTCAAAATTTGAAATTTTTTGCGAGCCGCAATTAAATACGTATTAAAAGGTATGCAAAAAAGGTATTAAAAATTATTTTTTTACAGAAATTATATTTATTAAATAAAAGTACAAAATATGTGTATTGAATTTAAATATTCAAAATTAAACACATTTATTTTACTTCTCTTGATAATTCTTTAAAATTTGGTGAATAATTGGTGACAGCACTTCTCAGTAATTCTTTGAGATGCTGGTTAGTTAATACTGATCGGTGTTTGGATTTCACGAATTTTAAAGTGGAATAAAATGATTCACATAAGTACGTTGTTCCGAATATTGAAATAATTCGACAAGCAGCCTTTTTTAATTCAGGATACTTCGATTCTGGTACAAATTTCCAAAATTCAGTAAAAAATAATATTTTTTTAAAATATAATAGCACAAAAATGAAAAGGGAACTCGGGTACATTTATCGAGAGCCACAAATAAACCTTCAAAGCGCCGCATGTGGCTCGCGAGCCGCAGGTTGGCCCCCCCTGACATATACAATGATTGGAAAAGGATACACTCAATAAATGAAGATTTGGACAGGCGTTCTTTATCATTGCCATTGGTTTTGTATTACACAAAATTTGGATTAATCGCTTTCTCAGCGTCCATAAGTTTAAATCAGAGGAGGGTATACTTTTTTGGTAACGGGCACCATTAACACATGTTTACTAATAAAATACAGTCGATTCTGTTTAAGTGGGCCATAGGTTAATCGGAACAGTCGCTTATTTGGGCTTAATCTCAAGGAATGGAAACCAAACCAAGGAACTAAAAGTAATTTAAATTGGTTAATTGATACAACTTTCCCGTATTGAATACCTATGCTCATTTTGTAGTGTAATTAAATAAAATAAATAAACAAATATATCATCACGGCATATTACCCCTTGCTGGGTGTGCCAATCTGCTTTGAACATTGATATCGGTAATGATAAAATATTTGTACCGCGAGGGCGCTTACCAGGCGTCACCTCACGAGCACTCATAGCTGGCGTGGAGAATGCACTACAGGAGTCAATTTAGTGCCATTAAAGTAATTTTTGGCGTCGGTCGGGATCGAATCCGAGTCCCCAGATTCGCGACCAGACACTCAGGCACACGGCCACGAGACCCCATTTCATATTCCAGTACACATATTGATGTTATAAGGAGCTTCATCCTTCAACGATTTTTGATGATATCGTATTTGACATTGGCATGACTGCAATAAGTACATTAAATATCTAGGCAACTGACAGATTAAAAAGCACAAATCACTGTCACCAACCTAATAATTCTACCAAAAAATTTCCTTTTAATTTTCCTCATAATATAATTGTTACTATGGTTATTTAAAATAAGTAAATGTACAATTTTATTCACTCCATGAGAGAATAATTCAGAAGTCACGCATAAATTATTACTGATTTTTGCGTTTTTTAAAATTACAATTAAAATAAATTTTATTAGTGGTTGCTACCTTCGGAATTAAATTCAGAGATGTTGTTTGTGTTTTTAATTAAATATGTTTAGGAGAAAGGTCCTCATTTTCACACATTTCAGTGTATTTTTCTTTCAAACAATTCCTAACAGAATTACAGAATATTTTTCTCAATAACAATATAACAAACACATCACATAGTACCAAAACAAACATTCAATGGCTACTTTATAATTTAAAATAGTATATTAAATGATTTGTGAGTGTCAAACAATAAACGAAAACATAAAAAAGATTTCAGAAAAGAAAAATGTTGGATAAAACGTTGTATTACACTCGTGTAGAATATACAACAGGGTGTTCCACGACTCGACCGACAAATTTTTACCATATATTCCAGGGGTCATTATGATCAAAAAATGTTATATGACCTATAGTTGAATTCCTCTTTGTTTCGGAGATATCGAAGAAATTAAAAAAAAATGATAATTGAGTTAGCCTTGACGGATTTGTTTAACAAAAAAAAACAGTTTAATGACTGTTTACTATCGTAGTTAATGCTGAATGATTTTTGTGCTGTCTTATTAATTTAAGCCATTATGCCGCATTTTACTAATGCAGAATATGCCGATATGGTTTTCGTGTATGGTTTTTGCAATGGAAGGGGACGTGCTGCAGCTGCGGAGTACCTTAGGCGATACCCAGATCGCATTGTTCCTCACCATACAACTTTTTCAAACGTTTTTCGTTGCTTGGTTCTCATTTTGAACAGTTGTTGTAATTTTGTGTTAATTAGCTATCCATTGATGAATAAATTTTCTTTTATCATTTTGTTCCTTAATTTCTTCGATATCTCCGAAACAAAGAGGAATTCATCTATAGGTCATATAACATTTTTTGATCGTAATGACCCCTGGAATATATGGTAAAAGTTTGTCGCTCGAGTCGTGGAACACCCTGTATATTAGTCATTAAAGAAATTTAGCCACGATGCGCGCAGAACGAATGGCTAAACTTTTCTTTCGTGACTAATATGTTACATTCCACACTTGTATAATAAATAGCTATTTTAGGTTACATAATTAAGGTATTTATATGTATGTAATCGACAGATAAATGTCATTGTTAAAAAACATATTGAATTAATAATAAAAGGGTTTCGAGAAGAAAATTTTAGAAAGTAACCTAATTAATAAACTATTTTTTATTTATTTATAATTGACAACTCATTGCTGGGAGCGATATTTTCTAATTTATTTCATTTATTTATTGGAAGAAATGTAAAATAAATGTAGCACAAAAATAAGTTTAGCAGATATGTCTATTTCGCACATCATATAAACGTGTAACATATTATTACTGTTCCACATCCACAGGCGATGTAGTGGTGGAAGACTGTTTCAGGCAGACGTAACTGGATTACAGACGTGTGTATAACGCTTGATTCAATTGCTTACAGGACATGACACTGTTTATACGGAATATACACGTGGATGTTCTATACTCCTACTTAAGTGTCTACAGCATATAGATACATAGTATGAGAAGGAGTACCTATATTATATATGTAGGTGTTCGTTCGTGTTCTAAGCCTAAGCGTATTATGACTTGTCCTGAAGATAAACTTTACAATTATATTTATATCCTGAGGTTTACAAAGGGTGAATATTTTACAAGGGTAAATTGTGTGTATAACGTGTGAACTTTAAGAAGACGAGCATTTAATTTTGTATGGGATGGATTTAAAGGGAGTACAAGATTCATTCGTATTTATAGATGTTTACTGCTAGCTAATCTGTTTGCAAACTTCTTGTAGATCTATTTCGAATTGGTACACTTTTATATTAACATGTTCTTTGCGGATTTTTATTTCGAGTTTTGCTTTCGAGCGATTACATATGAATATATTTGACCCTAATGTACCAACTTTAAATTTGCGATAAGTGTTATTTTGATCAAAAATTTCTATTTTAAATATGTCAATCTAATGGTAGGAACGATTTGAACATTGGGAACTATTGTATACGTTCAAATCTTACAATCACCAGTTAAACTTCTACATAAATAAAAAATCTGTTGTGGCCAGCTCAATACCTTCCATCAATCCTGTGTATAATGTATAAATTCCATACATAAATTTTCTTGCAAAATATTCTAAATTTCCAGTAACATTATTTCATAAACAAACTATGCAAATTGCACTTGACACTGACATCTTCTTCTTATTTAGCTTTTCCCATTCGTTAGAGGTCGTTATTTTTTATTTTCTTCTTCCACTCATTTCTGTTTTGCGTGTCGTTCTCATTCAGATCCTTTTATCTCAAGTCTTCCGCAATACAGTCCTACCATCTTATCTTTGGTCTTCCTCTGTTTCTTCAACCTCCAATTACTAAGCTATTCATTCTTCTTCCAATATATTCCTTCTTTCTCCTCATGACATGTTCAAACCAATGTAATCGTCTCTCTTGTATATTTTTAGAAACTTGTAACACTAGAGTTATTTTATTACCGTATCTTTTTTTGTGTCTTCCCTAACGTCTATTTCAACATCCTCATCTCTGCCACTTTCATTTACTTTTTATTGATATTGACACCTGTCAATTTGAATTATCTGAATATATTAGAAATTTTCATGGTTAGCATAGCTGGCTGATTTATGAAAATTAATATCTTTATAATTCTTTAACTCTATATCTATTGAATATGAAGTATAAAATGCAATCAAATCGTAAAGAGAATAATATATTCTTGAAGTTATAATAACGTTAAATGTCAATAAATCATAATTAACTGTTAAAATCTTCAAATGAGGCTACATCCGGTTCACCAATTATAACCAAAATCTAATCACTTGTTCTTCTGGATGTAAACTTGAGGAATACAAAAAATATATAATTTTTGGAATCGTGGTATTGAAGTTATGCGATCCGAAACTTTCGTCACACAATAAAAATGGTAAAATCGTATTATAGAGACCCTAAAACATGCTTATTCACTTAAGGCTCATCATTGAATATTCTGACCAAAGACAATACCTTCCTTACCTAAAGGTGACGGAAGGTAAAAATTCGATCGTACAAAAACCTGTATTGTATTTCCATCATAATATCAAAGTATAGTCATCGTAGCGTTTTCGTATTGTGATTTTATCGCTAATGCCTTGTTCATCTAATATTGTTTTTATTTTTGAAGCCAGATAGGTACGTAAAGTGTGACATTTTGTACACAATAAAAGTTTATGATACGACCCATAAGGTGTGTGTTGTACATTCCACAACTACACAAAGCACTTTACATAATTTGCATATATCATTTTTTCACGACCTCAGCTCTACTTTTAAATGTATACAAACTTTATTTGGGATGACAGTTCACTTCTTCATCTAAAAAATAAATTAGACATGAGAGCAAGCCGTCACTACGGCCGGTATCTTAATCCATTTTCATGTTGGCCTTCTACCCTTGATAAAGAAGATTGTTTATCTAATCAGACCTTACAAAAAATGATCTCGAAACCTATGTTTTCACTCGCATGAAAAAGTGATATTCTACGTACGCAATATAGTACAAAAAAGATCTAATTTAGATAGAGGACGCAGAATAAACGATTAGGTATCATTCGTTGGTTAAAATGATTAGGGAGCAGACTCACGTAATTAATCTGAAAAAAAAAACCTTATAAACAGAAATATAACTTGTAGTAATTATTAGTTGTTATGTATTTTTATAAAAAGAAGAAAAAATATACTAGTATTAAAGAAACGTATATATTAATTAATTTACAATTATATCTAAGTCAATTCTTATTATTTTTACGGAATATAAAATTATATTCCGTAAAAGGAATAACGATTGACCTTGAATATCATTAATATACACATTACTTAATACTATTACTTTTTTCTTTCTCTGTTAAAAATAAATAACACCCAATAATTTCTACAAGTTATGTTTCATTTTATAAGGTTTTTTTCAGGTTGATGACGTGAGTCTTCTGCTTAATCATTTTCACTATAGTCAGAATTTCATCAGATAACTGAAAAATGTACATCTCTTCCTCAGTAAAATAAACGTTACTCTGTCTTCTTGTTTTACATATTACGAGCATATTTTTGTGTTAGTGATTCAAAAAATGATCACAATTTTTTTAAAGTACTTAATCCTTGCTAAAATAATTTGTGTATTCAGCGCAAGTAGCTAATGCAGATAAACGTGTCCTTTACTCTATGTAATTTGCATTTATATTTTGGAGACACCGTTATGCGCATGTCGTATAAAAAGAAATTTTATGACTTCGATTAAACAAGTGTATACGAGTATATACTTTTCCGTCCCAAATTATGAAACATTTCTAAAGACATTTTGGTTAAAGATGGCTTTATAAAATAATAGGTTTCTACATAAACGCATATTTATCAAAATTAAGAGCCGGTTTATCAATACAAGGATAAAAGTGGCATATAAACTTACAGTTAACATAACTGTCAGATAACTTTATATGATTGTATATCCAATATGAAACTATCTGTAGGTTAAGAAACTCACAAAATTATAAATTATTTTCACTGAAATTATAAAACCTTTGTGATTGGCTAAAATTCATGTGTCAAATTCATAAAATATTTTGACAGAATAAAAACATATATCATACACAGATCTTATAAGATAGATTTTATTGTTAATTATTTGACAACGATGAGGAAATTGGGATATTATTGTACGACTTTAATAGCAACCTGCAGAAATGTTATATTTCCTAAAAGATAAATAAATGTATTAAACATATTTATATGTATTTATTTAGATAAAATGACAATGTGAAATCTAGGAACCACACTCCATTCATGAAGATATTATTTAAATTGATGTAAAACAGAAAGCGCAACATCTAATAGATTTATATCTTTGTATAAGTTTAATAAACATATCGTTCAGGGTTGTACTTCCAGAATGCACATATTGGATTATTATAACTTTGAATCAATATTGGAATGATTGCTACTGATTATTATATTTTCTAATCTATTTAATTTGTTGATGCCAATAAATATTATTATTGTTGTAAATAATATATTTTATTTGAGTTTTCAAGTTCAGGTTTAATAATTGTAGTAGTGTTTCATTGTACACACCAATTTTATTCATTATGGATGTATTGTTACGTTTTTATTTTTGCAATTAATATCTTTATTCGTTTTATTAATATGTTTAGTCATTATTTAAGAGCAACATCAATTGGTGATTATAATATTCTTCTTTGAATTTAATGCTTTCCTTATTTGAAAACCAGCAAATATTTCTTTTATATATCCTGTGTGTTGTTCATACCTATAATAATACTGCATTGTAGATAAGCAATGTAGAATCATTTTAAAAATTCAATTAATTTTCACATTTAGGTCAGAAAAAAAATAGCTTTTATAATGTATGCAATTAATACAAAATATCTTGTTAATTATTTTTGCTTAATATTAATAATATACTTACCATATGTGATTAATTAATTATTTATTGTCTTTTTTAATTTTTGAGGGCAAAATTTCATACGTAGGATTTAACTAAGTTAACATGTTTATCTGCCTGGTAAACTGACGGATAAATTTTTACCAATTTTATCTGACAGTTTACGTTAACTTTTGTTTGATAAATGCTTACTATGTTTTAACTGCCAGTTAACTTATTTAACCTTGCATTGATAAACCGTCCCTTAGAAATTATAATTGAAAGAAATATTAAAATATGAAGGTTGATAACATTGATAGTTTCAATAAACATTTGAAATTTACTTTATTTTGACATTCGACATTTTAAGAAGTTATTTACGAGTTAGGTTCGAGTTAAAATTTACATTTATTATGTTATGAACCTACAAATAAATACTTTGAATTTTAATTTTTAAGAGTGTTTCACTGTTTGATGTAAATATTTTACTATAAAAAATCGAATTTCACTAATTTTCCATGAGTAATGACAGAAAATGACAAGTAAAATTAAAGATATTTATTTGACACTTAGACTAAGTTACCAACATAACAATTTAAAAATCCCGAAATCATTTCGACAAAAATTTTCATTGTTAAACTGTTTTTGATAAAAACAGTTGTAGAAATTTCACTATGTGAATGCGAAATAGGAAAATAGTTATTTGTACTGTTGCTTGTATTGAAAGTGTTTCTTTGTCGAACCAAAACGAAAGTTGCAATCGTTTGTGTTTGGTAAAGGACTTTCAACACGTGTTATACAAACTATTTTTTCTACTCCTCGAAGATAAAAAAATAAGGCAATAAATAATCATTTTTTTCTTCAAGTGTACAATAATATTCATATTATGTTACTATACACACACTATAGAAGATATTCATTTTATTACTAGTACAACAATGTTGTTCATTGTTGTACTAGTAAAAAAATGTTAGCTTCTTAGTTCACCGCTGGCGGCAGCAGTCGTCACAGCAACACAGACCATATTGAAAAATTGTTATTTGACAGTTGTATCGTTTGTGTTTTGTTGTGTACACAGTCAACTATGGCTGAAATTGCTAGCGCTATAATTAAAACAATTCTAGAAAAATATTTAAAAAATCCCCAGTGTTCTTTGAAACACTTGAAGAAAAAATAGTATATGTTATTCGGAGCAGAACGCCCTTTTTGTGTTTTACCCAGCTTGCTTGGCCTCGGCTAGCGCCTCGGCCGCAATAGCTGGGTTCAACACAAAAAGACCGCTTTCTACTCCTAATAACATAATATACTATTTTCAATAATTTGATATTTTTTGTTCATTTTTGTATTTGTGGTGCGTATCTATGACAACAACAAGCATTCTATACAACTTTCATAAGTAACATTCGTTGCTAGGATACCGAAGCGTGCTGCAAAGTTTTGAAGCACTAGTGCTACAAAGAGTCGTTTTCAACATGAAAAACAAACCAGAAATTTGTATTTTCAGAGCAGGAGTAGAAAAAAGTATTTTTTTAATATTTTACCCTGAATATATTAATTTTGAATTTCAATAGTTTAAAAAAATAAATTGAATTTGAGACTTTTGTGTATCATAATTTGGGATTAATATAAACATGGGGAGTATTAAATAAATATTTATTCATTTAAATGACTTTTTTTAAATCATCTGAATTTTACAAATTCATTTAACAAATATCTGTTGTGGCCATCACAATACCTCTCGCGCCCTTTCCATTGTGGTATATATAAGTATTGTATTTAACATTTCTTGTACACACAAAAAGT